>CM075807.1:46602846-46824264 GCA_037975025.1 Excoecaria agallocha | reverse complement strand
ATGCCTCAAACTCTTATGAAAATGTTTAGAGATCATTCGCTGAAGCAAAGATCAGAAGAAGTAATCCCACAAACAAACAAAGTAATCCCACAAAAATGCTTAGAAATTCATTCCGTTGCTATTTAGCAACAGAAAATAAATTCCGTTGCTAAAATTGGTTGAAGTTTTAGGAATTTAGCAACGGAATAGAAAATAGTTGTATTCCGTTGCTAAAAAGGAGTGAGATTTTAGTGCCAAAATATAACAACGAAAATTAGCAACGAAAAATAATTTTCATTGCTAAAAATGGCGGCACTTGACAGCGGAAAAATTTTGGAATCAAAATTAGCAATGAAAATTAATTCCGTTGCTAAAATAGCAACGAAAATTAAAGTTTGTTGCTATTTTTGCTAAAATAGCAACAGAATATAAATTTCGTTGCTATTTTATGTCGAATTTAGTAAAGGTATAAATAATAGCAACAAAATTTTTATTCCGTTGCTAAAATAGCAACGGAATATAAATTTTGTTGCTATTTTATGTCGAATTTAGTGAAGGTATCAATAATAGCAACGAAATTTAATTTCCGTTGCTAATTTTCATCTCAAATTTTTTTCCACTGCCAAGTGCCGCCATATTCCGTTGCTAAATTTAAAATCGTTGTTAAAATAGCAACGAAATTAAATTCTGTTGCTAAAAAATAATATATATAAGAAAAACCCCTATTTCTTTCATTTTTGTTCTTCTTTTCACGATTTGGCATTTTCTTTTTCTTAGATCTACCACTTTTTGCTCCGTTCTTCCTCAGATCTGCCATTATCCAGTGACCGAACGACCGTGAGTCCTCATCGTCTCCTTTCTCTTTGCTGCTTTCAAGGGTCTGTAGTTTCTGTCCTTTTTCTCCTTTTTTTCTATTTATTTATTCATTTCAAATCTCTGTTTCAAGAGGAGTAAGAAGAAGATATTATTCTTAAATTAAATCGTTCACTATATATATAAAATTCTGTAGAAATTCATTGTGTTATCTCTTGATTTTTTTATTTTTTAAGTTCTTATTAATTCACTGTATATATAATCTTATATGTGCTTCTGAAGAAAAAATGACCATTTTTCTCTTTTTGTTTTTATTTTTATTTTTTGCAGATATTGATGGGAATATTTTTATGGGTAAGGCCTGCACTATTTGCTTGCTTATTTCTTTTTTTCTGTTTCAAGAGGAAAGGGAGATGGGTTTTTTCTTAGATGGGATAATAGACGTCATGCCTGTTTTTACAAAGGAATTGGTGGCTGGGGGTGTTTCAGGTAATGCTCGATTCTTGCTTCTTGGATATTGTAATTATTTCCTTTCTTCGTTTTCTATTTTTGTGGTGGTAATTTATTGTCTTTCAAGATCTTATTGGTTATGATGAATTGGGTTTTCATGGATAATGAGCTTGCTTTGACAGGAGTTTTCCTTTGATTCGTTTGCTAAGAAAATTCAAGGCTAATGGTCTCCTGTTGGGATTTCTTGGAGTTGATAATGAGGTGTTGTTAATGGAAAATTATCTTGGTAAGCTCAAGCAGTCCAATAGATAGACAAATGTTTTGATGGGTAAGGCTCGCACTATTTGCTTGCTTATTTCTTTTTTTTCCCCCGCAATTAGCTTGCCTAATTTTGAAACTTTTCACAATTATATAAGTTTTTTTTAATTTATTTACTTAATTTAGCTCTACAATAATAATCCTTCATAAATCAAAAAGCAAGTAAAAACTAAAAAGTTCCAAGGAGATATGTCGGTTGTAGTTGTAGATACCTATTCTGATATAATTGAAGGTCTCTTTATTATTTATATATATATATATCAGTAACGTTCAGTCTTTATGGATGAAGTCTAAAACAATATCTTCAATCTCAACTTCTGCAGATCTCTAACCAGTGTCCTAATCAAGAAACCAAAGAAGGAAGCACATTAGATCTTTAATGGCTATGTTAGGAAGCCTAGAGGTAGGATACTATTATTTCTTCTCTTTCGCTTGATTTATTAGATAATATATTTGTTAATTGGACAATTGTGCTAATATTTTGTAATCAGTTTTATTTTAGATAGTGTTAAAATAATAAATAATAAATAATTATATTTAAATTTATTATTAAATTATATGATTAAGATATGGATTCATTTCACTTGAATTAGGGAAGGAAAATAATTTATATACGTGAAAACAAGAAAAGACCAAATGTCCCTGAAAAACCCTAAAAACTTTAAACTGAAAAATGACAACCTAAACGTCATTTTTTAGGCCCGAAAAATGCTATTACAAAAGATTTGCTTCGTAACAAATGTCCATCTCGAAACGAGCTTTCCGAAAACATATTATAATAAAAAATCTAACACTTTTAGTAAAAGTTATGACCAAAAGAGTTTGTACTGTAAAATAATCCATTTAGGCTGATTTTCTCGTATTTTTTGGGGACTGTTATGGTTGGTTTTTTTTATTGCTCTATATGTTGTTTCTAGTGTCTTATGAACTGTATATGATAATCATATATGTTAAATCTGCCTTGTTCCATAACAGGCTTGTTAAATCTTTTGAAGTAAATACATGGTCAAACACTATTTGTTGGCCATAATTGCTACGTGAGAGGGCTTCTGACTAGCAACTAGTCTAATTAAACATATATAAAATTATGTATTAGCACGGACTACTGGTGTAAATTTAAATGACTACCTTGTCACAAATCCCTGCTTGATTTCCACATTAGAACTATAATTTATTTCCTGAAAAGCATCAGAACTAGTCTCATTATATATATATACAAAATTATGCAGCTTATGAAAAAAAAATTAATTTTTGGTTGCTAAAATTAGCAACGAAATATTCATTTTCGTAGCTAAAAAATTACCAATTCACCGAAAATGAGTTGGTTGAATTTAGCAACTGAATTCATTTTCCGTTGCTAAATTTAGCAACGGAAAATGAAATTCGTTGCTAAAAAATAGCAATCACCGGATTAGCAACGGAAATTTTCGTTGCTAATTTCCGTTGCTATTTTTTATTAGCAACGGAAAATATCAATTTTCGTTCCTATTTTTCCGTTGCTAAATCGCATTTTTCTTGTAGTATTTTCTTCATCTCATTATGATCATTTCTAATTTTTCATCATCTTTTGTAGGGTTGTTTTCGACTCCATTCATATTTCTTCAATTTTTTCTTCTACAAAGAAGTCGGATGCCTCCAAATTTTACTTTTCTTCACTCTTAATTTTTGTTTCAACACATTTCATATCTTGATATTAAAGTCAATCACTTCTTCTTCTTCTTCCATTGACCCAATCAATGCACACGTAGCTAGAATATCTCATTCTTCATCATCATTTACTATGCAACTGTATGAGGGTTCGAACCCATCCTCCTTGATCAGAATTTTGACCCAATCAATGAAAAAATGATGTATAGCAATTTTGATCAGAATTTTCTCATACCCATCCTCTTTTGATCCTATAGCAAAAAATCATATTGATATTTTAATTATACCATTGCATTACAAGAGCATCACAAAAAATCAGATTGATATTTTAATTAAATCGTTGCATCCTCACATAATGCCTCTCTATGATTTAGTTTATTGCAGATTACAGACTTGAAAGTGGGCTCTTATTGCAGTTCTCTACATGGATCCTGATATAGCTTAATCTGTAGAATTTGTGGTTGATGAGAGATTTATAGAATTATTCATTTTTGGATTACAGGGGAGAATTTGGATGACAAAATCATCAAGGACTTGGTCTTCTATTTGGAATGTCAGTGATAAGCATCCATGACTAGTGAACCTAAAACTAGTTCGATGTCACTCTCTTGTAGAACTTATTAGTTGGTGAAATTGCTTACTGTTTAATTTATCGTATATTTTACAGTATAATAAAATATTCATTCTTTGCTTGCTCTCTTTTCTGTTGTTTTCCTCTCTGAGTATAATAAACTACTCGCCAATCTGGCATCTGAAATTTTGAATCGAAGTGGACATAAAAATAGTGTACAGGATGAAAATTTAAAAATACAATAAAAGAAAAAAATAAATTATTTAATAATTTAGCGACGGATTCGCGACAAAAACTTTCGTTATTGCACAAACGATAGAATTTAAGAAATAATTAGCGACGGAAAATATAGTCGCTAAATATTATTATAATTCGTATTTAGCGACGGAATTCAGTCGCTAAATATTATTATTATAATTCGGCGACTAAATAGGAATATAAATTAGCGACGAAAATTTATAATTTGCGACGAAATATTTCGTCGCTGAATTTGGAATTCGTCGCTAATATACTAGCGACTGGCCTATTAGCGACTGTTCGTCAGGCGTCGCTAATTTTATTTGGCGACGAAAAAGGGAATTTAGCGACGGAAAATCCGTCGCTAATCTGCAGTTTTTTTGTAGTGTTCCTTATTTCTTTCCTTTGAGGTTTTTTCATTACAACAATCTCATGCATAATGCCCTTTTTTTCCACACTTAAAACATTCAACATTATATTTATAAAATTGATAACCTCGATCATATGTTTGACCTTGACCTAGTCAAGCTCTCCTTGAAGATGGCCTTATTCCTTTATTCTTTTTATCTGTCTTATTTTCGTCGCTTTCTTCTTCACTACTATCTTCTTCTTTCATTATTCCTCTTCCTCGTTTCTTACAAAAACTTTGCCATTTGTGCTACCAAACTTCCTTGATTGGCCAACATATTCTCCAATGCCTTCAATGTTGGTTGAGTCGGCCAATCTTAAATTGCTACTATGAACTCTTGGTACTCGAGATTCAATTCATGGATAATAATTTTTTTCGATCCAATTCTAAAATTTCGTTACACAGTAACTTTATCGAGGAAAAATATTGATTAAATGTCATATTTCCTTACTTGATAGCCATTAATTTATTCTCTAAAAACTCTAGCCTCGTTTCATTTTTTGTTCTAATAACAGGATGCAAGAATATCGCATGCCTCATTTGGCATGCTCGCATCTTGTATATACTTTAAAATATTATTTTAAAATATCATTTTCAACAAAAATTTTAAAAGTAAATAGAGCCTTACCAGCTTACACCTTACATTTTTGTGCTATAGATGTAGATGTTGGTGTTCCCATGGCTTCAGGTGCTACAGTCTCACTACCACTAACTATTTTCTATAATTCTTAGCCTTAGCCCTTTTAAGTAGGACAGTATAATAATTTATTACGAACTATAATTGCATGTGACCACTCAACTTTTTTATTACTCTCAAAAATTAAAAATCTGCCATTGTAACTTGATAAATTTCTCACGCTTTATCAAATAAGCTTGGTCCTTGACCAACAAACTCCTGAGTCCCGAATTTTGCACAAATAACTTTTTTTTTTGACGCAGCACTACGATTTCAAATCATTATTATTTCAATTTTTCGGTCTCTGACTTATTTGACTCTAATGTCACTTGTTAAATTTTATTAAAAAGAGCCAAATTAAATAAATTCAAAAATTAATATATTAATTATAATATTTTACAATTACACTCTCACACAAAGCTCCCATATTCTAGAGCCCACACACTTTTGTCACAAACAATACATAATTTTCCTTGACAAATGCTCACACTCACACTTTAATTCTACACACACAAATTAGGAGCTTTAGCTCCTTTTATATCTATCGAAGTCGGTTGCTTTAGCGACCTTGATGTTTGTAGTGTATTCTAGAAATAATCCTTCAAATTATTACTCCTACTACTACTACTATTATTATTATTATTATTATTATTATTATTATTATTAGAAAACTCTAGACCTAAGTGGGTGTCGACATCTCAACAAAGGCAGACCAGAATGAGCAAGTAGTCTTGAAAATCGTAGAACTAAAAGATACTGTACCTGAAAACATCATCTGAGGCCTGAGAACCAGAACCCATTTTAAGTCCAAATATAGGATCTTTTGCCTGCTCCCCAGAACTATAAACAGGATGAGCCTCCACCTGGAAAAATAAAAATCTTAGGATCAAATTAGAACACATCCCATACAAAATCAATACCAAAGTCACTGGGTAATTGACTATAACTAAAGGTTTAAGATGCCTTCTTTCACTCCGAATAGTTATAGACCAAAAAACTTACTGCCAACATAATGAATTCTAATTATCATAACAAATACTTAAATTTACAACTGCCACTATTGGGAACACAACTTACTATCTTTCCTTGCTTAAACCATTCATCAGCCGGGCTAGGCTCATCGGAATATTTCCCTGTCCAAAACAACAGCAAAAATTAATAACAATTAATAATCATTACATGTTAATAAGAAATAAATTAGAAAAGGTACCTCCGCTAAAAGAAAAGCCATCCCCAGCGGAAACTGGAGCATCTATGTAAAAATCCTGATCAAATTGCAAGGAAGCTCTGAATTTTGCCGTTATTAAAAATAGGTAATATTTATATAAAATGGCAATGATAGAGATTGATCAATTAAAAAAAATACAAAATCTCACTTCTTCGCCGCTGGATCTGCAAGTGAACTTGAAAGATTTTCTGGCGAAGTTTTTGGCGGCGAATTTGATGGGAAGTCGAAGAAGGGATGATTGCGGAGGAGCAGTATGAGAGAGTAACGGGAATTGGAATTGGTAAGAGTGTAGAGTTGAAGAAATTTGAGCTTGAATTGCCATGGCTGGACAGAGGAAAAGAAGTTCAGGCAATGTGACCGTTAACCGTTATTATGGCTTTGATGAGGATAGCTAATCTCTGGCTCTCATTGTTGCAACTTCCAACAAGAAATCGAGCTGTGAAAGAGAGGCTTCCGCGGCCCAATCATAATGGGCTGAGTATAGGCAATTCATCTTCAAACTTTAACCATGCCCGATCCACAAAACCTTAAAAAAAACAAAAAAAAAACAAAATTTAAATTTAAATTTAAATTATGTGAAATATATATAAAAGTATGACGTTATGAAATAATATTTATTATAGTATGCCTTTTTTTGTTCACAATTAAGTGCCTACTTAGAAAAAAATAAGATACATTTGGATATTTTATCCCATTTATACCCCTGAAATAGAATAAAAATGGAGTAAATATTAAATTGTCACTTTTTTGCAGGGGTAAATTTGTAAACATACTAGGATAACTAATAAGGTTTTTTTTTTTTTTTTTATGAAGAAGAAAAAGAAACAGACACAAACTAACTTGCATTAAGTTTAGGAAACAGATTTCTCGTAGCATCATTAGCTAAAATACTCTCAATTCTTACCGGTGGAAAGTATGCCATGTATAGCTGACATCTTTAGTAAAAATCCAATTAGCAAGGAAGTCAACAGCAACATTAGCTTCTCTGTAAACATGACGGATTTGAACATACCACTTTTGATTCAACAATTCTCGAATGCGAAGGAGAATTGGGCTCTGTGAATGATGAATATTAGTATTGCTCGAAATAGCTGACACCACATTTTTATTGTTGATTTGAAGGATAATTCTCTTCAATCTTCTCTTTCAAACTTCTTGCAACCCAAAGAAAACTCCCCAAATTTCAGCGAAGAAAACATTATTTTCCCCAACAAACGCTGAATATCCACCAAGCCATCTCCCCATCCAACCTTAAAAATACCCCCAGCTGAAGCTTGTGAAGAAGACCTATGGAAGGATCTATCAGTATTAAGCACAACTCAATCTGGACCTGTAGGATTCCAACCTATTAGTAGTGGAATCCCTCCACATGGTGGAATTCACACACTTTAGTTAGGTGGAATTCACATACTTTAGTTAGGTTTTGTTAGGTTTTGAATGAAGAAAAAAATAGGGTTAGGTAAAGAAACACAAAACATGTTTGTTAAAAAAATGAAAAAGAAGTTTGAATGTAATCTTTGAAATTCAAAGATTAGGATGCAAAAATGCCTATAAATAGGCATGGTTATTTTGCATACAAGATTGAAGTATAAGATCTAATCTTTGAGAGAAAAAAGATTAAGAGTAAGAGAGTGAGAAGTATTTTAGAAAAATATTTGGGATATTTTTTTTAAAAGGGGAGTGACAAAATAGTGAGTTTGGAAAACACTTGTGTGTTACTATTTTGGGTTTATCTCAAATTGTTGTATTACCTCTCTCTCTTGTATCCATTAATTTTATTAGTGGAAGAAATATTTTCTAAGTTTGTCCCGTGGACATAGCTCAAACGTTTTGGGTGAACCACGTTAAATTGCTGGTGTCATTATTTTGCTCTGCTTATTTATTTTATTTATCCGCTATGCCCATCAAGTGGTATCAGAGCCAGGTTCTGTCTTAGTATGCTCTGTGGTTGCAGCATAGACTGATCTTCCACATCAGAAAAAAAATTTTCTACGATTACTGTTCACGTATACGGTCACTGTTCATGTATACAGGCATTGTTCACCGTCGAATTTTTTTTTTTAAATGGAGGCAAAAATGAGCAGAATGATTTATCTAAATGGATCAAATTACCACATTTGGAGTAAAAAGATGAAAGATCTTCTAGTTGTGATGAAGATGCATTTGCCAGTATTTACCACAGTTAAACCCGAAGGTAAAACTGATGAGGAGTGGGAGTTTGACCATGAGCAGGTGTGCAATTTTATCCGACAATTTATGAAGATAATGTGTATAATCACATTTGCAATGAGACACATGCACGAACTCTTTGGAGTAAGCTGGAGACGTTGTATTCTTCAAAGACGGGAAATAATAAATTATTTTACTTGATCAAGTTGGTCCAAGTAAGATATAAAGAAGGAACTTCCTTGCCAGACCACTTAAATGAGATGGAAGGGATCCAGGACCAACTAAGCAGAATGGGAGTAAAACTGGATGATGAAGTATTTGCATTATTGGTGTTAGCCTCTCTGCCACAGTCTTGGAAGACTTTGAAGATCTCCATCACCAACACTGCACCTAATGGTGTAGTCAACATGGAGATTGTAAAAAACAGTATCCTGAATGAAGAGATGAGAAAGAGATCACAAGCCTCATCTTCTTCATCACAATCAGATGTTCTAGTTGCAGAATCTAGAGGAAGGAGACAGTCTAGGGGACAAAACTCTAGAGGCAAGAGCAGAGGGAAGTCAAACAAATACGCCAATGTAGAATGCCATCACTGTAAGAAGAAAGGCCACATTAAAAAGTTTTGCAGAAGGTTCAAAAAGGAACAAGAGAATCGAAGCAAAGTTGTGAAGAAAGACGACAGCAGTGATGATGAGCAAACTAATATCATAGACGAATTTAATATCGTTTATGATGAAGATATTATTAATCTTGCATCTCAGGAGTCCAGTTGGGTGCTTGATAGTGGTGCTACCATTCATGCTACATCCCGTAAAGAATTCTTCTTATCATACACAACTGGAGATTTTGGTGTTGTTAGAATGGGAAATGAAGGCCTGTCAAATGTTGTTGGCAGAGGAGATGTTTGCTTAGAAACAGAGAATGGTACCAGACTAATTTTGAAGGATGTCAGGCATATTCCAGATATACGCCTGAATTTAATCTCTGTATGCAAACTTGGAAGTGAAGGATATTGCAGCTCCTTTATCTATGATAAATGAAAACTTACAAAAGGCTCCTTAGTAAGTGGCTAAAGGAGAAAATCATGCAACACTATATATGATGGAAGCAAAGCTCTCCACTGATACAGTAGCTGCAATGGAGAAAGATAGTGCAATTGAATGGTGGCATCGGAGACTTGGCCACATGGGTGAAAAAGCAATGAAAAGCCTAGCTAAGAAGAAAATGTTGCCCGGTATGGATGAAGTACACCTAGACAAATGTGATGATTGTCTAGTTGGAAAGCAAAACAGAGTTGCTTTTAAAAGTTCCCTTTCTTCCAGAATGAAGAATGTGTTAGATCTGATTCACTCAGATTTGTGTGGACCAATGTCAAAGTCACTTGGTGATGCTCAGTATTTTGTGACTTTCATTGATGATCATTCAAGGAAGACGTGGGTATATCTTTTGAAGACGAAAGATCAGGTTCTAGAAGTCTTCAAAGAATTTCATGCCTCAGTTGAGAGACAAACTGGAAAGAAGTTGAAATGCATCCGAACAGATAATGGTGGAGAATACACTGGACCATTTCATGTTTATTGTAAAGAGCATGGTATTCGGCATCAAATGACACCTCCAAAGACACTGCAGTTGAATGGCTTAGCTGAGAGGATGAACAGAACTTTGATGGAAAGAGTCAGATGTCTACTCTCACATGCAAAGTTGCCTAAAAGTTTTTGGGGTGAAGCTATACTCACAGTTGCATGTGTGTTGAATCTTTCACCCTGCACTCCTCACAAGATGGATGTTCCAGAAAGAGTATGGTCAGGAAAAGATGTTTCCTATGATCATCTGCGGGTATTTGGCTATAAAGCATTTGTTCATATACCCAAGGATGAGAGGTCTAAACTTGATGCTAAGACAAGACAGTGTATTTTCATTGGCTATGGTCAAGATCAATTTGGTTGTAGATTTTATGATCCTATGGAGAAAAAACTTGTCAGAAGTCGTGATGCTGTATTTGTTGAAGATAAAACCATTGAAGATATTGTTAAAACAAATAAGGATGTTCCTGATTCCAATGGTGACTTTGTGAAATTGATTCCTTCAAAGGTAGTGCCGAGACAAAATGAAGATGAAGTTGAAAATCGCCAGCCAAGCATGGCTGATGATGAAGCTCCCGCTCAAAGTCAATCAGATGATGATTCAAATGATGATGATCAACCACATATAAGGAGATCTACTAGAATGAGACAACCTTCTACTAGGTACTCAAGTAGTCAGTATGTGTTACTCACTGATGGGGGAGAACCTGAAGACTTTAAAGAAGCTATGATTGATGATCACAAGCAGAAATGGGTTGAAGCCATGCAAGATGAGATGAAGTCCTTGTATGAGAACAACACTTTTGAACTGGTAAAGTTGCCAAAAGGCAAGAGAGCTTTGAAAAACAAGTGGGTGTTCAGGATCAAGCATGAAGAATATAATCCTGACCCAAGATTCAAAGCTAGACTGGTTGTGAAGGGATTCAACCAAAGAAAAGGCGTTGATTTTGATGAAATTTTTTCACCGGTTGTGAAAATAACATCCATTCGCACAGTGCTTGGTTTAGCTGCAAGTCTAAACTTGGAAATCGAGTAATTGGATGTTAAAACAGCCTTCCTGCATGGAAATTTGGAAGAGGAAATATACATGGAACAGCCAGAGGGTTTTGAAGTAAAAGGAAAGGAAAATTATGTGTGCAAATTGAAGAAAAGTCTTTATGGCTTAAAATAGGCACCGAGACAATGGTATAAGAAGTTCGAGTCGGTTATGGGGGAGCAAGGCTACAAGAAGACTACTTCAGATCATTGTGTTTTTGTACAAAAATTCTCTAATGATGATTTCATTATTTTGTTGCTCTATGTTGATGACATGTTGATTGTTGGCCAGAATGTTTCAAGAATTAACAACTTGAAAAAGCGATTAAGTAAGTCTTTTGCTATGAAAGACTTGGGGCTAGCAAAGCAGATTATTGGCATGAATATCATCAGAGACAGAGATGCCAAGAAATTATGGTTGTCACCGGAGAGGTACATTGAAAAAGTACTTCAAAGATTTAATATGGAGAAAGCTAAAGCGGTTAGTTGTCCTCTTGCTAATCACTTTAAGCTAAGTTCTAAACATAGCCCTTCTACAGACAAAGAGAAGGAAGAGATGGAAAAAGTTTCGTATGCTTCAGCGGTTGGAAGTTTGATGTATGCCATGGTATGTACACGACCGGACATTTCTCATGCTGTTGGTGTTGTGAGCAAATTTTTTTCAAATCCTGGAAAGGAACACTTGGCTGCAGTGAAATGGATTTTTCGGTATCTTCGAGGTACTTCCAAAATATGCTTATATTTTGGAACTACAAATCTTGTGTTAGTTGGTTACACAGATGCAGACATGGCCGGTGATATTGACTCGAGAAAGTCTACTTCAGGTCATTTAATTACCTTTACAGAAGGAGCCGTGTCATGGAAATTTAAGCTACAAAAATGTGTTGCTCTATCCACAACTGAAGCTAAATTTATTGCTACAACTGAAGCTTGCAAGGCGCTCCTGTGGATGAAAAAGTTTTTAGAAGAACTTGGTTTTCAGCAGGACAAATATCAACTATTTTGTGACAGTCAAAGTGCTATTCATCTTGGGAAGAATTCCTCCTTCCATTCAAGATCAAAACATATTGATGTAAGATATCACTGGATAAGGGATGTGATGGAGAAGAAGCTACTACAGCTTGAGAAGATCCATACGGAAGAAAATGGATCAGATATGTTGACAAAGATTCTACTAAGATAGAATTTTGAGTATTGTCGACTCGCTGCAGGATTAGTGAAACCCCCATGTGATCGGGAGGGGTAGATTTGTTAGTAGTGGAATCCCTCCACATGGTGGAATTCACACACTTTAGTTAGGTGAAATTCACATACTTTAGTTAGGTTTTGTTAGGTTTTGAATGAAGAAAAAAATGGGGTTAGGTAAAGAAACATAAAACATGTTTGTTGAAAAAATGAAAAAGAAGTTTGAATGTAATCTTTGAAATTCAAAGATTAGGATGCAAAAATGCTTATAAATAGGCATGGTTATTTTGCATTCAAGATTGAAGTATAAGATCTAATCTTTGAGAGAAAAAAGATTAAGAGTAAGAGAGTGAGAAGTATTTTAGAAAAATATTTGGGATATTTTTTTTAAAAGGGGAGTGACAAAATAGTGAGTTTGGAAAACACTTGTGTGTTACTATTTGGGTTTATCTCAAATTGTTGTATTACCTCTCTCTCTTATACCCATTAATTTTATTAGTGAAAGAAATATTTTCGGAGTTTGTCCCGTGGACATAGCTCAAACGTTTTGGGTGAACCACGTTAAATTGCTGGTGTCATTATTTTGCTCTGCTTATTTATTTTATTTATTCGTTGTGCCCATCACAACCTACTAAAATTTCTTGCCTCATACCAGAGTTCCTGTTGAAATCAATCAAAGAGTTTTTTGCAGCCATACACGCAGTAGCAAAGGAAAAAAGCATTTGTGTTTTTGATGTTCCATGGAACTTCTTTATTATTAAATATTTTGTCATTTCTCCACTTCTATGCAAACCAACACAAATAACCAAAAAGCAGTGACCAACTAATAGTTCCAACATCTAATTTAGAAGACAAGCTATCATCCATCCATTTCTTCAACTTAGAATTAAAAAAAGTTTTAAGAACAAGCTGTTGGCAGAATAGAAATTCAAAGCATCCTGACAGCAAGGTAGTCACGTACCATATGGAGAATAGATTTCGGTTCCTGATTATAAAGAGAGCACAGATAAGTTAAGGATAAGTGATGTCTCATCCTTTCAATGTTGGTAAGCAAGTAATTGTGCACCAACAACTAAAGAAAGACTCTAATCCGTTGAGGACCTTGCCATTTTCAGCATAAGTTCCAGCAGGCATTATCAGCATCGGAAGCATGAATAAAGAAGGGGTAAGCTGATTTTACCAAGAAGGAACCTGAGCAAGATGGGAGCCAGATTAAATTATACGACCCTAAACCATCAGTAAGAGGTAGTGAGTATAGAAATAGCAATATACGTTGTAAAGAATGCTTGACTTGTTATTAACAATAAGTGGTCTTTAAATACAAGGAGAAGTGCTGGAGATAAGCTCTAAGGAGCTGATAAGATCTCCTGCTGATAAGATATGTTACAACAGTAGTTATAGAAAGATAAAAGACTTATCTAACTAATATTTGTTGTGATATGTCCCTGATCATCGAGTATATTGTTAACACGCCCCCGTAAGATTGAGGCTCCATTGGAGACTCCGATCTTGGAGCAAAGAGAACGAAATTGAAGACGACTTAGGGGCTTGGTGAGAATACCAGCCAATTGGTCTTTGGTGGAGATGTGACAGACTTTGAGATGACCAAAGACAATTTGTTCACGCACAAAGTGATAGTCAAGAGAGATATGTTTCATGCTTGAGTGAAAGAATGGATTCGCACAAAGATAGGTGGCACCAGTATTATCACAAAACACATTAGGAAGAGCAGATAATTTAACGCCCAACTCATGAAGTAGATTTTGAATCCACATGAGATCAGCAGTAGCATTTTCAATGGCTTTGTACTCTGCTTCAGAAGAGGATCTGGAGATAGATTTTTGCCTAGTGGACTTCTAAGAAATGACATGAGATCCTAGGTAGATAATATATGCTGATGTAGACCTTCCATCATCACGATTGCCACCCCAATCTGAGTCACTAAAAGCAGTCAACTTTAAGGAGGTGTGCTTCTTTAAGAAAAAAACCATGAAATAGAGTGCCCTTTAGGTAACGTAGAACACGCTTCAGAGCTATCCAATGTACCTCAGTTGGTGAGTGCATAAACTGGAAGAGACGATTAATAGCAAAGGACACATCCGGACATGTGAGAGAGAGATACTAAAGCCCACCAATCAACTTGCGATAGGAAGTAGGATCAACTGAGGTAGATCCATCTTTAAGGAGGAAAGGAGTTGAAGTGCACATTAGAGTGGGAACTTCCTTAGCTTCAATCATGGAGAAAGAATCAAGAAGATCCGCAATGTGACGATGTTGAGACAGGAAAATACCAGAGTTAGTGTATATTACTTCCACTCCTAAGAACTGATGAAGCTGACCAAGGTCTTTCAAAGAGAAACGACCACCAAGTTGCTAAACAAAAAGATTTAAAAACCTGTCATTATTGCTTGTAAGAATGATGTCATCCACGTAGACCAGGAAATAAAGGCAAATACCATCCTTCTTATAGATGAATAAAGAGGAGTCAGCAATCGAATTTATAAAACCAAAATGGAGAAGATAGCCTTTAAGTTCTTGGTACCAGGCACGTAGAGCTTGTTTCAAGTCATAAATTGCTTTCTTAACTTACAGACATGATGAGAAAGAGACGAGTGAACATACCCAGACGGTTGAGCCATGTAAACATCATCAGTGAGAGTACCTTGGAGAAAGGCATTATTGATATCCAGCTGACGAAGCTTCCAGCCAAACTGAAGAGACAAGCTGAGGATGAGACGAATTGTTGTTGGTTTGCAAACTGGACTGAAGGTGTCCGAGTAATCCAAGTTGGGACGTTGGTGATAGCCCTTGGCAACAAGACAGGCTTTATACTTGGCAATTGATCCATCCAAATTTCACTTAATCCGATAGACCCAGCGACAGCCTACAATATTCTGATTAGTATAAGGAACCAAGTACCAAGTGCCATTACGCATAAGGGCATCAAATTCAGTAGACATTGCTGCTCGCCATCATCTTTTAGTGCAGTAGAGAAGGTTCTAGGTTCAAGTGGCAAGGGCATGGGATGGGCAGTAGTATGATTAATAAATTTACAGTTGTAGTATTTTGAGTTTGGTTTGCGGGCATGAGGGGGTTAAAGGTTATGTAAGGTTGAAGTGGCAGATGAGGTTTGTTGTGAAGAGGTAGGTGGGTTAGGGGATAAAGATGGAGGGGACGAGTTGGACTCGTGAGTGGAGAGGAATCTTGGTAAGGGAGACTGAGTATCATAGTGGTCATTTATGGGAGAATCAGCAGGTGGAAGAGCAGATGGAAGGACAGGTGTGTGAGACGTGGAAGGTGACTGAGATATGCAAGGTGTAGGTGGAGAAGAGGGCAAGTGTATGAGATGAGATAAGTGAGATGGATTTACAATGGATTGCACGTGAGTAGGGTCAATTGCTGCCGAGGAAGAATCCATGTGTCTATGAGAGGCTTGCATGGGAAAGACATGTTCAATGAATTTGACATGTCGAGAGAGATACATCTGTTTGGACACAGGATCATAGCATTTGTAAGCAGATTGGGTGGTTGCATAACCAAGAAAAACACATGGGGAGGAACATGGTTGAAGTTTGGAGGTAGAGTATGGACGGAGCCATGGGTAGCACAGACAACCAAAGATTTTAAGGCGAGAATAGTTTGGTGAACGATGAAACATCTTTTGAAATGGTGACTTATATTGGAGAACAGGAGTCGGAAGTCTATTGATAAGATACACGGCTGTTTGAAATGCATAAGACCAGTAAGATGATAGAAGAGAGGCAGTATGAAGGAGAGATAAATCAGTTTCAACAATATGCCTATGTCTCTATTCAAAAGTTCCATTGTGTTCGGGTGTGTATGGTGGTGTTTTAAAGTGAGATATGCCATGAGAATTAAGAATAGAGGTTAAGGCAACATATTCACCACCATTGTCAATGTATATAGTTTGAAGTGGATGTTGAAAGAATTTTTCTACTAGTAGTTTGAACTGGGAAAACAGGGATGCAACATTAGATTTTTTTCTCATAGGAAACAACCAAACATACTTACTAAAGTGATCCACAAAGATTAAGTAATAATGGAAACAATCAATGGATAATTCAGCAGGTCCCTAAACATCAGAGTAGACTAACTCATGTGGCTTAGAGCCGTGCAAGGAATTTTCAGCAAACGGTAATTTATGACTTTTATTAGAATCACAAGAGGTACAATGAAATCTGGAAACAAACTAGGACGAAAAAGACAAAGAACATGAATTGAAAATAGAACGAATATCAGGAATGGAAGGATGACCCAAACGTTGGTGCCACTCATTGAGTTGAGAGGTGGAAGTGTTGTGAACTTATGGACGTAGTGAGCTGGGAATGCAATAGACATCATTGATGTTCTCCCCTCGAAGCATTGGCGCCCCCGTGCTGAGATCCTTCACAGTAAAGTACAAAGGAAAAAATTCAAGTGAGACGTTATTGGATTTACAGAATTTAGAGACAGAGATTAAGTTGTTTTTTATAGAAGGTGCACAAAGAATATTGTCCATAGTAAAGGAGGTACTGTTATGAACAAGTTTACTGTTGCCAATATGAGTTATTTGCAAACATGTACCATCACCTAGATTGATTTCATCTGGACCACCATAATCTAAAAATTGTTGCAGGTTGTTGATGTCACCAGTAACATGGTGGGAAGCACCTGTGTCAAACAACCAAGGCTGAGAAGTGGGTTTATGAATAGAGGCTATGTTGGCTGTTGGTTGAGAAGCAAGAAGCTGAAAATTGTTGTTTCTCAGAAATTTGGCTAATTTGTGGCACTCATTTGTTTGATGTCTAGGTATCTCACAAAAGTTACAAAACAGCTCATGTTTGGTGTTTGGTTTAGAAAAGGAATCATGAGAACGGTTTTGAGCATGAAAGGTAGTGCGATTGAAGTTATTTTATGACATGTTATTCCAAGTGCGATTTGAACGACTTGAATTATTGGACTGTCTAGTGGTGTGGTTTGCTGTTGCAATAATGAGGGAAGAAGTGGCGTTTGCTGCACGTTTGAGGTGACGTTCAAAGTCTTCCAGCTTATCAAACAGTTCATCAAAAGAAATTGATGTATCACGAACACGAACAGCAGCAACAACATGATCAAATTCTTCTCCAACTCCTTTGAGAACATACATGATCAAGTCATCTTCAGCAATATGAGTGCCAACCATAGCAAGAGCATCAGCAGTAGTTCTAATATCTTGCATATATTCTGAAATGGAGCGATTGCCACGTGGATTATCATGAAGTCGTTCTTTGAGAGACATAATTTGAGAACGAGACTTGTTTGCAAACAGAGTAGAGAGATGATTCCAAGCTTCCCTGGAAGAAAAGACTGCAAAGATATGAGACTGAATTTCAGCCACACAGCTGCCTAATATTGCATTGAGAATAAGTTGATCTTGTCTATACCAGATGATGGATTCTGGGTTTACGATGATTTTTGTACCATCACGAGGATCAGCCATTGTTGCTGCAAGTTGTGAGCTTCTACCGTCAATATGACCAAGGAGATTGTATCCAATAAGGGCAGAATGAAGTTGTGTTCGCCAGACAGAAAAATTGTTGTGAGTGAGTTTCGTAGGAAGATGAGAAGGAGCATTAAAGGGAATGATTTGATTTTCAGTGACAGGGAAGGCCATGGATCTGTTTTGAAGACTTTTAAACAAGTCTGGCTCTGATACCATATAGAAACAACAATATACGTTGTAAAGAATGCTTGACTTGTTATTAACAATAAGTGGTCTTTAAATACAAGAAGTGCTGGAGATAAGCTCTAAGGAGCTGATAAGATCTCCTGCTGATAAGATATGTTACAACAGTAGTTACACAAAGATAAAAGACTTATCTAACTAATATTTGTTGTGATATGTCCCTGATCATCAGGTATATTGTTAACAGTGAGAAGTCAATTAATGACCTAATTTTGGAGCTTCAAAAATTATCCAGAATATTCCATCTCTATCCAGTATTAGTCTTAAACATATCCTTAACAGAGAAGTGAGAAACATGCTGCCAAGAGACAGTACTCTTAATTTCCAGCGGTACATGTAGATACAAAGGACCTACCTTTACCCAATGATCAAACCAGAATGAAGCCAATTTTCCATCATTTATAGCCCAATAAGTATTCATTTTATTGGAAGGCCAAAGACGTATTAATCCAAGCCATCAAGTAGAACCAGCAGGATGGGAAAGAAAAGTTGGCATATAATTATTAAATATGTCATAGTTGGCCTTAAAAATTTTCACCCAAAGAGCATTTCCTTTAGTGAACAAACGCCAAGCAATTTTAAGAATAAAAGCTTCATTGCAAACCTTTAATTTTTTAATACTAGCTTCACCAAACTCTTCAGTCCTGCAAAGTTGTTCCCATCTAATTAAATGAACCTTCATTTCATCCGTAGAGGAACCACAAATGAAGTTGTGAAAAAGCCATTCAAACTGGTCGCAAATAGATATAGGGAGAATCAAAGTTTGCATAGCATACACTGGTATATATAGAAAGCGAAACTAATTTAACTAAGGTGATACAGCCTGCCATGGGGAGAGATTTTGCCTTCCAAGTGGCCAATTTACTCCTTACCTTATCCACAAGATAATTATAAATATGTTTGCCAAATCTGCCATAAAGAATATGGGTGCCCAAATAATGGCCAAGATCGTCAGTTAGATGAAAACCCAAGTTAATTTTTAAAGCAGTAACAAGTTCACGACTAACATTTTTGGAGACACAAAAAGCTAACTTATCTTTGTTAACCAATTGGCCGGAGCAAACACAAAAGTCTTCTAATACTCTATTAATGATCTCTATTTGATCCAGAGAAGCTTCAGTAAAAAGGATGAGGTCATCTACAAAGAAGAAATGAGAGAGCGGAAGGTTATTTCTCCCCAGTCGAATAGGTTTCTAGCTTCCTTCTTGCACTGCCTTAGTAATACCATGAGAAAGGCCTTCCATACAGAGAGTAAAAATGTAGGGGAAGAGAGGGTCACCCTGATAGATTCCACGAGAGGGAACATAACTTTCTGTTAGATTGCCATTCCAAATGATTTTAAAACTGCTATTAGACCAGCAAGAGAACAACAGTTTACATAGCTCGTTAGGGAAGCCTACATCAATAAGTGTATCAATAATGAAATCCCAGCGTAATCGATCATAGGCTTTTTCCAAGTCAATTTTGATCATAACCCAATTTGTTCCCCTTTTCCTGTTACGTATTGAGTGTGTTACTTCTTGAATAATAATAATATTGCTCGTTATTTGGCATCCCGGAATAAGGCTTGCTTAATGAGGTCCCACCGGAGAATTAAAACAAGGTTTAATTCTATTAGTAACCACTTTTATGAGAACCTTGTAAACAACTGAAAGCAGGCTGATCAATCTAAGGTTATTGACAAAAACTGGTTTGTTCTTCTTTGGGATGAGACAAATAAGAGTCGTACAAAGATAAAGGTCAATTGGACCACCTCTGAAAACGTTGTTTACAAATTTAAACAAATAAGCCTTGATAATATTTTTTAGTATTTCTGGAAGAAAATGGGACCCAGACTATCAATACCTGGGGCTTTGAGAGGTTTCATGCTGAACACTGCCTCTTATATTTCTTCCCTATCCAACGGAGCCATAATTGCATCAGAAACAAAACTGGTCATAGTAGAAAAATTATTTCTTATAGGATAAACAGGAGCAGTAACTTGATCATCTGTATAAAGTGAACTGAAAAAGTTCACGGCATGTTTCTTAAGTAGGTTTTGATCAATATTCCAGTTCCCTCCTGGCATCAACAACCCATGAATAAAATTTTTTTGTTGTTTGAACCATACCTTCTTATGAAAATAAAAGGTGTTCTTGTCACCTGCTAGAAGCTAGTCCATCTTTGCCTTCTATTTCCAATACAACTCCTCTTGAAAAAGGGTATAATCCAGCTGCACCCTTAGTTCTTTACCCAACTCTTCAAGATAGGCAGAATGAGATCTTTTTAGGTAATGATCAATGCACAAGTCTAGATAAAATCTTTTTTCCTATGCATAATACTACCAAAGACCTCTTTATTCCATTGCCTGACTTTGAAAGTAAATTTATCAATAGTTTCAACTATCTAGTTTATACTCTGCCAATTAGCGGCAACAAAATACCAAAAATCCTTATGAAGAGTCCAAGCTGCATTAAACCAAAAGAGTCGTCGAGTATTACTAGAAGTGTAATCAAAGATAGATAAAAAGAATGGGTCTATGGTCCGAATACAGCTTCGAAAGATGAGTGATTTTAAATATTGAAATCGATTATCTCCATAACAAATTACAAAGAGCCCAATCCAAACATTCACTAACCAAACCCCTACTCTAGGTAAATTTAGAGGAAATTACCCCAAATGCCAAGTTTTTATCAATTTTTTCAAAAAATACAACTGCCTTTTGTAATATTTTCTAAATCTTACTTTTTAAATTTTTATTTTCAAAAATACAACTTTTTTTAACCTGAAACAAAAACTTGGAGATATGAGCTCTCTCCATCGGAGAGATCTGAAATCGGTTTTCAACATCCAATTTGTCCATTCTCCTACGTGGAAGTGGCGGCGGGTACGAAGTTACTCGTTAGGAATCGGGCAGTGATGAATTTTTGGTGGGGTGTTAGGGTTCCTGCAGAATTAAAGAGCAAATTTGAAGAAACCCAATTCAAAAAACAAAATTTTTCTCAGGTTATGGCGATCAAATAAGCGGAGGTTTCTGCTTCAACTTCACTTCAGAAGGAGCAATAGGTATGTGACAATCTTCATGGCTGTCCTTATATTCTTTAATGTTATGGTGAAGAAACTACTTTCAATGAAAATGGAGAGATGGTTTACAATGCATTATTGGAATATGCTTCTGGAGGAACCTTAGCCAATCTTATCAAGCAATCTGGTAAAATAAGCCTAATTTTCTCACTAATATCGAGCCAAATTGCAGATAATTTCCCTCTATTCCTTCAATTTGTTCATCTGTACAAGGTTTTTGATCGGTACCAACAGATAGTAGGGCTTTTCAAGATTTGCATTTGCCAGTTCCGAATCTCCTTGTCAAAATCTGTACATTTCAATCCTGCAATAATCTTATTCTCGGTTTTATAGTCTTCAGAGGTTAAAGAAAGAAGGAGAAGAGATGGTTGCACAGAAAAAAGGCGAAATAAGGGTTTCAGAGGACCCGAAAGAATTAGCAAGACATCCATTACAAGCTATTTTATTGGCTGATAGTTTCACCACTTTGAACGCCCCAAAGTACATTTAGGACATAAATATGTAATGTGTTGTTCTAAACGTTGCTTTGATGCTAATTATTGAAATTGCCTTTCTTTTTTTTTCTCCCTCAAAGGTATTATTGCCGTTGGTGAATGTTCCAATGATTAACTATACTTTAGCGTGGCTGGAATCTATTGGAGTCGAAGACATTTTCTTATTCTGCTGTGCGCACTCTCAGCAAGTGATTGAATATTTGGAGAATTCGAAATGGCATTCACTACCGAATTTTACCGTTACAACAATCAAGTCTCACAATTCTACAAGTGCTAGAGATGCTTTGCGCCTGATTTATGAACGCAATGTGGTATGCTTGTTTCTCCTATCAAGCTTTCGTTTCAAATTGTTCTGTCTAGTATATGCTAGTTGCTAAATCAAAGAGTATGGAAGGGTTTGTTTTGTTAAGAATGAGATTCTGGTGTGCTGTAAATTTTAGGCAGTTAAAATGGTGGCTATGGAAAATAGCTCTTAAAACTGGAAGTTAGTGATCTCCAAGTCTGCATTTTCTATTACGATCTCTAAGCTACTAATCATTTTTGTTTTGCATTTGAAGATACATTGAGATTTTGTTCTTGTCAGCGAGGATACAATAAGCAACATGTCCTAAGGTCATAAAGAAAATTAAAATTGTAGCCTTAACGTCCTTATTCATGTCAATTAGCATATTTGCAGTTTTATTGTCTCTTTTGATCTCTTGTATTCTGATGTTGTTAAATTTAATTTTTTATAGCATAATGTCATTTTCAAATTCTACTTTCTATTCTTTGCTCTATTGAATGTCATAATTAGATGATTTGTAAAAGTTAAAATTAATCATTTTATTTAATCTTTATTTTTTAAATTATTACATGAACTTCAAACAATAAATTTTTGGCAGCTATATTAGCAAGTTTGATTTCCTTATCCCTGGCCAATATGATTATCCGATTCTTCCCTTTGCTTCTTACATAATAGCAACTTGAGTGTATAGAATTTACTAGTCAAAAATGCAAAATAGATTATAAAAAAAAATACTCAATCATGGAAAGAAAGAATCTTATGAATTAAGATAGATATTGGAACTCCAAATAAAAATTTTCAGCAAAAAAGAGTAAAATGCTTATGAACAACCAAGTCGTAAGTTTTCATTCAATACAAATAAAGTTACATCATGAAGGAGAAAAAGCAAATGCTAAAATGTTAACAATTCTATTTTTGTTGTTTCTAACCACATCAGTTAGAATCGAACCATGAATCCAAGCTTAGAGTTCGTCGGTTAATCCTGCAAAATATCAAAACAAAAGCAGCAAAATACACACTGTGTACATCAAGTACACACTGTGTATACACCATATACACACTGTGTATACACCAAGTACACACCATATATACCAAAAGTACACATAAATATACAAAAAATATTGTTAAATATTATATTAATTTTATATTATCATTACATATTATAATACACATTATATATATCAAGTGCACACACTATATACATCAAGTACACACACTGTATACAGTGTGTACATCAAGTACACACCGTATATATGAAAAGTACACAGTATACAACAAATGTATATATTTTATAGTTATAATAAAGAAGTATTATTTAGCATTATACTAATTTATATTATTGTTTTATAATATAACACATTGTTTACATTAAGTACACACATTGTATACACGAAGTATACATTTTGTATACATCAAGTACACATTGTGTATACCAAAAGTACATAAAAATATACAAAAAAATATTGTTAAACATTATATTAATTTTATATTATCATTACATATCATAATACACTGTGTATATCAAATACACACACTGTATACAGTGTGTACACACATTATATACACCAAGTACACATTGTGTACATCAAGTACACACACTGTATATAATGTGTACATTAAATACACATTGTGTATATAAAAAGTATACAATATATAACAAATGTATATATTTTACAATTATAATAAAAAAAACATTATTGAGCATTATACTAATTTATATTATTATTTTATAATATAATGCATACTATATACATCAAGTACACACATTGTATACACCAAGTACACATTATGTGTACACCAAGTACATAAACTAAATACACAATGTGTATACATAATATACAAACATACATTCTAAAGTATTACACTAATTTTATATTATCATTACATAATATAATAGATTTAAAATGTAAAGAAAAAGAAAAAAAATAATTACCTTTTGTTTTTTTTTTTTTTTTTTGTACTTGAGAATTTTGTAATATAGTAAGTTTATCAAAATTTACTACTTATTAGAAATCAAATAAATTTTTATGTGTCGAATGGGTATTTAACACACAAACAAATTAAACAACAGATAATAAGCATTGAAACTTGTTGAATAAACAAAATAGAACATGGCCATGGCCATGTGCATAAGCAAATAGGCATGTAGAAACAGTTCTTTCATTTTGAAATGTGAGTCCCAAATAAGCAGATATTAATATATTATACATAAGCGATAGAGGGATTGAGAGAGAGAGTTAAAATAGATTGAAGAAAAAAGTAGAAATAAAAATGACAACACCCTCTACTTTACAAAGTAAGGAAGGTTAAGGACATAAAGAAGAAAATAAGCCCAAATAACACCAGAAATTCCACCAAAAAAGAACCCTCCACTGAATTTAGCCCACCCATCAGCAGTCTGCAACTGGTCAGGCTCCTTCTTTCTTCCAGTCAATGTTAAACTCGGGGCAGTTGATGCCTCTCCTTCATTAAATGATGCAACTCCATACATCGTCAAGCATATGCTTAGAATCGCTACTAGACCACCTGCTGCCAATGACCCTGCTGCACCTGCATACTCTGTGTTCCTTAATGGGCCGGTCTTTACGAATGGGCCTACAAGGAGAAACCCGTGGGCCAGACCAACCTCGATCCCTCGCAGAAGTGGGCTCACTGCTGTTCTGTATGCTGGTAAGTTGGATAGGTACCAGGCTATCAATGGGCTTGATGTCACTGGTGTCTCCAGGCTTCCAATGAATGGATCTCCGTTGATTGGTTGGATCACTTGGTATGTTGGCTGCATTTTTAATTATAATCAACTGTATCAACCTTCTTTCCACATTTTTTTTTTCACTATGAATAATCTCCAACTCGAAAACCTACCGTCTGACAGAAGGATTAATATCACTCCACTAAAGTTTATTAGTCTATGGATTATGTCAACCAGTGAATAAGATTGAAACTACTACATGTAACTCATGGACTTGGTTTTTACAAACAAACTGTATTACTTGAAACTTTATGATAAAATTCACATATCAAGTTTCTAAATTCAATTCAAAAGCCTGATCTGAATATGCTAGAACCTATGCTGTTCATATAATATAATCCCAACCAAGCCAAAGTTGAAATGAATACCTTTTCGGACTGGATGGCCTTGACAGTGAAGGAAGAGGTTCTCATAGAGGGTGAGACTCTAAATGGAGAGCCAGGGATGCCCTTAGGGACAACAAGTGCTCTTGTGGTTACAGAAGAGGCAAAGCTGCTCTTGAGCTGGCTGGCCATTGGTGAAGCAGTAGCTGCCATTCTGATTTTGGTAAAGGACCCCTTTAGGCAATGTGCTAATATGTAATAATATATTCTAAGGATATAAAATTTTCTCGCTATTCCTAAAGCTTGGATTGGATCTAATATCTATTGCTCAGAAATTTGTGGTTCTGCTTGATGAGGTGTCAAAATTGTGTGATTTTCATTGGATGATTGCTTTTGAGAACCTTATCCTCAGCTTATCCACAGTCCCTACAATTTTATTTCACATCAACTTATGACTTTTTTTGAGGAATTCATGATATAAATAAACAATACCTTGTTCATGCATTCAATATTTTACTGCTTCCAACACAACAATTAAATGCACAGATTGGTTCTAAGGTTTGCTAAAAGAAAAGATTTTAAAGAAATTTAATTTTATATGAATAAATTTAGTATTAATTTAATTTTATATGAATAAATTTAGTATTAGTAAATTTATTAAAGTAACAAAATTTTAACTTTTCGTATGATAGTAAAAAAAGGTTTGCTAAATTTTAGAATTATCACATGGTAATAAGTGGTAGTAAGCACGCGCGTATTTAGTTAGATGGTGTAGATGTGTGCGCGCTACATGCATATGTATTTACTACTGTATTATAGTGCTCTTATTACTCTTTTTATTTAACATAATTGTTTTTTGAAAAAAAAAATATTTTTTAATACAAATTAAACTTTCATTAACAATATAAAAAAATATATATGTAAATTACAAATAAAATTATACTTTTTAAATAAGTTTTTTTTTAAATAAGTGTTTTCTTTAGAAAAACAAATTACACTCTCATTATATTTCATTTCTCATTTTATCTTTGCTTTAAATTAGGCTATTACATGTTGAAATAGTGAAGTAATAATTAGAAATATCTTCTTTTTAAAAAAAATATTTTAGTAAAATACTACTTCAATTTAGACTATTAAATTTTTTTTTTAATCCTAATGTATCAAGTTTAAAGGACACTTATTTGGGAAGAATTAGTTATAAATTTTTTTTGTTTTTCATAATGATCAATTTATTTTTAAATTAACTGTTTAAATACATTACTAAACACCTGAATTTAATTTTATTTAGACACTTAGCAATGAGTTAATTAATTTTAACAATAAGCTGAATTTCATTAACTTTAACTCTTTTTTTTTTTTGAGAAAAAAAGCTTTTTAGTTCACTAATTAAATACAAAATTGAGGGATTAAGATATTTAATAGATTATTATCAGAGTTGAAGTATTTAGCAAAGGGGCTTGAGTTAATGCCACGACAACCGTCGTAACAGGAATGCGGCTCTGCGCGGTTGTTGGTAGGCACTAGGAAGCTTCAAGCTTTGGGTTCCCAATCTGTGCTTTTTGGGTATCAGCTTTGGAGCTATTCCAATCCTAAGTGGAACCACAAAACCAAACCCTTGAAAAATGGCAGTGCGGTTTCTTAAGCTTCCCTTTCTCTTGCGCTTTTCTGACAATTGCAATACCTCGAGTTTCGGATTCATTTCATTATCCAAATCCTACCCTTATAATATTATTGGTGCATCTTTCTCTTCTTCATCTATATAGATTTCTTTTCTCTGTTCAATTCGATTATGAATTCTATAAATATATCTAAGCTTTTTTTGTTAGTTGTCGTTGAGGACTTTTCACAAATACTTGGCGATTACGTTTTGATAATTTTCTTTTACAGTTGGATGGGCAAAACCAGAAATTTATTGTTCATTAAGGAGCATTACTACTACAAAAGCAGGAAAGGTTCAGGTACCTAAAAAGTAAGCCATTCTATCTCTAGCCAAATGACAAATGCTAACTTTTTCTAGATTATCCGTTTCTATGCATTCATGTTGACTTTGCACATTAATTTCATGAGTTGTTGGGGACTGGAATTGCCATATGATGGGTGTCAGGATTCTGTCATGATATTTTTGAGATTGGATGTTACAGTCAGTCGCTACTAGTTCAGCAATTGTAACTGCTAGATTCTTATTTCGGAATATATTGATTGACAATAACTCTAATATGTCCACATGCTGCCACTCTTTTGACATTGACTAGCATAAATTTTCCAATATGAATGTCATTCCACATTTTATAAAAGCAATTTATTGCAACTAGCATCTAAATTTGTAAACATATGTTCAGTTCCTTCTTATTTTACTCTGCTGTTGGACTTTTTAGGAAAAGGAGGCTGGATGAAATATGCCTTGAAAGGTTCCAGCAATACAGCCGAACATATATTCAGTCATGGATTTTGCAAGGTCAGCTGCATTTTTCATTTGCGTTTGATTATTTCTGTTTTCTATTTTGCTTCATGTTTAGAATTTTACCTTTATAACAACCAGTGAATTCATCAAAATAACATTTTAACATTTTCTTTCTCTTGGAGATATAATACTCAATGTCAGGTTATTCTATTGCAACCTTACGAGGATAAATAGCAATATTTTACTCTTAGAAGCTGTTCACTTTCTTGAGGATATGCCTCAAATCTCCTTTCTCTCTCTCTCTCTCTCTCTCTCTCTCTCTCTCTCTCTTCAACATAACATATTTTTGAAAATGTGGTTCGTGTCTGTGGCTAATGTGGATATGCCTGTCATGTTGTGTCCTTACAACACTTCAAAAGTTATGTGTCTGTACTTGTCTTGGAATTCATCTTATAGGTGCTGGTATGTAATAGCATCAGCATCAACCAATTTCTTCTGCGAATCTCTCCATTTTCCTTCATCACCAGCATAAACATAAGTACAATTTATGTTTGGCATTTACTTTAGTTCTATGCATTTTTGTGTAGGCAAAGTATTTGTGGATGGGAAAGTGGTGAACAAAGCAGGCACGCCCATCTCTGACAAAGCTGTTGTGGAGATAATAGCTGAAATTCCAAAATATGTATGTAGGTGATTACTTGGCCTGAAAGAACTTGCAGCTACATGAAATTTTAGTTTGTATGGAGTTTGGCGAGCCAGAAACATTGACTTTAGCTTTGTCTGCTAATTCAGAGCAGGACGCAAGTTAGAAGCTGCCATTGAACAGTTGGATATCAATGTGGCTGGCAAAGTAGCTCTTGATTCGGGGTTGTCAACTGGAGGATTTACTGATTGCTTGCTTCAGTATGGTGCATCATTTGTCTATGGAGTTGATGTAGGTTATGGACAGGTATGTTTCATACTTTTTGATTAGTTTTTCTGTCTCTTTGTTGTGGCCAAGTCATGCCTGTCATAAATCTTAGTCATGATTGTAGTTTGCTTTGTAATTGACAATGCAAGGTCCAGGCAGTTCACTTCTTTATTGCTGGTTTAAACACTAACTTCTTCATCAGGTGGCAGACAAAATCCGCCGAGATGTACGTGTTAGTGTGATAGAAAGGACAAACTTAAGATACCTCCCTGGACTCCCTCAAAAAGTTGACGTGGTGACTCTAGATCTCTCATTCATCTCTATTCTCCTGGTATGCCTCCAAGCATTGGTAAAGTTTATGTTGCCTAATTACAAACTCTTGATCAGTCCAACATTCCTTTGTGGACATGTCTGCATGTGTGGATAGAGTCCTGTTTATCCAAAGAAGCTAACCTCTTGTCATTCCTAGAACTAGAATCTGTACTCTTCGGCACTTCAATGATATTTGTGCATCTCATGTTGTGCAGCTCATGCCTGCTGTTGTCAATGTGATGAAAGAAGATGCAACATTAGTAACCCTGGTTAAGCCCCAGTTTGAAGCTCGTAGGTCACAAGTAAGAAAGCAATATTTTTTCATTCTTTCATCAGAGTATATTTTCCTGATATTAATTATTGAAAAACAACAAATTAATCTCTGAACTTTTTTATACTGTAATAAAACTGGAAGTGTAGTCACCTACTAGATTCTTAAGAACGTTATCCTGCTATTATCACTTTTCTTTTTCTTTTAGCACAAATACCATATTCTTTTATTTTGATTAAGACATAAAATTGTTGGTAATTGAAATGGTTAGGAACCTTTTTATGGTGGCAACGTTTTGGTTTTGTTGTCCTGGCATTTTATGCCGGAAGTTTTTTTCAATATCTGTATGTGCTTGGTATATGTTGCACATTCTACAGTGTCCAGGTGTTGCTCTGCTTAACATCGTTATCTTCTCTATGTGATTGGCAAATGAGCTTTTCTGCCTCTTGGAGATGCTGTTAAATCTGACAATTTGGAGATAGGGGGATGTTATATCTGCGTAATCACATAGTAATAAAAGAGAATAATGAGTAGTGACAAACTTAAATTCTTGGTGTTCTTGCAGGTAGGAAGTGGTGGAATAGTAAGAGATCCCCATGTCCACCAAGAGGTATGCATTTTTCTTCTTTTCTATTAACACCAGGCGGTTATGCTCAAGTCTTGCCTTTGAACAATTCTAAAATAATTATCATCTTTCCATTCATAATTAATTTTAAATTTTTTTACTTAACAAATATGAGCAATGTCATAAGCCTTGTGATTTGCAAATTACTGATGAGTTTATTGAAAAAAAAAAAGTGGCAAAAATATTAGTTTAAACTCTACTTTGTTAGTAATATCTTGGGTGTCACCATGTATCAGCTTATAATCTTGAATGACACCATGATTTGCCCACGAACCCATACTGAATAAATGACATTTAAATGAACATGATTCAACTGACCAAATAAAACTGTAAAAGTATGCTACGACTTGTAATCCCTTGTACAGGTTCTTGAGAAGATTATAAAAGGCGTGGAGGACTTTGGATTCAGCAGCAAAGGGTGGATTGAATCTCCTTTAAAGGGTGCCGAGGGTAATACAGAATTTCTGGTATACTTTATTCGTACAGCAGAGAAAAGTACAGAATAATGTGTTCATAATGAGAGAAGAGTATGTGCTATTCTGTGACTCTGAATTAGCCTTGACGCAAGTAAACTGGCTTTGGCCAGCAAGGGTTGCTCCCAATGGACATGAATATCAGAAATGAGACGAAAATTGTTAGCCCACCTTAGGCTCAATGTCATTGTTCCTTGCTGATGATCACTGATGGTGTGGCCATGATCTATTTTTTGCTAGTCTGATGAAACTGCTAACCCTTTTTAACCTTTAGCTGGTTCTTTTTCAGAGGCAGAGAACCAAATCTTTGGATTTATTGTATATTTAGTATTACAAGTAGTGACAATGGTTGTCAAAAACGCACTTTGAAGCGTACATTCCTACGCCTACGTTTTTATGCTCCATAAACAGAAAAATGCTTCTATTTTTGGATAAAAGCCTATTTTAGTAAAACCAAATTGAAGTGTGCTTTGAAGCATTAAAAGCACACTTGGAAACGCTTAAATTGCTTTTAGGTAGAAATTCACTTTTGACAACTTCAATGATTACGGTTTTTAAACAAGCTTTCTTTTCAGAAGATTCCGTGCATTAAAGCTGTAGTTAAATGTGATTATGACATGGGAGGTTCATCCATGCTTTAGATGTTTAACATCGATATACATAAAAAAAATTACAAAATTCGATACTTTTGCATGACTACTTATTGAGAATGGAAGTTCATTTCTTTAATAACTTCATGAGAGTCCTTTTTTTTCTTTTTGTCTAAATCACAACCGCCATTCACCATTTCTAAAGGAATTCTAAGACCAAACACCTGCCCAACGACCGAGAACCAGGACACCAGATACAGTTCACTTGCCACTCTCTTTTCGGTCATAACAGCATCTCCAAGGAAAAGCAACTTCATCCATTCACTAGTTCCACATGGATGTAATTTGTACCATGGCCTATTGAGGTATGGATGCTCCTGGATTCAAATTAATTAGTGCTCCCGAATCCCAAACATTAATCAATAACTAGAAGAGATTCCTTCACAAGTAATTTTAAGGGCAATGCTCTGTTAGCATTTATAGGCATTCTGGAATCCTAAACATTGTTACATGTCTATCAAGATTGAGGGTGATCTTCACATGTAGTATGTCAATGGCCAAAAACTTGTGATCCTTGATATTGCAATGCCACACGTCAAGTTCATGTGATGTGCAAAAAAAAAAAAAACTACACGTTTAAACTGCCATTCCATAGAAAAAGACAAAATCTTACAGTAGTTCTTACAAAGCCAGCATCAGAATGGCCATTATATCATTCAATTGTCAAAAAAAATAAGGAGGTACAAAATGTCTTAGTTATGTATCTTCTAGCATTGAACCCACATTAAATCACAACAGACCACAAAGAAATCACTCTCTATCGTGGTTGAAGTTTATAGAATGAAGAGGTGGAAGTATAGAAGAGGAAGTTAAAGACTGTATAAAAGAAGATGATTGACCAAAAACAAAAATGTTGAAGTCTATGTCAGCTCAAACTTTTTCTTTTCTTTTGAAAATGCTTGTTCAAAGTGCAATTCAATCATCTCTCTCATATTAATAAACAGATATGTAATAAAAACAGAATTGAAAGAAGTAAAAATTTACCTCCTGAGTTATAAAATTCCACTTTGATTCCAGTAACACCTTTGCAGAGCAAGTAGGTAGATCCACTTCAATTTCATTTAGCTGCAAAGGGCGTCCATCTGAACAATATTCACCCAAATGGTACAAGTACAGAACCAATTGTCAAATCTGGATGTGATTAGTTATGTTTAGATGCATAATGTGGGAAATTTCAAAAGCAATAGAATGCCATTCAGCCAGCCAATATATGGAATCATTTGCAAATACAAAAATTTCTATAAATTTTGAGAAACACGGCATAACATACCACTGCAATAACCACGAAAAAATAGGACAGGGACCCTATATGAAGCACTGTAAACTATATGGAAATCGTAGAAATGCACTTGTTGTTGATCACTATGTACCTTGCAACAAAGAACAAATGATTGGCTAGCACAGCAAGTTAAATGAGAAAATCAAATCAATGAATTGCAATATATAAATTTCCTGATTGGAACATGTCTGCTAGCATAAACTCAGGCCTCAAGAAAGAGGAATAAAGCTTGTAAAATGACATGTTATGACAGAATACCAATGTCGCATCATCAATCTCTTCTTTCGTAGAGAAGCCAGTTTCTTCCTTCCCTATGCCACTTACATCATGATGATTGTCCTGTGTAAAAATATATTAATAATGAAGTTGACAACGATTACATGATTCTACCGAGCAATGAAGAGCTTCAATAAATCATGATCAATACTGGACCTCACTTGGCTTCATCAGGCATATTTTCTCCAATGATAAGAATGCATCCACCTTGAAAGAGAGAAAATAAATAGATCCATGAAAAGGCTAAACGTAGAATGGTGTTATTTGAATAGCAACTCAAGACTGTTCACCAACCTGTTGAGAAACAACACGATGCTGTTTCTTGCTGTCAATCCATAACCAAGGAGGGGAAGCAGGGTTTGCCCATTTCCATTTCTCAGAAAAAGCATGAGCAGCAACACAAAAATCATTTGATGAGATAGTCCCATCCCAAGTTGAAACGTTCATGGTTGCCAACTCAGAATCTATTGATGCATAACAGGATAAAGCAGAAGGAAATGCACAAATTTAGTTGTAACGCACAAATTTATTCATAATATGTTTAAATAATCTATATGTTTTCATTAAAAAATAATAATTCCGATACCGTTAATGTTCTTTATGACCATAATAATTATGTAACCCAAATGCCAGCACTCATAAAATAGCAACATTGTTATTAATTTCATAAATAGACAATAAACTTTTCAGACATTTAATGAATGTCAGAAAAGGTATTTCATCATTCTTCCTCGCGTATCTATAACATTCATGGACTCGAATATCTTCAGAGAGTTGGCACAATAAGATAACGGTTCCTTATATGATTCTTCCACACGCCCCACAAATTATCTCATCTAGATGAACAAACAATTATATTGGTTTGCATGTTGTAGTTACTTCTGAAGAAAAAATAAACAAATCAATAGATTTAAACTAGATATAATACATAATGAGGAAAAGAAATCAAATGTTAAGCCAAGAGAGATCAATTGAGCATAAACAGGCTTAGAAAAATCCAGCCACGTTACCTCTGGCGCTAATAAATTGAGTAGCAAACTCAGATAAGTCTATGCTCTTATAATAAAACAAGCCCGTTTGATGTCGAAAGAAATTCAAATAGTCCAGAATATCCTAGTCAATATAAACAAAACATGAATCGAATGTAAATTCCAGGCTTGATAGGCCGAAGTAATAAGGGATTGTGCCTCACGTTAATTAAGAATAACATTAGATTGATTCAGATACCAACTCAATTCAACGAATTCACAAAAAGTAATAACCCAAGCATAATCTCAATCAAACCCTCTTAATCACCAGAAAAGATTAGAGACCCGCCCATACCTACTTCACTATATAAACTCCAGCACGCAAAGAAAAAACAAATAATAGCAATTCGTCGAAATTAGATTTTAAGGCCACTGCCAAGATTACAAATTGAATAGACAAGATAATGATCAATCACTAATTACGAAGAAAACAATTGAAAACAAAAATTAGTTGAACGAATTTCCCCAGCTCTAACATTAGAGTCCCATTATTCACGTTTGACAAGAAGAAAGCAGTAATCTTACAGATTGAAAATGGTCCCTACCTCTTTTATGATTCGACGAATTCATCTTAGAATAAGAGACAGAGGGAGAGAATAAAGTATTCACTTCAGAGAGGTGGTTTAAGAAGGAAGAAGTGGGTTTTGAAGAAGAAAGACGTTCCTTATTTTTGCTTCTTTTCTTACGACGGGGAAGAGACGGATTGCACGCGCATATGTTGTGTGTATTTATAGCGTCCAACCCGATGACGGCATACGATCTGATAACATAGATGCTCGTACAAGAGTAACCTTTGTAGGAAATATAAATATTTAATTACTCATTAAAACAAGGAAAAAATAATAATTTTAATATTATTCTCTAAAAAACATAGATGTTCCTAAAAGTTCATGATTTGCCCTTCATTAGGTAGCAGCAAAAAAGAAAGTGCAGAGTAAAATAACTGGAAATAGAGAACTGGCTTACGCTTTATATGTATTGGCTTCTCACGCTTTCGTGTTGGACGAGAAATACCATAACACGATTCTAGTAATTAAGATATACTTTTAATTACATACAGAAATTAAACAAAATTAATTTAATACATATATAATACCATATACTTAATTGAACTTAAACTTCTGAGTTAGTAAGTCTCTCTAAATTTAGCATTAAAATGGACATGTTAAGTAGTTCCATTCTTAGTTTAACCTCGTTTGCTATCATCTCTAGCTATACCTAGAGTTAAAAAAAAAAAAAACCAGGATTTCTAGTAAATGGAAAAGGGGCAATAATAATAGGATTTCTAAAGTTAAATGTTATCTTGTTTTTGAGAATAGAAGTTTGTGTGGGGAAAATACTTACTCAAGAATAGAAGTTTGTGTCGAGAGAATACTTATTAAATAAGATAACATTTAACTTTACCATTTTTAAGACAAGTTATTTTTTCAAGCAGTGCAAGATATCCGACATAAGTAACTATTTGAAAAAGGAGATCATCATTTCAAATTTCATTATCATTATCAAAAGAAGACAATTAATAATTATTTCAACTTTGCCAAAAGAAATTAGAAAATAAAAGCCCACCTTAGGAGACAGTAATGGCAAAGTTAGAATCGACGCTCGGAGATGACGACTGCAAACACAGAATCAATCGACTGGGAGTTGGAAAACTAATATAAGAGATAATATTAATAACTTGCAGAAAATGACCGAAAGCTTAAGCAAGAGATAAAGATGGATCCAGATAGAGTAACAGACGAAGATGAATAACGATAATGCAAGAGAAAGTTTACATAATCTAATTAAGTTTAAAACAAAAAAATATATATAATTTTTAAAAACAAAATATTACACAAGGATAATTTAAATTTTAAAATTTTTAAATTGAGGAATGTATTTTTAAAAAGTAGAGTAGAAAAGGGAGTATTTAGTGTAAATTTCTCTTATAATAACTCAATATAATTATAAAAAAAATGAATTAAGTGAATTAACTTAGATGGATTAAATAAATTATACCAAATTTGAACTTGCCTACCAATCTAATAGTCAAAAATAAGATAAATTTGACATGTAAACATAGTCTTGAAACTTCGGATAAACCTGTAGAACAAATGAACATATTTCCATTATGGGCCTGGTTATTGCTCCAACATGTCACTTGCAAACCAGAAATGGGCAATTTCAATGGGGATGGCCTCCTTGGACCCATAATTGACTAGCTTCTGTATTACCAATTATACATTTGAATAATTAGATTCCCAATTATATATTTGAATAATTAGATTCTCCACAACGAATGCAGTAAATTGCAAATAATTCCCCAGGAGACAAATGATTTTTTCTACATCCTCCCTTAATAGTACAATCCAATGCACAATCTATAACTATCAAAATTGAGAAGGAAAAAGCTGGAAAAAAAAAAATCAATTACAACTCAGAGTGGAAAGGAGCTTCATGCCACAAGGAGATACAGCAGTATACTTGCTGAGATTCTATGGCTTCGATGGAGTTGGAGAAGATGGAGGTTTCAGATCTGGGTACTGCATAAAAAATTGTTCAAATCATAAAAGAACAAGAGTTAGCAATTATTTCAAATGTCATGTATCCAAGCACAAACTGCAGAAACAAAAAATGCTTCTGAGTCCTATTCATAAAGGCACTAGAGCTTCTTATTTTTCTTTCTGCAAGCACAGAGAAATGAATCATTTTCAAGCCATCAAAAGCTTCTCATTTTCATTTCTGATAAGAAATTATCTATATCATTATTGATTGCAGCAAGTGGCAACAGTGGAATTCAGCTAAAGATCAATTATTATTACACTGCAAGACATTTACAAATTCCACAAATCATTGGGATCAAGTCCATCCTCAATTTTTGGAAAACTATAGCAAAAACAACAAAAAAACACACCTTACCAGCTCCCAATCCCCTATTTTATTCCACACCATTCCTTAAAACACATAGTGAATATATATATAAATATATAATCCAGGATTTGCAAAAACTCCCAAAACCCCGAAAGCATGACTAATGGAGAGACTAAATTTTCATCCCAAAGATGAACCATTATGCTTATCTAACACATGCAAGAAAGAGACAGAAAAAGAGAGAGCGGATACATTTGGATAGGGAGATCTGCAATCAATTTTCCTATGAGGTGCCGATATTGTGGAGTTGTTTGCATTTCCATTGCCTAGTGTCTGGTTTTCTGATTTGGTTAAAGCCACAGAAATTGTCTCATTCTTTTCTTCACTCTGCTGACCAACTCCTCCATTAGTTCCCAGATGTGATTTTTTTGCCTTCTTCTTTGGTTACATATGGACAGAAGGTGGCAAAAGTGTTTCTTGTATTTCCTGGCAAACAAGAATATATAACAGATTAAAAACTTGCCCTAAAGTGTCAAGAGCAATCTAAAGAAAATACATAAATAAGAGTCAACATTCCAATCTAAGGAAAGCTAAGCCCGAGAAATTAAATACTAACATGGTATTCAAAATTTCAAATGAAAATATATCTACTGTACATATAAAACAAGTTAAAAACCCAAACCAGAAAACAAGTTGTGTTTTCATCAGCAGACCAAGTATGACATCTTTGTAAGCTTTTCAAGAAACAAGTTAAAAACCCAAACCAGAAGTTCCTATAATATTCAACAATCCGAAAGATTATGTTTACACTAACTTGGAGAAATACCATGCATGCTAGAAAGAATAGGTCAAAGAACATTGCTGCGTCATCCCTCTTTCTATTGTTATGCGGTTTTCCTCGTAGAATTCCACCACATGCCATGTACATCCACCCTCATCAACATGAATACTAAATTTTAAATTCAATCATAGACAATACTAGCTATAGGTGATATTTTTACAAGTCTTATCTGAAAGCTTACACTAATCAGATGGTCCTGTTCTTAATTAATTGCTGGATACTTAACAACAAGATAAATTTAAGATGCGAAACTGGGAGACTAAAATCAAATCCAAAATTTTCAAGTGAGCAGTAAGTTTTCCTTCCAAGATTATGAACTCAAGCTTAACGTTGTCCAGCATAATCAAATTCCAAAGACATTCCTCTTGAATCATTTTATCTGTTATATCAACCAGCGCTTTGATTTAAATACAAGAATAAGGAAAAATAACCATACCAACCATCCCTTTTTGCCTCTGACACCACCCCTTATTGCAAAAGCCTCCTTGAATCCGTTCTTATACAGTAACTCTGCCGCTCTCTTCGAATTACCATCAAAACTACCTTACACACAAAAGGAGGGAATGAGGAAGAAATTAAATAGCTTTACATGAAATAAAAGCAAGGAGCATATATTTTATTCCATAGCTAACAGCTGTTCTTTTCACAAGTCACACATTTAATCAGTAAGATGCGACGGAGAAATCTGGTTTTTCATAATTACCACCAAATTCTTCTGATTGAAGTTAAAAAGTCGAGAAGTGATTCTGGCACTTGTCCAGAATGCACAAGCTGGTGTTTGACGGGTCTGAAAAATTCACCAGCACATTCTTCACAAACCCATCTTCATCTTCATCAGAGAACTGAACCTGAACCACATTCTTATTAAAAAGCTTTAAATTTGGAGACCCTAAAGCCACCGCGCTTCTTTTGTCCCTGATATCTAAAAGCTGAGCATCCTTGTCATCCTTAAGTTTTCGAAATGCATTAATGGCAGAGATAAACTTGTATTTCCTCAAATATTGTTTGGTTACAGGTACAACTACCAGCCAAATGAAAGCACAAGTACCAACAAAAAATGGGTATCTGTTGAAGAAGTTATCAATTGAAACTAAGATCGATTCCAAGCTTATCTTTTCCGAGACTTGCTCAGTTGGGGAGGTTAAAGTTTCAGAAGCTAGAGAAGGAAGAGAATTGAGGAGCTGAACTGTAGTGAAAGAGACAGAAGTTTTGATCAATTGTGAGTTTTTGAGGCGAGACCGATGGTTTTGAAGAGTATGACTTTTGGCAAATGGGAAATTACTGTGACGAGAATTGAGTTTACTGGTAGGGAATTTGAGGGTTTTTGGGTGGTTTTGGATGGGTGGAGAAGAAGAAAGCATCCCGGAAAGAGACTCCATTCTAACCATGAGACATGGAGCGAGTGAGAAAGCGAGGAGAACGATAAAGATTGAGGAAATTACATAGATTACCGTATTTTTTAACCCAATTTGTAAAAATACAATCATTCTTTAAAATTTTTTAAAAATACCTTTTTTAATATTTTTATTTTTAAAAATATCGTTTTTCTTTTTGAATTCTTAATTATGTACCCAAAGCGGGTTTTTTTTGAAGTCCTTATTTTTTATCTAAAGAACAGAACAACTCGTTTCTCACTCGCTCATAACTATCGCACCGACCTTCATCATTCTCTTAATTTCTGTTCATCTTGTTTTCTTTCTCGTTTCAATCGATTCCCGAATATTATTACAGTCATCATTTTCTTGCGGCTCGTTGTCATTTCTCAGTTTTATTGATTCGCCGTTTTTCGCCAATTTCTTATTAGTGAGTTATCATTTTTTTGTGTTTTCATTGTTGGATTGGATTATTTTGAGCTAAGTTTTATTTTGTGACTTAAATTTTGCATTATTTGTGAGTGATTAATGATGCGTATGTTGGAAGCAAGGAATCCTGATATGTCAACACCCATATTACGAGTTTCCTTTTTTCTATTTCATCGATCTTAAATTCCTGCTTTAAATTTAGAAATTTAGGGTTTATATTTCATTCTAATGTCGTGTTACGAATCCCTTTTTTCTATTTCATCGATCTTAAATTCCTGCTTTAGATTTAGAAATTTAGGGTTTATATTTCATTTTAAATCCGTGTTCTATGTGAGGCCGATTCGTTGTTTAATTTTGATTTATGTTGTTTATTTGGATTATTTGTTACATAAACGGAGTCGTATGATGATTGTAAGCATAGTTCAACTGATAATATCGGTGATTACAAAACTATATTAGTCCTCTGCTCCTATCTGATAGCTAAGAATTTTTTATGAGTTCAGAAATCTGTTTATTTCTGGATTTTGTATTTTATATTACTTGATTTTTCTAGTGATGTTTGAATAGATATAGTTCACATATTGTGTTGTCATATGCAACTGATGTTTTTGCTGCATTTGATGTTTAAATGCAAGTTAGGCATATTGTAGTGGGTTTTGAATTTCTTGAAATATTTATGATGGTTGAGAAGCTTTGTACATTTTGGTTTGTGGGGTTTGTTGGGAATATATAGGAACAAGAAATAACATATGTGTAGGGCAGGTTTGTTTGTGATTTTGATTAGTGAAATGCATTGATACATTGATAGAGTAATGCACATTTTCAAATATATTAAATATTTTTATATTTCTCAACTATGTCATATTTTGAACAACTTTTCTATTTTTTAAAATTTACCTGTAATAGCTTTACTCCTTTATTTGTGAAATAAGTTTCTAAATTTATTAGCAGGTCGCATATTGAGGAAAAAAGGGAAATATTCAAAACACATAGAAGCAAGTTTTACGACAACGGATAATGCTTTCGATCAAAAGTTGCAAATGCTGTATGGAAAGTTTTTGAAGAAAAGAGATGTCCAGTCTGTGGTGAATTTAAATAATCGGATCTCTAATTGCATTCTTGGGTACGGTTTATTTTGTGGTAGGTCATGGGCTCATTGTGATAATGTCTTGTTTCCTATCAATGTACAAAAAGAATGGCATTGGATTCTTGTTAGGCTATCTGTTTTTGATAGGTGTTTATATGTTTATTATTCTTTGAGGTCAAGAACAAGTAAAGAGTCGGTAGATTATGTATTAGGTGCATATAGTATTTTGCTTCCTTATTTTTTGGAAGCAATGGGATTTTATGATAGCTGCGAAAGGGCAATTGATTTCAGTAAAGGGGTCTATGCAATGAAGCAACGGACTGATCCTTTCGATATTGTGGAGGTGCAGGGGTTGCCACTACAAGAACAAAGGTATATTTTGATACCCTTCTTTGGAAAATATAAAAAAAATTAGTAAAATTTGTTTTAATTTATTTGGTTTTGTGGTTGCAGTGATTGTGGTGTTTTTGTTTTATCCTTTGCTGAGTATTTCATAGAGAAAAAGAAGATTCCAGTTGAAGATTTTAATATGCAAGTACATCGGGCTAGGCTGGCAATCTCTTTATATTTTCATGGAAAGACGAAGAAGCTTCACGGGATCGAGAGTAAATCTGAAGCACCGCCTAAAAGACCAAAATTGAAAAATGTTCGCAAAAGTCGTAAAGGGAAAGCTATTGTATTGTAATTTGACAATAGGCTTAATTGTAGGATCTTGTGGTATCTTGTACTAATTGTAGTGCACTTGGCACACAACACAAACAACTAAATGTTTAAGGTGATTAATCTGCCTTTTTAATTGTATATTCTTTTATCTGCCATTTTACTTACTTTGATTCATTAGAATATATAATAGAAACTATGCAACTGATTCATTCGAATATACTCTTTTGCTTCCTTCGATTCAGTGCAAATTTTATTTCACAAGTAATTTGTGTTGCAATGCAACATAACTTATGCAATGTATGATAAGGATTGGTGAAAATTCCATTGTCGTGTATTGATTAATTTAACTTTTTAATTGTATTTGAGTTGAGTTGTATTTTATCTTGGAACTTGCTTGGAATTGTGTGTGGTTTTGTAATATTTTTTTTGATATTTTTACCTTACACTCATTGCACATTTTAATTTGATAGAATTACATCAGTCATCCTCTAATTAACATTTTCTTAATTATAACTATGCATCTATAGTTAATAATTAATTAGTTAATAAAAAATTAAATTTTATTTTTTTATTTTGGTATACCACCGGTATACCAGGTATACCAACGGTATACCAAAATCCAGAATTGAAAATGGTTTTCTGAATTTTGGTATACCTTGGTATATCAAATTTCAGAATTGAGATTGACAATCTGGATTTTGGTAAACCATCGGTATACCTGGTATACCAACGATATACCAAAATCCAGAATTGAGATTGACATTCTGGATTTTGGTATACCATCGGTATACCTGGTATACCAGTGGTATACCAAAGTTCAGAATTGAGATTGGCAGTCTGAATTTTGGTATACTATCGGTATACCAAAGTCCAGAATTGAGATTGACAGTCTGCATTCTAAGGTATACCAACAGTATACCAGGTATACCATTGGTAGACTAGGTATACAAGGTTGTATACCTGGTATACGAACGGTATACCTGGTATACCTAAATACAAAATTAAAGGTATACCTCCGGTATACCGAGTATACCTTCTGGCATATCAGGTATATCACTGGTATACCAGTTCAAAAAATATAAAATTATGTTATACATTTAAAAATACTAAATTAAATATTAATAATACATTGTTTAACTAGTAATTAAAGCTTAAAAATGGATTATATTTCATGATAAGTTAATAAAAAAAGATAATTTTTTTTAGAATGGTCTGTATATTTCAGTTGTACCATTTCACATTTTGTGTAAACTAAGAATAAGGTATAACTGAGAGTATACCTAGTATACCAATGGTGTATTAAAAAAATAGTCTATCTTGTAGCATTTCTGCAGGTCTTCCTATTATGTCCAAATTCTTTACATTTTCCGCACCTCACTTTCACTTTAGATTCCCATTCTGATTTAATTCTTCTTTTTTTAGGTCTTCCTGCTTTAACTCTTCCAATCGGTGGTAACACAAATTCTTCATCAACTTCAGTAGGTATTTTCCAAGTTTTCTTTTCAGGAATTAGATAGACTATTCCTTCATAGGTTGCTAGCATTGCATCTTTAGTGTAGTAAACTGAACAATATTCATACGGGTTCAAGTGATATTCATTCACTACTGCCAAAGCATGAGGACATGGGAATTCGTCCATTTGGAAATGATTACAGCTACAGGTTTTTTCTTTCATGTTTACCATAGAAGTCTTGTCACATTCTTGGATAGTAAATGTATCATTGCTTGAAGCTTTCACCTGAAAAAAGTAACAAAAGAACATTTTTAGGTATAAAACACTACATATTTGAACATATATTAGAAATACTTTTGAGTTTTGAGAAATAACCATCATTTTCTGAGATAAAATGTAGTTTTTTCTCATTTTATCTTCATGATTTGCGACAAGTGTTGTGAATGTTGACAATGCTAGTGGTCTATTTCTGTAACTCCACTTTTGTGTTAATTCTCTCAAATACTCAACCAAAGCCGTTATTGGGAGTTCTCTTGTTGATTTATTAATTGCATTCATCGATTCAACTATGTTTGAGGTCATGATGGAGAACATGTTGTTCAATGAATGTACTCTCGACCATTTTTCATATCCAATATTAGTCAAATATATTCTTATTCGGGAATCTACTTTATCAATCTCATCCATTTTGTACTCAAATTCTTCAAATGTGTATGCCCCAGAAGCTCCAAAAAATAAATCCTTAATCTTACTTGAATTTTTCTTGAACTTTGTCTTTAAATTTTTCCACAAATGGCATGTGCATACACAATGGCTGATCTCTGGTAATACTTTTTTCATTGCTTTCTCTATACTATCATGTCTATCCGATATTATGCACATACTTTCTCTTATACCATATGTTATTCTGAAGATCATGAAGAACCATTTCTAAGAACAATCATTTTCAGAATCAACAACAGCAAAGGCTAGAGGGTAAATCTTACCTGCTGCATTTTGTGTGCATGTTGTGATTAGTGTCCCTCTATATTTTGATTTCAAGAATGTGCCATCGACAACAACTATCGGCCTACAGTGTTTCCATCCCATAATTGAAGCTCTTAAAGCAATAAACAAGTATAGGAATGTGCCATTTTCTCCTGTTTCAATATCAACAACAGATCCAGGATTAGTAGCCTTTAACATATACAAATAGTTAGGTAGTATAGCATAAGACTCTTCAGGATTTCCCCTAAGAAATTCAAGAGCTTTTGCTTTTGATCTCCAAGCTTTTCTATAGTTTATTGTAACCCCAAAATCAACTTTCATCTCACGAATGATATCATGTGGAGTGTATACCGATTTCACATTCAGGAACTTTGTCTTCATGATTTCTCCAATCACATTCGACGTTGCTTGTCGTTGATTGTCTAATCTCGATTGCAAAGGGCAAGTATGAATGTTGTTGAACTTTCTTATTTTGAATATAAATGTATTGCCCATCCTTGATGCACTTAATTGCCAACTACATTTCTCATCCACACAGTTCAAAACATATCTCTTGACACATGATTTATAAACTTTGTACTGGAAGCTATTTTTTAATGCAAAGAAACTTAAAGCTTTTGTGAGGGTCTCCTTGTCATTGTAAAGTTGTCCAATCTCTATATGAGGATATCTTGGGTTATTTATGATATTAGATTTTGTTGTCCCCGTGTCCTGTTCTTCTTCATTAGCATTGTCCTTTGTTTTCTCAATAGTATCTCTGCTCAATATGCTCACATAATCCATCATTTCAGAAATATTTCCTTCCAATTGTAAAAGAGGTTGCTCTTGTAATGACAAAGAATTTGTTGTTGATGCTTGCATTTCAATTATTAGATCTGCATTTATCATATTGTTAGACCTTAAATACAAAAGAAATTTATAGTAAACTTTAAATTTGAGAAAGGAAATCATGCTGTTTTTTGGTATACCAGGTATACCACCCAGTATGCCAAATTCCCGCATGCAATGCATGCTTTGTTTTTTTGTATACTGGACAGTATACAAAGTATATCAGCCGTATACCAAAATGTATAAGTTATAAATGTAATTAAAATTGGTTATTTCTAACCTTTCTCAATCTCTGTAAGATATAAAGGATACGCTGTGAGATCCGTGTCCCTCTTCTTCAATTCCAAGTAAAATTTCATGTTATTATCATCTTTTACTTCTAATGGAAAATCTTTGACAAAATACTTTATATTGATATGAGTTATTTCTGTAGTGATTTTTAATTGATCTGATACTATCCCAACAAAAGTTTCATAGCTACAATCATTTGGTATTAGTACTACTTTGACTTCAAATCCTTCAAATTTGTTATCACTTGTCCATTTTCTTTTATACTTAATCAAAACTGAAATATTATCCATCTCTGCATTAAAAAAGTGTCAAAATACAATATCAATAAAGATATTTTATGAAACTGTACGAATGCCTTACAAGTAGTTAAGAAATTTCATGGCTAAGAAATAAAGACAACATTATAATTCAGGTATTGGAGCTTTCGGCAATGAGGTTATAAAACAAAGTTCATCATTCGGTTGTTATTGAACCTAATTGTTTTTTAGAGTACCTTGCAAATCTATTTTCTCCTTCTTACACTTTGCCTCAGTTGATATGTTAAGTCTGTCACACGGTTTTCCATATTCCTAGGAGGACTAGCAAAATTCACATAAATACAGCATGCTGGCAATTCTTGAAAAAATAATAGCATACTGATGTCAATATTCTTAAATTTTGTAAATAAAAATGTTGTAAATTACATCTAGTAATACAAATAAACATAAAAAAAAGGTAAACAAAATAAGATGATAGAGATTTTGGATGAAGGAAAACTGTGAAATGTGAAGCGGTAACCAAAACTGATAACTGATTCACCAGGAACAAAAGAACATTTTGCTTATAAAAAAATGGAAAATATATTTATTAGGAGTAGATTATTTTATAGAATATTTGCTCATAAAAAAATTCATATTGGCATTTTGACAAACACTTTATATGCAGCAATTAAGACACCAAATTCTAAATCAACTAATAAACGTGCAAAATCTCATTACGCCAGAAACCAATAGAATCATAGTCATTGATATCAATAATTTGATGATAAAGGCGGGATTGCATCAGATTTCATAATAGTGAATGTAACAAAAAGAAAAGCATGGCTTAGAAAGAATGTCACGTTTAAAATTTCATGTTTGACAAACAAAAAATAGAATAAATTTTCAAGAAAAACGGTAGAGGAGGAAACTCATCTTCAAAATCTTCTTCAACTAAAAATGCAGACCAAGAATTAAGAAAGAGGAAGCTTCAAAAATCTTCATCTAACGGCAAGAAAAAGAATATCAAAAGAAGAAAACGATTGAGAAAACGAAAGAAGAACGAAACAAAAGTAAGGGCGAAAGGGACTTCAACAAAAGAAAGGAGAGTTTGTGTTTGAATGAAAAAGTAGTATTTTTAAAAATAGAAATTTAAAAAAAAGATAATGTTGAGAAGGAAAAAGAGATAAAGGTATTTTTAATAATGAATCCTGTTTTTTGGATAGTTTTGTAAAACTCCCATAAAGATTTGATCCCAACCAATTGAGCTCCTGAAAATAAGACCAGTGGCTTGGCCTGGGCTGGGCTTGTTTAGGTCAAATTGCCCAAAATCTCCACTCAAGAGCGAACGCTGTTGGTATCGGTTTGTTAATACTTGGTTTCAAAGTTTACAGCTCGTTTTTAATTAATAGATCATTTCAGTATTTAATGATCCTATAAGTGCTCCTCAGTTACTGTTGTATTGACAATCTTTACAGGATATACACATTATACTAGTGGGTCAGTGTTTGCTTTAACCATTATTTTGCAAATGAAACTTATTTCCAAAAGCAGCGATAAAATCCTCCATGCATGCCCTGTAAGTTTCCATACCTAAAACTTTCCTTGCAAGCTCCAACCCGACATCCATCCATTTCTTTGCTGTATCAATCAGCCCCATCCTCACCGGCACTGCTGCCCGATTCCATGCAGTCATCGCAAGCCATTTTCCTTCCTCAATGGGATACTCACCTTCCTTCAGCACAATCATTATTCGGTATGCTCGCTTGTACATATTATACACAACATCGTCATCTGAATCACCTTTGTGAATACTTGCTACTACAATCAGTGTTCGAACTATGAGAGCAACATCTTGATAGTTTGGTGAGGGTGATGAAAGGAGATCCGAAAGGCACTCGTTTAAAGCAAAGGTGGCTACCTCAAAGTTAGGCCTTGGACCCCGAGATGCATTGAGGCCAAGTTGCAGAAGGTACTTCGGATTGCAAGCCTTCGAACTGGCAAAACTCTTTACAAGGAGTTGTTGGGATCCCCCATTATCGCATCGTCCATGTATATCATAAGCATTGAAGGTAAACATGAGGAGAAACTCAGGCTCAATTGTAGTAATTTTATCATCAGTAGATCGAGTTCCCATTGAGAGTGAAGTTAGCATCTGCAGCCATGCCAAAGAATCATACAATATGAAGTCATCTATTGATAAGCACATTATATCAGTATATCTCATATATTCTAGGTGTCTTCTTTTTCTAAATCACACATACAGCAAGATTTGGGAAATCATTTGGAAGAAGAATTACCTTCCCTGCTTTGTCTAGGAGTTCAACAGCTTCTTTTACTTCAGATTCCATTAATGTGACCTTTTGATTTTCTGAAGCAATCATGGCAGTTACAGTTAATATCAATGATTTACAAATCATAACACTGTTTTCTTCCATTTTCCCATCACTAAAACCAACATAGAATTCTGATACTAATCTCAAAAATTCTGCACATAAATCATAGTTCTTCTCCTTCCCACATTTTGTACCAAAATTCCATGAGGTCACTGCAAACCAATTTTGTTCTCGTCTTCCAACTTCTCCTTTCCCAAAAAAGCATTCTGTTCCAAGCTCCAGTGCTCTGGCATGGGCCCTTTTCATGAATTTCAGGACTTCTGTTTCATTACCTGGTTCCTTAGCAAGGATTGTGATTAAAGTTCGTAACACTTCAGCTTCAGTTGTTGGCATGGATCTTCCCGAGGTGTAAAAATCCAGTAGATTGGAAAGAGAGGCAACAGCAGTGGGAAGAGACTGGCACACAATAGCTTCATGTGCTGAAAAAGAAAGGAAGTCTGGACTGAAATCAAGGCAAGACTTCATTGCTTGGATCTGATCGATGGCTTCACTCTGGTTGTTTTTCTGCAGATGGATCTTGAACTGCATGTACCAAAGGAATTACCAATTTGCTCAGAGACATCAATTGTTTGTTCAGATGTGTGTTCAGAGGGAGAAAGAGAGGCACCTTAAGAAAAGCAGAAGCAGTGGTGGATTCAAGCTGCAAAATGGAAAAGAGATAAAAAAATAATAAGAAGAAGAAATGTTGCAGCAATATTAAGTTCAAGCAGCAAAAATTGTAAGAAAAAATAAAGTTGAAATTCTAGCGTTTGCTTAGTCCTGCAAGTTAAGCATCTTAACAATCTTATAATCAAAAGTCCAGCTTTCCATTGTTTAGGATACCTTTTCAGCCTCACTGATGTATTCTTGGGCTCTGTCAAGCTGACTGAGGGCAAGATAGCAGAGACACATAACTCTAAAGCCCTTGACACGCAATGTTCTGTTCTCCAAGTCATACGGAACATAAAGCAGTGATTTCTCAAATAACTCTGCACTTGTCTTGTAGTCTTTTGATCTAAAATGATCTGAAGCACTGCAAAGTAGAAAGATATGGTTAGACAATTGGATTCTCCAAGGAAGAATGTGGATCGGCTATAAGAAAAGAGAAGATCGTATGAAAAATATAATCAACTCCTTGGATCACTACCAATCCATCATTAGTTTTTTGTTTATATGCATTTGAACAATTAAATGGTTTACAGTTTCCTATATTCCCAACAAAAATTAGTCTATTTAAATCATGTTCATAAACATATATATAAATATTCTCAATTAAGCAAGTACTTAAAAATTTGATCAGAAACTGATTAGCTCAATCATAAGGTCCCTGGTGCATAAAATCTAAAACTCATGTATCTTACTTATTTGTGGATGTTAAGTACCAAAAAAAAAAAAAAAAGAAAGAAAGAATTCACATTATTAATCCTACAACCAACAAGTTAGCTCAAAACTAAGCTGGGTTTATCAGCCTAACACGCTGTTTGAACGGTGGTGAGGGACATTTTTATAACGTATGCTTCGGTAATGTATTAAACAATGTTATATGATGTTTTAATGTGATATTGATATATTATGTTTGGAATGGCTTTATAGTTTTATAATCTATTTCAATGGATTATATTATATAATAAAAAGGAGCAATTTATCAAATTACCCTTTCTCATAAATATCAATTTAAAAAATAATAATTTTATTCATAGTTTAAAATACAATTTCATTTTCTTTAATTAGTCATTAACTATGCATTATAAATTTATTTTCATAATTTAATATTTAATGTTTTCAAAATAAGTAAATTAATACTAAAGAGAACAAACTTAAATTAACATCATGAGTTACATAATAATAGTTTTAGAACATTGCTAAAGTTAAACATGACATAATAATAATCTTTAAAAAATATCTGCATTTTTAACACACATGACATAATATTAATAACAGTCTTGAAAAAAACACCTACATTTGTAAAATAAATATTTTAATTTTACAAAAAAAAAATTCGAAATAAAAAAAAGAACAAGGAAGAAACCCCAAATGGAGTTATTGAGGTTTGTTATTGATATATATAGGGAATTGTTGGTATTGTGATAAACATATAATAAGGGCAGTTTTTGGAAAGAAAATAAGAAAACCACCCAACCACACCGATTTGGTGTGTTTGTGGATCTGTCATCTTCTTCAATAAAAAGAAATCAACAATTATACTACAAACTCGCAGATAATCATAAAAATAAAACTACAATGGATCCAAACATGGTTTTTCTAGTATAAAACGGTATCATACCATGAAAAATCGTGATCCAAACAGAGTGCAAGTGTCTGAAGCAACAAGTTCTCAGAACATGATATCATTTGTAAATAATACTAATAGACTATAAAGATCACTACTTAGACATAAGCCTAAGTAGCATATAAGGTCATACAAGGAGAGATCGTTAGAGAAGTTATCCAATGATTCGATTTACGAATCCAATACAGTGGATCAAACTTGTGTTTTCCAAGTTTTAATAGGATTTTTTTTCTTATAAATTGGATTTCCAGAAGTGTCCTACACTTACGGAAAAGGATTTCTAGAAGTGTCCTACACTTACGGAAAAGAAAACAACGGATTTTGATAACTTGCTCGGAAAACAAATCCTAGTTAACGAAATGAGAAGTGAAGCCATTGGCAAACAAAGCCAACTCTTCTAATAGATTAACAACCATTCATAATATCTACATTTTTGGCCGGAGATTTGTATCAGCTTACCAATTCCAAAGAACAGCATGCATTGCTTTCCTCCCTTTGGCTGCCGGCTCGCCTGCAAAAAGGGCTATCACTCTTTCATCGTACACCAGTTCTGCCACCACCTCTGCTCTTACTCTTGACCCTTCACCACCCACTCCATCCCCAATCACCCGGCCACCCTAACTGCAGCTTTGGCGCTTACGTGGCATCGTCCTAAGAGTCCCAGAAATAACCCCTTTGTGGTCTCCGCTCCAGCTGTACCCGTTGCTTCGAAGTATGCCTCTACTGCCGAAACCCAAACGCCCTCAGGAATCCCTTTATTTACAACCATGCCTCTCAGCTCCTTCTCTGCCTCTTCATATCTTCCCAGCCCCAACCAAGCCTTCAACGCCAAAACGGGGAGACTAGAGTGGTGGTCACCACCGTCAACGCCGCCGTTTCCTTCTCTCAAAACTCTAACGCATTTAATTACACTCTCATATTCTCCTTTCTGCAAATGTGCGGCCGAGATAAAACGTAGCGCTTTGGATCTCAATTCGCTGAGCTCCCTCGTTTCTTCTCGTGTCCTCGATGCGCTGCATCCCTTCTGGCATAAATCTAGAGCTTCAACGCTTCGTTGAAAGCATTTGTATCGCTCTTTGTTAACACACTCTTACCGAACGATAAGAACTGAATCGCTAGCATCTTGTAGTGATCCGATGACCCGAATAGCGTACTTTTGGCCCGACTTAGCAGTGTAATGGCGAGATTTCGGTCTGAAACTTCCCAGGCAGTCCGAGACCTCACGAGATTCAAATCCAAAAGTAATTTTTTCCCTCCCGAATCCGATATTCTCGTAGTATCAATCTTTGAAACGATGTCCGTGGCTCTTTCAAAGCAAGTGGAAGCGAGATCGAACTTTCGCAGATCATGCCAAATGAGTCCGGTCTTATGGTAGAAGGAAGCGGACTTGAACGCCGGGGATGGAACACCAACGACATCACCGGCGAGCGCGAGCATGTCTGAAGCGACGTGTCGGAGAGCGGCATGCTGTTCGGCGGTGGACGGAGAGGACGAGTGACTGATGGATGCCGCATTGGAAATGTCAACGCAGGCATTCCAGAGGCGGTAGCTGAGCTTCCATATTTGGAGCTTGACACAGTTAGGAAAAGGCACGAGTTGAGTGAGGATTTGCCGGAGGTCGGAGGAGATTGCTTGGGGTAAGGAGCTGGCGAGAGAGAAGTTTTCCGTCTGCTTGATTAGTGATTCAATTTGAGAGAGGAACAGATGGTGGTGATTGTTTAGATTGGATTGGTGTTCTAGGTTGGGCTGCCGGAGATCTTCATTTGAAAATAGGGAGGGATAGATTTGAAAATTTGAATTTGAAGCTGCGGGAAAATGAAAGGCTATTGGTTTTGGAGGGAAATGTGGTTCCGCGACCAGGTGGAGGGGAGGGACGGAATTGGCATTTCCATATCTTACCTTCTTGCACAGAAGCCAAATGACTTTGCCCTTAACTATTACTGTATTAGTATTTCTTGATGCATATAAGAGAACAAATTCATTCCCAATTCCCATGACAATTATTTTTGGTAGAGGAGCTAATTAAGAGCAAAGCTGAAGAAGTAAGTACAATATCCTAATACGATATTTTTTTCAGTTTATTTTTAAAAAAATTTATTTTTTTCAATTTCAAATTTGGCTTTTGTAATCTTAATTCTTTACCCCATTAATATTGATTTACCTAAATTTTGCCTTTTTAATTTTAACTTAATTCATCTCTCTTAACCTAAAATCCTAATTCCACCCTGCTTGGTGACATGATATCCCTCCACTGTCTCTTCTTGATGGAGAGTATTTCATTTGAAATACAGAAAAACTCATTATTTATTTGATATAAAAAAAATTATTGAAAATTAAATGCTTACCTATTTATTGTTTTAAAGTCATCTGCTTGTTAGTGTTTATCGTAGCTTGTTTAATTTATGAGATAACTACAAAATAAAATTAAATAAAATAAATATATTAATTTTTTTAATATTTCAACTAAACTCCTTCACTAATAATTTCATTAAAATTAACGGAAATATTATTTTTTTTCAAAAATATATTTTCAATTTTTATTTAGTGTTTAATATAAAAAAATTAATAATAAATTCTTATTGTTCTTAACAGATAATTTACATCACTTGCTTTATGCTTTTTTTTCAAATAAAAATAAAATTATAATTGATAATACTCATATCATTTTGGCTTGATATTCTCTCAACCAAAAACCTAACTCTAACCAAAGGTATAGGCTTATTTCAGATATCATATTAGTACATTTGATCGGACTGATATGCTATGTTTATCATGTCAATGCAATCCAATCGGACTGATAAGTCATGTCTTGTCATGTCCATTGACAGGATCTCACCTTATCAAATTTTCTAACACACACTATCTGCCATGCCGAATTGATCCATCCACTGCGTCAGACTATTTTTGAACACTCAAATGCCTAAGCATTAAACCCAAAATATGCATTATAAATAATAAGGGTGTGCAGAACCGAACCAAAACCGAAAATCGAGCGAATTGATTTTAGTTTATTTGATTTGATTTTATCAGTTTTCGGTTCGTTCGGTTTAAAACCGAAAAATATTTCGGTTTTATCGATTCGATTCGGTTTTTAAAATTGGAAAACAGAAAGAACCGAACCGACCGAAATCCCTAATCTTCGTCTTCGATCTTTCTTCTAGAATCCCTAAAATATCAGCTACCTTATCGATCTTCCTCCAGGATCTCCTGTGATTTTCGATCTCCCGAGTTGGACTCACAGTAAAAAGAGAAAGGAAAGTTGGGTTTTTGTGGGAGAGAGAAAGGTAAGTGTGAATCGATCGGTAACCCAAAAGACCTCTGGTAAAAACAAATGACGCCATTTATTTGCAGACCATAAAAAAAGAAGAGATGCGAGTCTCTTGTTTGTGTGTGAGATTCCACATCCGAATCAAGCCAAAGAGCTCTCAGTTGCCTAAACCAATCCCAAAAAGGAGCTCTCAGTGCTGCTCCCGAAAACAAACAAAGAAACGCAGAGAGTGAGACTCTGAGGGGGAGTCTTTCTTAACAATTTATTTGGACGGCATAAATTAGTTTATGGCTTAATTTGTGAATATCCAGCAAATTTGGCATTAACTAGTAAAAATTTGGTAAAAAGGCGGAAATTTCCATTTAATATTTAATAAATTTTCAGGTTTCAAAATTGAAAATAGTTTTTAAAAATTTTTTTAGCGTAAAAAAATGTTAATTTAAAATATAAAAAATAATATTATATCAATTAAAATATTAAAATAAAATTAACATTTTGGGTATTTATTTCTTGGACAAATCCAATACTTATAACTGAGCTGGGTTTGAGGCCCAACCTGGCCCGGCCTGCATGTATGGCTTCACTATCTATTTTCGGTTTATTAAATTAAATATGGCCCAGAACCGATAGAACCGAACCGACTGAAATTATTTCGGTTCATTGGATTTTCGGTTCTATATACTTCGGTTTCGGTTCAATTCCTAAAATTTTTGAAGCTCGATTTTCGGTTTAATCGGTTCGGTCCAAAACCAAACCGAACCGACCAAATGCTCACCCCTAATAAATAGCTCATAACTCTCAAAATCAGGTCTATTTAATTTTATTGATCCGATCGAATTATTCTACTATTTGATTTCGCTCATTTCTGATATTTTAGGATTTATCAATAATTGATAAATATTGAATTCACATATTAAATTTAAAAATAATTATTCAAAAAATTAAATTATTTTTAAAATATGTTTAAATATTTTTTTATAAACTCATTTATATCGTGTTGTATTAATTTTGCTATCATGATCTATATCACTTTTGATATCAAATCTTTTGTTTTTTATATTTAAAATTTAAATTCAATTTTTTCTAATTATAATTTTATTTTTAGTTTGATTTATTTGGTTTGATAAAATAAGAGTTATTTTAAAAAATTAAAAAAAATTATTGTTATCAAAAAATGATTTAAAAAATAAATTGGTATTCATTGTTTGTTTAATTTTATTACTTGTAAAAGATAATAATCATATTTATTTTTCAATTTATTTTTTATTTAAAAATATTATCAATATGATTAGTATATACGAAATTAAAAAAAAAAAGAAAGAAAGAAAGCTGACCATATTGAGTTATTGAAAACAACTATTAAAGACCTTAATTTAAGGTTAATTTTTAATTATATTAAATATTAAATAAAAACTAAACAAGTTTTATTTTTGAATAAAAAATATTTGTTCATTAATTTTGGAAAAAATATGGATGGAAAAGTTTAATTGAAACGTTTCATGATATTAAAAGTGTAATTATTATTTTTTAAATGATTAGAATTATAATTATGAATTAAACCAAAAATTAAGAATTTTTTAATTATCCTTATTATTATCATTTTAGTTTTTTTTCACCTGTACTCCTGCGAATTGGGCTGATGCATGAAAAAAGTTGATAAGACAAGTGTGAGGCTGAAAAGATGTGAGTCAGCATTCCAACACCCCAAGTATTTTATCTGAAAGGAGGTTTGAGCATCAAAGCTGCTTTCACTACCCGCAGATGAGCCAAGCTGAGGTTTACAGATATAATTGTGAAGTATCATTAATTAATAGAACAGAGAAGATTCTGAGAATAAACAATACAATACAAGTGGTTCTCATTGCTCTTCTCCTACGTACTGTACATATCCATTGCCCACACCCACATACAGATCCTCTTTGATTTTAGGAAATGGACACCCCACTTGTCTTCTTTTCTAATCAAATACAAACCCACCAAACATTTTCTTATGGAAGCTTAACATTCAATTATTTGTTGAATGATGCTAGCACAAAAGGAAATGCCCTACTTTCTTTTTGGTTTTGTCACACTTTTCTTTTTTGTGTTTTTTCTATAATTGTATGGTATTTGAAATTTATTAGCCGATTAATTTAGATTTACACCGAAAGATAGTGCACGATCCAGAACCATTGGAGCACACCCTATTGCCTAAAATCTCACAAATCTTATCGGCAGTGAATCTCATAATCTTTTAATCTTAAAGTTCTTTTTTTCTTTTTCCTTTCAATTTGTGTACGTTTTATTCGTATCTTTTATTATTACTCCCAATAACATTGGGCGTGGAAAGTACGTAGAGGAGTAGATAAAGAGTTGAGAAGTTATGGCTTCCCATCTCTTTACGAAAATTGTCCCCTTGTGCTTCAATTTGTACTTTGACGACTGTATGATATCAGCCTTGAAGTTCAAGGGCAACAAACTTTGTTGCATTTCTCTCTATATCTATTGGGCTATTGCATTTCAAGTACCAATACGTTGTGAGATCCAAAGTTGTGGCCAGTCCAAGCTTGGAGGGTTCTGCTGGGCGGCTGAACACCACAGGATTTACAGACACTACCAATTTTTATTGACATGTGTCATATATATATACATATATGCTTTATATATATTTCATTTCGTCAACCATGAAAGTAAAAACCTTATATATCTTTTATTACATAAGAGAAAAGATACTATTTTTCCTTTTAAATTTGTCTGGGGGCTGTATTTTATCCCTTAAATTAATTTTGGAGCTAACAAGTGATGCTAAAATGGGGACGTGTCACCAACCTTTATAAAAATTACATGGCTAATTTTTGCAGCATTTTCAACAAACAGGAGATATTTTAGCACCTTTTTGAACAATTTGCACGAGCCTTTTTTGCTAAAAAAACAACTACAATGGCGAAATAGAGCTCCAACATATAAATTTTGAGGGTAAAGTAGTACATTTTTCCATTGTATAACGAAGGAGACATGAAGACAAAGAAATCAACAACAGAATAAAATGAAGATTAGACTAGTGATAACACTATATATATAGACAAATTGAGCTTCTGTTCTATATCAGTAACATTAAGGATCATGTTTGTGATATAATAAGAGGTAAATAAAAAGTTGCAAGGGTGAGTCAGGAATCCTAAGCTAATTAAGTTTTGACACAACCAATTCTATTGGTTGACATAAGCATTTTTGTGGGATCACCAGATTAATTATTTTAATATTTCAAGACATGAGTGGATGGCTGGGTCTATTATTTTTTAACAAAAGGTCTTGAGTTTGAGTTGAAAATAATGTAGTATTTTTAAATACTTAAAAATAAACCTGTCTTAGGAGCGTATTCGATACAAATCTAAATTAATTAGATCAATTAAATTTCGGACATCAGATGATTATAAAAAATATATATTTTAATAATAATCTCTTCCACTTCCTCCTCTTTATTTATATAATACTTCTCTTATTGTCCATTTGATCTTTTTTATTTATATACAAACCTCAAGCAAACCCACTTCACCCTTTTCCCTGCAAAATTGAGACTCATGTCATCACTAAATTATCAAGATTCTAATGAATCCAAAATTATGGATGCTGAAGATGGTGATAAGCTGAAGGAGTGGTTAAGTTTAGGAGTGGCAACAGACTGTGATCTCGAGTCGAAACATGGTCCGGGTCCGGCTAGCAACAAGGTATTTTCGTGCAACTTTTGCATGAGAAAGTTCTATAGCTCGCAGGCTTTAGGTGGCCACCAAAATGCACACAAGAGAGAAAGAGGAGCTGCTAAAAGATTCCAATCCCATCATGGGATATTGACGATGGCAAGTACAGGAGTAGCAGTTAGATCATTTGGTGTTCAAGCTCATTCTCTTGTACACAAACCTAACAGAGAAGGGTCTGGTTTAGTTACTCCATTTGGTGATTCTAATATGAGTTTCGGCTATGCTTTCGCACCATTTATGCTTGAAGAAGCCGTGGATTTGGTATGGCCGGGAAGCTTTCGTGTTGATACACAACAAGCTTCTGATTTGCATAAGCTTGACTTAAATCTTAGGTTATGATCATGTCTTTTTTTTATTTTTTTTAATCTTTTCTTTTCCTAATCTCATCTTTGTAATATATGCACACTCGTCACATAAAATTCTAATTATAATTAGGTGTATGCATATATATATGATTTTTCAATAATTCTAATTCAGCTATATATATTGATTAATCCAAAACTGGTTGTGATTTTTTTTCTTAGGGAAAAGCATCCCTATGAACTACTCGAATTTTGATGTTGAATTTTTTTTTTTTTTTGAATGCCTTTGCTTTATTTATTTATTTTTGTCCCACTTCATCCCCAAAAATATAATTTTTTTTTTAATTTTTCATAAACTATTAGAGTATAATCAATTCCTATTGTAATTACAAATCATATTGTGTAAAATTAAAAAGGAAAAAAAGATGAAAAATATTGTTAATTAGATGGCATGGAATGAATTGAACATAAATTAAAAGCTTCATGCTCATTCGATTCAAATTATGATATTTGAGAAAATCGAAATTGGCAAAAGAAAAAAAAGGTCAAATTAAACCTCAGCCGGTTCCTACAAAAAATTGAATATTAAAATTAGAAAAGAAATGAGGATTTTTTTTTTGGTAATCAACAATTAATATTATCTTGTAAAAAGAAAAAATTAATAAATTATTGATTTATATTTGGTATTATTTGTGTAAGTATGTGTTTTTAGTTTTTGAACCAAATTAAGAATGTGATTCTAGCACTTTAAATAGTCAATAAAAAAAATTAAATAAGGATTTGATTTTAATTTTTAGAATTTTAATATATACTTTATTTATATTTATAAAATTTAGAGAGACAAAATGAAAAGATACTTTAATTTAAAAAGTTAGCACACACGTACATGCTACACATGTAATTTTGGCAAGTTTGCCCCTTGAGCCCCACTAGTCTCGGCAATTGTCTTTGTCACGTTTGCTTTAACATACACTAATATTCTTGATTGAATAATTAGAAATTCAATTATTATATTTTTAATCAATTATTCATGAACTTTAATTTTCTATTTATTTTTATAAAGATTTTCATTTACTGAAAAAATTCAAGGGTCAAGATTAAACTTATAGTTGAATTGAGAACATCTTTATGGAGCATGGATCGGTTCATTGGACCTTTTTTGACCAACTTTTGTAATAATTCACATAATTTTAAGTTGCAAAATTTTCCCACTTGCTTATGCTTAATACCTGTCTTTTGACACATATTTTCAACACACCCCATTCGATTTTAATTTTTCAAAATTGTATAAATTTGTTCAATTTGGCTCTTAGCTAAATATATTCCTAAAGTTTGATTTAAGGTTAAATTGAATTCTTAATCGAATTGTATCTTGTTTTATTTATTAGTAACTAAAATCTTTTCCCATTCCAACTTAAAACGAAATACAATTTGGCGTCAAATTAAATTTAAATTAAATTTTAAGAAATAGATCTGAAAAATGAATTAAAGAAGTTTGGGATACGCCTATGACTCACGAGATGATACATTGGCTCCGATATAATAGAGATAATATTCGAACAGAAAATAATTTATATGAAATTAATTTCATATTGATTTTTCCCTTAATTAGAGAATCTACCATTTATATGTGTATTAATATGGATAGTTACTTATTAATTTCGTAACTGTCATATTTATTATTTCTTTATTAATATTATAACTGACAATTTAATTCATCATTATGAAAGAAATTAAGTATTCCTTAATATAAACCCTACATAAGGGCTTAATTTCTTCATTTGAAAGGAGAAGAGGAAAAAGTTAGAGATACTAAAATTCTTTCGATTTATCTCCTAGCATATTCTCTTTGTCTAAAGGGGCTTTTAGTTCGTTAATCTATACTTTTATCCCGTAGTTCGTAATACGTGGGTGATAGGTTTTGCTGGTAACGTAAATCAATCGATTTTCGCTTCCGCTTTTGCTTCAACGATCTGTGTTTTGAGAGGTATTTATATCTATTTCTCGCAATATATCGTGATATATATATTTCTTTCATTAATATCAGAGCCCATATTTTTGCGTTCCGGTATGTCTATTATGTAGATCTGATTTTTTGTGAATATTCAGACATGTTGATAGGCAAATTTATATGAATATTAGATATGTTCTATATAGCAGGGCGGGGTGGGGGCGGGGAATGCCTCCCCACCTACTGCCCTGCGTAAGGGCGAGGATCGACAGTATTACAGGGAAAAAATTTCCCCCGTCCCCTCATTAAAAATATTTTTATTTTTTTTTTAAAAATTAATTATAACTAAAATATAATATTTAATAATTAAAAATATAAATTCAATTACAAATCAAACTAATATAACTTTTAACAATTGATAAAACTAAAATTAAATATAATTTAAAACTAAATTATATAAATATAATTAAATTTAGTAATTAAATTTTGGGAGCAGAAAAATTTCAGGATGGGAACCACAATCCCCGTCCCCACCCTGAATTCTAAGTTGGGGAATACTTTTCCCCCGTCTCCATCCCCACGAGAGAATTTTTAGGGGGATTCCCCTCCCCGTTCGGGGCGGTTCCCCATCGGGGATAGGGATTCCCCGCCTCATGATCATCCCTAGTCCTATATGTTATTTTTTAAATTTTGGTATGGAATTTTTTTTGTGATTTTTGGACACCAAAATTAAATAATTATTTAAAAAATTCGTAATTAAAATTTCGAGTGAAATTTTTTTATTTTTGACTACACCATTGGACTTAGGGACCTCGAAAAATCCCATTCTAGAAAAAATCTGATGGCCTGAAACCACCGAGAAGGCGGCGCATGGCTTGCATGCGCCACCAGTGTGCTGGGCTCATCTCCAGCACACGCCTAGCCACACGTGCTGGGTGAAACGTCACTCAGCCATGTGGCCTAATGGGGAAGTGATATGTGGCCTTATGATGAAGCGTCATGTGTCAGCTAATGTGTCAATGGAGGACCACATAATGCCATATGGCACCACATAGACCAACCACATGATGACATGTGGCACCACATGGTAGCCTGTGGGACTGACACGTCACCTAGCATTCATGTGGCAGCCTATGGTGCAGCCACATGGCATGCATGTCTAGACACATGGCTTGATGAGTCATGCCATGTGTCAACACGTGGGCCAGTGACTGTATGACATGTGGCAGAATGCAATCATGCCACGTGTCCAGTTTGTCTGTCCAGTGGGTGCCACATGGCATCCATATGGACGATTGTGTAGCCGCCATGTGGCTCGGTAAGGTCACATCACATGGCAGAATGCCTCAGCTGGCACATGGTCTGTAACACCCTTATCACTCCGATCATACGAAACAGTGCACGCAAACCGAAATTTTTTTTTCTTTTAATTAACTTTTAAATAACACCAAAATTCGATATTACCAATTACTTAGCTATTCAATGACCTATAACTGTTTCGGGTTACTATTCACATAATAAAATTTCGGCAATATAACGGCTGTATTTTAACTAGCCTCCTGAAAACCAGACAAAACACAGCCTCTCAGAGGCACCACACTTCTATAACAATCATTCCATTTCTCCAAACTTCCATCAAACATCCAATAATTTAAAACAGATCATAATCACAGTCACACATATATCTGTTTACATATCTTTACATATCCAAATATTTATACATATTAGTCATTTATATACATGCCAAAATCTACATAATTTACTTAAGAACAAAATTTCTTTTCCTTCAATCTGTGCATCACCGCTCCTCCAGCTCTGTACCTGCATGCAGTAGAAACTACATGCTGAGCATAAACTATGCCCAGTGGTGACTAACAATCCTAATACTTTCTTTGCAATATTTATTTCTTTACTATACTTTATCTAATCAATTAAATTCTAATTAAGTAAAATTAAGCATTTTTTTTCATCACATTCAAGTGAAAACAGTGATTTTTCACATTATTTACACTTTTTCTCATTTTTTTCATAACTGTTGACTAATTTTCCTTTTTAGTCCTCAAAATTGTGCTAAATTCCAAAAATATCCTTTTTGTCTTAATACTTACGATTTTGCCATTATAGTCATTTATTTTCATTTTCATTACACAAGTTTCACCATTATTCATCATTTATTCTTTACTTTACTACTTTTGGGTAAAATTTCGGTTTAGTCTCTGTACCATAAAATTTTTATCTTATTGACACTGTTAGGTCTCCAAAATTACTATTTTGCCCTTGTTACTCATTTCTCACTTATATTTACTTATTAATTACCCATTTTGACCCTGAACTTTCATTTTCTTTCATTTAAGCCCTTTATCCATTTTAAACTTTATTTTTATCATTCTTTTCGTTTCTTTTAACTTATTATTACTTTCATTTAATTTCATGCCCCTAGTACAGTGCCGACAGAAATTCTCAGACTGGATACTCGGGACGTGGACCCCTATGGGCCACATATAGACTGAAAAATGATCTCAACGACCATTTTTCCACGTAGCAGATACCAGGTACAAACAGAAGCTATGGCGATCAGTGATCCTACCATAACTAAGCAAGTCGCCATGACTTGCACCGCGGTACAGATGTCTCTATGGCTAGCCAATTATATCCTGAGCTAGGTTTTTACTGCCAGACTAATTCTAAGGGCATAATTTCATCAAAATTGCAATCAAACTTTAATTTTTTCATTATTTTATTACTCGAAAATACTCGTATTTATTTCTTTCCATTCTTTCACATAGGTTGTGAATTATTCTACCATAATTCACCAAAATCATTCACTTTCTCATCAAATTGCATATTATTTCATATAAATTCCATATTTCCATTACTTACATAATTGAAATTATTCTCTAAAATATTCATTTAATTTCAATAAATTCCATAAAAATTCCTAAGCATATTATTTCATTTCTAATGTCATTTAAAAGCTTAAACTCATCAAAATTCACAAAATACACTTAGGTTTTCTTTAGGGTGCAATTCGGCCATCAAGGTAAGTATGCTATATAAATATTCAATAAATCATTTAGACATTTTAACATGCTCATTCAAGGTCTAGTTACACTATTTCATCATTAATTTCCATTAAATCACCATTTTATCACCTAAATCCTAACTTACATAAAGGGTACTTAATTGGAATCAAAGAAATTACTAAGATTTATTAGTCACTAACCTTCCTTTCTTGCTCTAGGATGCCTAAGCTTCCTTTTCCTTGCCTTTAGCCTTGGAAGCTTGCAATTCTCCTTGATTCCCTAAGAGAACCGAAATTTCAAGCCATTAGAACTCTAGTTTTTCAACCTCAAATGCTAAAAAAAACATCATAAATGAAGTTTAGGCACCCAAAAACATAAGTAGGCACCTTAGAAAGAATTTAAACCCATTGGTTTCACTTACCTCAAATGAAATCCTAAACTCTCTCTCCTAATTTTCCTTGATTTTCTTCCTTGATTTGAAGAGAGGAGGTCATAAAACTTATCTAGAGAGGCAGAAATTACTATTGGGTGGCTTGATTTGGTGTGAAATGGAGAGATAAATGAAGAAATCTCAAGCAACAATGGTGAAGGGAGTTTCGGCCAAGAGGAGGAGATAAGGAGGAAGATGACTTGCTGGCTGGTTCCATAAAATTCACACTTTATATATGATGGCTTATGGGCTTTATGGGCTTGGATTAGGTTAATGGGCTTAGTTAATTAGTTAAAGCCCATTAACAACCTAATTTAAAGTCCAAAATTATTTTTCCCATTTTCTCACTCCAAATTTAATTTCATAATTCTTATCACATCAAAATTAGGTAGTATATAAAATTTTGGCTCAATCGGAGTCCGTTACTGGTCCGATTCAATCGAACTGGTTCGATTCGATAACTGTCGACATCGCCAAAAAATTCATTTCTTTATACCAAAATATTCTACATGAAATTTCATAAGATCTGCAAAATATGGTAATTTTTGGAATTCATTTGCTATTTTTAAAAATTTATGCAAAATCAAGTCACCTTCCCTATCAGGGAAATTGACTCGCTACCTTTTTCGTATTTTCGACTTTCGGATGTCTATTTGACCTTGATTTCACTTCAAATTTCAACCCCGGACTCACCATGACCAATACTTCCCGATGGTCAAATAAAATATTTTTCACTTTCGGGTCCGTTATACGATCCGGGTGCACTATTCACTATCGGAATTTACTGTTCACGGCCAGACCGGTGTTGAGGCCATTACAATTCTCTCCTACTAAAAGAAATTTCGTCCTCGAAATTTACCTGTATTGAAGAGGTGGGGATACTGATATCTCATAGTTGCTTCTGGTTCCCAAGTAGCTTCTTCAACATTATGATGGTGCAATAGTACCTTCACTAATGGAACCTGCTTGTTTCTGAGTTGACAGACTTCTTTTGCTAAGATTTTCACTGGTTCCTCTTCATAGGTCATGTCATCAGCCACTTGAATCTCTTTCTGTATAATCACATGACTAGGATCCGATCTGTATCTACGGAGCATAGACATGTGGAACACGTCATATATCTTTTCTAATTCAGAAGGCAACTTTAATCGATACGCTACGGGACCCACTCGCTGAAGTATCTCATAAGGGCCAATAAATCTAGGACTTAACGTGCCCTTCTTTCCAAATCTTAAGATCTTTCTCCACGGAGATACTTTCAGGAAAACTCGATCTCCCACCTGAAACTCTATGTCTTTTCTCTTCAAATCAGCATAGGACTTCTGACGATCCGCAGCTTCTTTCAATCTACCTTTAATGACTCGAACTTTCTCTTCAGAATCACGGATCAAATCAGAACCTACTAACTTTCTTTCACTCAATTCGATCCAACATAGAGAAGTTCTGCACTTTCTACCATACAGTGCTTCAAAAGGAGCCATTTTCAAGCTGGATTGGTGACTGTTATTGTATGCAAACTCTGCCAAAGGTAAATGCTTTTCCCAACTGGATCCAAACTCTAGAATGCAACATCTGAGTATATCCTCCAAAACCTGGATCACTCTCTCGGACTGGCCATCTGTCTGAGGGTGAAAGGCTGTACTAAAGTGAAGCCTCGTACCCAAAGCATCTTGAAAGCTGTGCCAGAATCGAGAAGTAAATCTCGGATCCCTGTCAGAAACAATGGAAGATGGCACTCCATGCAATCTTACTATCTCATTAATGTATAATTCTGCCAGTTTAGACAAAGGATAGTCCATCCGTACTGGCAAAAAGTGAGTTGACTTGGTAATTCGATCTATAATCACCCAGATGGCATCATGTTTCTTCTGAGTCAGTGGCAAGCCTGTCACAAAATCCATGGTCACTCGGTCCCATTTCCACTCTGGTACTAACAAAGGATGCAACAACCCTGAAGGAACTTGGTGCTCAGCTTTTACTTGCTGACAGATCAGACATTTACTTACAAATTCTGTCACATCTCGCTTCATACCTGGCCACCAATAGAAAGCTTTCAAATCTTGATACATTTTATTGCCTCCAGGATGCATTGCATAACTGCTATGATGTGCTTCAGTTAGAATACCTTTCTTCAACTCTTCCTGGTTTGGAACACAAAGCCTTTGCTTAAAATAAAGGCTCCCATCATCGCTCGAGGAGTAATTTTCTACACTGCCATTCTGAAGTCTATTCTTAATGCTCATCAACCGATCATCTTCTTTCTGAGCAGTCTTAACTTGATGCACAAAGTCAGGCTTTACTTGTAATTCAGCTACCAGGGCTCCATCTGAAGCTAAACTTAAATGGACATTCATAGCTCAGAGAGCTGCAAACAAAACAATCAATTACTAAAGCAAAACAATCACTTGTACTAATTACTTAAGGGTATTTACATCACCTGACATAAATTTCCTGCTAAGTGCATCAACTACTACATTAGCTTTTCCTGGGTGGTAATCGATGTAGCAATCATAATCCTTGATCAATTCCAACCAACGCCTTTGTCTAAGGTTGAGCTCTTTCTGAGTAAGAAGGTATTTTAAACTCTTATGATCTGAGTAGATATAGCATCTCTCGCCATATAAATAATGTCTCCAAATTTTTAGCGCAAAAACAATGGCTGCTAACTCCAGATCATGGGTAGGGTAGTTTCTTCTCATGTGTTTTCAACTGTCGGGAGGCATATGCAATCACCCTGCCTTCCTGCATCAAAACACACCCTAATCCATTCCTGCATGCATCGCTATAGACCACAAAATCCTTACCCGATTCAGGTTGAGTAAGAATTGGAGCTTCAGTCAACATACTTTTAAGTCTTTCAAAACATTTTTGACAAACATCAGTCCACACAAATCTAACATTCTTCTGTAGTAACCGGGTTAAAGGTATTGCAATAGTAGAAAAACCTTTAATGAATCTCCTATAGTATCCGGCTAAACCCAGAAAACTCCTCACTTTCGTAACATTCTTGGGTGGTTTCCATTGGATAATCACATCAATCTTTGAAGGATCTACTTTAATACCTTCTGCCGAGATTACATGACCCAGAAAAGACACCTCATTTAACCAGAAGTCACATTTACTAAACTTAGCGTATAACTATTTTTCCCTTAGGGACTTGCAGAAAAAGCTTTAGATGCTTATCATGTTCTTCCGGCGTCTTGGAGTAGACCAGAATATCATCAATAAAAACTACTACAAACTGGTCCAAATAGGGATGAAAAACCCTATTCATCAAGTCCATAAAGGCGGCTGGAGCATTCGTAAGCCCAAAAGGCATAACCAGAAACTAATAATGGCCATACCTGGTACGAAAAGCAGTCTTTGGCACATCTACTTCTTTCACTCCCATTTGATAATAACCTGATCTTAAGTCAATCTTCGAGAAAACACCGGCTCCCTTAAGCTGATCAAACAAGTCTTCAATGCGAGGAAGAGGATACTTGTTCTTAATGGTAACTTTATTCAATTGCCTACAGTCAATGTACAACCTGAGTGTACCATCTTTCTTCTTGACAAACAAGACTGGCGCTCCCCAGGGAGAAACACTGGGCCTAATAAACCCCTTATCTAACAATTCTTGCAACTGAATTTTCAATTCTTTTAACTCTGCAGGTGCCATCCTATAGGGAGCAATAGAAATAGGTACAGTACCTGGAGCAAACATCAATAGAAAATTCTACCTCCCTGTCAGGTGGTAACCCAGGCAACTCATCAGGAAAGACATCCTGAAACTCCCTGACAGTAGGTACTTCTGACATCTTTGGACTAACTTTCTTTGATTCCACTGCATAACACATGTAAGCCACACATCCTTTTCTAATCAACCTTTTAGCAGCAGTGGCGGATATCACATCGGACAGAAAATCAGTTCTCACACCTACCACTGTAACTTCTCGATCATCGCTAAGCTTTAAAGTGACTCTCTTCTTTCTGCAATCGACAGTCGCTTGGTGGGCGGATAACCAATCCATCCCCAGAATCACGTCAAACTCATGAAAAGGCAAAGCGATCAGGTTTGCCAGAAAGATGTGTCCCTGGGCACTAATAGGACACTGTCTGTACACTTTATCTACCACTACACTATGCCCCAGAGGATTGCTCACCAAAACATCCTGGTCCAAGCATTCCTCTTTCATCCCTCTATCCCATGCTAAAGCAGTGCTAATGTAAGAATGCGTGAAACCCGGATCAATCAATGCATACACCGAATCAGATAACAAGAGAAACGTACCAACTGTCACATCTGGGACGTCCTCATCTTTACGTGCTCTGACAGCATAGGTCTGACCCGATACTCTCCTATGACCCTGTGATGTCTGTCCAACAGGTCTGGAGGTTAAAGTGTGAGGGGCGGCTCCCCTACCACGACCTCTAGGAGCTGAAGATCCTGTACCTGATGCCGATGAATTAATTGAGGTAGTCTGCATGGCAGGACAGTCTCTGATCCGATGATCTTTGGATCCACATCTGAAATAGGCTCCTGTCAGAAATCTGCACTCTCCAGAGTGAAACTTACCACAGTGCTCACAAGCCACTACAGAATCACTATCTCGGTCCCGAGGGGTACTAACAGTCGGAGCTCTGCCTCGAGATACACCACCCTGACCTCGGCCTGCTGCTACAGGTGACTGTCCCTGAAATGCCTGAGATCCCTTTGCTTTCTTCCCTTTACCACTGAACTGTCCCTGCTTCCTCTTTTACTGAAATCGGGACTGTCTCTCAGCCTGCTCAGCCTGAGTCGTCTCTAACTTTATGGTTGCTTCCACCATAGCACGCAAGGTAGGATACTTCTGAGCTCCAATGATCTGTTTAAGCTCAGTATGCAGGCCTCTTTCAAATCTGTAACATAATTTCTCCTCTGTAGCCTGGCCTTCATCCAGGTATGCACTCAACCGCTCAAATTCTCTTTCATACTCTGCCACTGTCTTGTTTCCCTGTTTTAATCTCCAGAAAGCCTCTTGCATAGTGGCCTTATACTCGAACCCAATGTATTTCTTCTCAAACTGGTCCATAAAGTACTCCCAACTCAACTGATCTGCAGGAGTATGTCTTCTGACTGAATCCCACCAAATGAATGCAGGACCCTGAAGTAATGCTACAACACCTTCAAATTTTTCTTCTAGTGGGCTGTGGGTTATTTCAAACAATCTCTTTATCTTATATAACCATTCTTCAGCCACTGCAGGTGTCAAAGGTTCTCTACCAGAAAAGTCTTCTGCCCCCAATCTCTTTAATTGTTACAGGATAGGTCTCCGCCTAGGCGGGGCTGGCTGAATCTGTACAACTGTCGGCTAAGGCGCCGCCGGAGCTGGAGCTACCTGCAGTCTCTGCTGAATGTAGTCAGCCATCAAATCAAGAAAGTCCGGCTGAGGAAAAGGAGGCGGTGCTACAGGATGAGGGTTCTGTTGTGGGGCCTTTTGTCGCCCAATATTACTCGATTCCTCACTCCTGCTGTCAGCTGACTGTTGTCCTCGGTCAGTAGACATCTTTTCACTATAAAACAAAAAGGAGCAGATGCACATTAGTTCAAAAACACCTACTTTCAAAAATAATTGGCATGTATATACAGACAAATCAATTAATACCCACTCCGATCTTAGAACCGTCTAAACCTTTGCTCTGATACCAATAAAATTGTAACACCCTTATCACTCCGATCATACGGAACAGTGCACGCAAATCGAAAATTTTTTTTCTTTTAATTAACTTTTAAATAACACCAAAATTCGATATTACCAATTACTTAGCTATTCAATGACCTATAACTATCCCGGGTTACTATTCACATAATAAAATTTCGGCAATATAACGGCTGTATTTTAACTAGCCTCCTAAAAAACCAGACAAAACACAGCCTCTCAGAGGCACCACACTTCTATAACAATCATTCCATTTCTCCAAACTTCCATCAAACATCCAATAATTCAAAACAGATCATAATCACAATCACACATATATCTGTTTACATATCTTTACATATCCAAATATTTATACATATTAGTCATTTATATACATGCCAAAATCTACATAATTTACTTAAGAACAAAATTTCTTTTCCTTCAATCTGTGCATCACCGCTCCTCCAGCTCTGTACCTGCATACAGTAGAAACTATATGCTGAGCATAAACTATGCCCAGTGGTGACTAACAATCCTAATACTTTCTTTGCAATATTTATTTCTTTACTATACTTTATCTAATCAATTAAATTCTAATTAAGTACAATTAAGCATTTTTTTTCATCACGTTCAAGTGAAAACGGTGGTTTTTCACATCATTTACACTTTTTCTCATTTTTTTCATAACTGTTGACTAATTTCCCTTTTTAGTCCTCAAAATTGTGCTAAATTCCAAAAATGTCCTTTTTGTCTTAATATTTACGATTTTGCCATTATAGTCATTTATTTTCATTTTCATTACACAAGTTTCACCATTATTCATCATTTATTCTTTACTTTACTACTTTTGGGTAAAATTTCGGTTTAGTCCATGTACCATAAAATTTTTATCTTATTGACACTGTTAGGTCTCCAAAATTATTATTTTGCCCTTATTACTCATTTCTCACTTATATTTACTTATTAATTACCCATTTTGCCTCTGAACTTTCATTTTCTTTCATTTAAGCCCTTTATCCATTTTAAACTTTATTTTTTTCATTCTTTTCGTTTTTTTAACTTATTATTACTTTTATTTCATTTCATGCCCCTAGTACAGTGCCGACAGAAATTCTCAGACTGGATACTCGGGACGTGGACCCCCATGGGCCACATATAGACTGAAAAATGATCTCAACGACCATTTTTCCACGTAGCAGATACCAGGTACAAACAGAAGCTATGGCGATCAGTGATCCTACCATAACTAAGCAAGTCGCCATGACTTGTACCGCGGTACAGATGTCCCTATGGCTAGCCAATTATATCCTGAGCTAGGCTTTTACTACCAGACTAATTCTAAGGGCATAATTTCATCAAAATTGCAATCAAACTTTAATTTTTTCATTATTTCATTACTCGAAAATACTCGTATTTATTTCTTTCCATTCTTTCACATAGGTTGTAAATTATTCTACCATAATTCACCAAAATCATTCACTTTCTCATCAAATTGCATATTATTTCATATAAATTCCATATTTCCATTACTTACATAATTGAAATTATTCTCTAAAATATTCATTTAATTTCAATAAATTCTATAAAAATTTCTAAGCATATTATTTCATTTCTAATGTCATTTAAAAGCTTAAACTCATCAAAATTCACAAAATACACTTAGGTTTTCTTTAGGGTGCAATTGGGCCATCAAGGTAAGTATGCTATATAAATATTCAATAAATCATTTAGACATTTTAACATGCTCATTCAAGGTCTAGTTACACTATTTCATCATTAATTTCCATTAAATCACCATTTTATCACCTAAACCCTAACTTACATAAAGGGTACTTAATTGGAATCAAAGAAATTACTAAGATTTATTAGTCACTAACCTTCCTTTCTTGTTCTAGGATGCCTAAGCTTCCTTTTCCTTGCCTTTAGCCTTGGAAGCTTGCAATTCTCCTTGATTTCCTAAGAGAACCAAAATTTCAAGCCATTAGAACTCTAGTTTTTCAACCTCAAATGCTAAAAATAACATCATAAATGAAGTCTAGGCACCCAAAAACATAAGTAGGCACCTTAGAAAGAATTTAAACCCATTGGTTTCACTTACCTCAAATGAAACCCTAAACTCTCTCTCCTAATTTTCCTTGATTTTCTTCCTTGATTTGAAGAGAGGAGGTCATAAAACTTATCTAGAGAGGCAGAAATTACTATTGGGTGGCTTGATTTGGTGTGAAATGGAGAGATAAATGAAGAAATCTCAAGCAACAATGGTGAAGGGAGTTTCGGCCAAGAGGAGGAGATAAGGAGGAAGATGACTTGCTGGCTGGTTCCAGAAAATTCACACTTTATATATGATGGATTATGGGCTTTATGGGCTTGGATTAGGTTAATGGGCTTAGTTAATTAGTTAAAGCCCATTAACAACCTAATTTAAAGCCCAAAATTATTTCTCCCATTTCCTCACTCCAAATTACTCCAAATTTAATTGCATAATTCTTATCACATCAAAATTAGGTAGTACACAAAATTTTGGCTCAATCGGAGTCCGTTACTGGTCCGATTCAACTGAACTGGTTCGATTCGATAACTGTCGACATCGCCGAAAAATTCATTTCTTTATACCAAAATATTCTACATGAAATTTCATGAAGATCTGAAAAATATGGTAATTTTTGGAATTCATTTGCTATTTTTAAAAATTTATGCAAAATCAAGTCACCTTCCGTACCAGGGAGATTGACTCGCTACCTTTTTCGTATTTTCGACTTTCGGAGGTCTATTTGACCTCGATTTCACTTCAAATTTCAACCCCGGACTCACCATGACCAATACTTCCCGATGGTCAAATAAAATATTTTTCACTTTCGGATCCGTTATACGGCCCGGGTGCACTATTCACAATCGAAATTTACTGTTCACGGTCAGACCGATATTGAGGCCATTACATGGTCCGTCTGTCGCACGTGAGGCCCTCCCTTGCCTATGCGTGTTAGCGCTTGCGGCTTCCTCCGAGCTCTAAATTAGCTCAAATTTGTTTTAATCTGAATTTCTCAATTTTTTTGATTTTTTGGTCATTATTTGCAAATTTTTTGGATTTTATTCCTATAAATATTATTTTAAAATTGATAAAAATTGAGAAAATTATTAGTTTTTTTGCCTTCTTAAATTTTCAAATTTGTTTAAAAATTATATTATGTGGATATTTCATTGTTTGTTGATTGAAATGGATTTCAATCATATGTATGTTTGTACATGAGTGTACTGATCATTTATATTCTGTTATGAGTAACAGTTTGTTTTTATCTTTTGGATTGAAATGAGTTTCAATCATACATATTTGTGCATAAGTGTATTTACTATTTAATTTTTTGCTATGTGTAACAGAAATGGTGAAGATAAGGACTCCTAGATGTCCACAAATTCCTTAAGGAGTTGTAGAAACCGAAGCAAAAGTGAAAACGGTTTGCAAAATGAGGATGCATAAGAAGGTGCGAGCTGATGACATTGATGCAATAGTGAATCATATTCTATGTATGCATAAAAAGATGCAATAGTGCATTTAGGCTGATGGCCTGGACTGAGGAGGTATTGACAGGATCTTGTTTAAGGTGATGAAAGACTCTTTTGATTGCCATCCAGATGTGAGAAATTGGTTGGTTGATGCCTAGATCAAGAAAAATGGAATTTATAAGAAAATCATTATCCAGTTTTTGTATTTAGTGACCAAAAGAGGTGTGTTGAGAAGCAACATTAAATCTGAGATGGTGCTAAAAAACGAACGTTGTGTGCATCGTCCATGGCTTCATCATTGATTTTATGGCATACCTCTTGATTTATTTGGAAGGGTCAATAAATCATTTTCAGTGACGAGACTAGTTTTGCCACATTCTAGATTCCTTGAGTTATTGACATGAGTGTCAAGTTATTGATGGTTAACAGATTTTTGGTTAAGATTTATGTTTTCTATTACTAGATTAAAGACAAGTGTATTTTTATCTTATTTTAAATGTTTTCTCTTTTTGAGATTGTTGGATATTTAATGATTGATTAAATAAATGAGTTTATTTATCTTTTGGATATTATATTGGCATTTAGCATTTATTATGAATATGCTTATTTTATTGTTAATTGCTTACCAATATTTTTATGAGTAAAATAATTGCATGATAATTGAGTTAAGGCTTAGATTATCTTATGTATATATCCTGAATTAAGTTTAAAAACTTAATGCCCAACAATCGATATTTGCTATGCATGAAATTTTAATCGGAAAGGTTAGACATTAGGACTTAGAGGGTAATTGGAAACTTTAAGTAACCTTTTTGAATTTGGGCCTAATAGACAGCTTTATTAGGCTAATTTTTCAGATGCATAGTAAATAGTATGTATTGCTTGATCTTCTTAATATTGTGCAACAATTACTCCATTAGTGATCAGAGGATCCAAATGAAATATGGACATCCAATATATGCTTGAAGAGCAAGAGGTTTTAGAAACCTTAAGTTTGGTTATGATTGAATCTAAGCATGGCACAATAGTCTAAAATAAGCAGGACCGAGATGCCTATATAACATGGAAAAGAAATGTTCCACTGCTCGTACCATATTGCTAAGTGCAAATTGATGAGGATGTCGCTAAGAAAATTTTACAAGTTTTAACATACAATGAATCTGTGAATCGCTTTGCAGAAAAATTTGGGAATACATTTCTGACTTAGTTTCGATCATTAGTGATCAAATTTTAATACTAATTAGAAGAGTTTGATCATATAATGTGGAAACATCTAAGAGAGATGGATAAGATGATATGTGAGCTTAGTGAACCTGATTATAAGATGATCAATGAGCAACAAGTCCAAGTTATTATCCGTTCTTTATCCTAGAGTTGGGAGCATATGAAGATGCAATTAATTCATATAGACAAGATTAATACATTTAGGAATGTTACTTGTCACTTTGAGTTTGAAAATGACTATATGGCGATGATTAAGATCAATGCTATAGTGTACATGGCACAGTTTTGTTCTGGTAGAACAAGTTCTAACCAGAACAAGAATAGAAGTTGTAATGGTAAGGGTAAAGGAACGGCTCGAGAGTCTAAAAGGAAAAAAATAAAATAGAATTACATATGGTCCAAAGGTAATAAAAGGATAAATATTTCAAGAGGGAAATATTTCTTCAACTGCCAATAAAAGGATCATTGTATAAGAGACTTCAATGTGTCCCAATAGGTAGACCATCTTGACTCATGAGTGAGTAAAATCTGTGTATCTAGTTATGTCTTTTTACTGAATTTCATCCTTTGTGGCTGATAGATCCAGAAGTAATGGACCTTGTGACAAAAAGGATCAAGATTCATTTGTTTGGTTAGTTTCTATTTTTGCTTTAATGAAACTAGGTTTCATTTACATTTTAAGGATAATAACGCATGCTTATGTTTAAATAGTGCTTAATGTGGTTCTGGTTTTGTTTTGAACATTTTCATTATCATGGATATTGATCCTGATTATTAAAATACTACTAGTTTTTGTTAATTTTTTCTTCTGTTTCACATTGTTATGAGCATAATGTAAAATTATGGCATGTTAGATAATACCACATTGGTCAAAACTAAATGAGTCAGTTAGCCAAAGTAGGATTGATCGGTGATTTGAATAAGTTTGAATTACCTACCTATAAGCATTACCCAAAAAGAAAACTAGTAAGGAAACCGTTCAAAAAAAGGGAACTAGAATCAAAACTACATTGCAATTGATCCATTCAGATGTTTGTAATTTAATGAATTTTACGGCAAGGAATGAGCCTATTATTATTCATCACTTATATAGATGACTATATTAGGTGGTCATGTCCATTTGATTTCTCACAATTCTGAAGCATTGAGTTGCTTTAAAATTTTTATAAATCTTATTGAGAATCAATTGGACAAAAAAAATTAAAGCTTTAAGAACCAACCGTGGTCGAGGATATCTTTCTGATAAATTTAAATTTTTATGTGATGAAAAAAGGAGTGGACACCGGTTGTCCATTCCTCAAACTCCATAAAAAAATGGTGTTTCAAATTATGTGCCCTCCAAGTTTGTTACTTTCACTTTTTATGAGTTATGGACTGGTCGATAATTCAACTTGAGAAATTGATGACCTTAGCGTTGTGTTGCTTATGTCCATAATACCTCAAATAAATTTGATAAATGCTGACCATAAGGTTAAAAAGAGTATCTTTGTGCAATATTCTGATGTATCAAAATGATACATGTTTATAGATGAACAAGCAAATGGCTCAGTAATAAAATCTGAATCACAAGACATCATATTTTTAGAAATTGAGTTTTCTAAGTTGGACAAAGTAAGTTGAGACTTTACTTTTATGAAACTCAAAAAGATGAACTAACTGGATCTCTCTATCCGAGTGGGAGGAAAATTGAAGAAGAAGGTCAAGACTCTCTTCTCAATGATTCGGATATTCGGGATCCGTTCTCTAGTGGGAGGATAAGCATGCCTAACTCCAGTAGGAGTATGGATATTCAGGATCTTTATTTGAGTGGGAGCATAGAGCTTAATTTTAGTGGGAGCATTCCGAACTATGATGAATATATGAGACATATTTATCAAGAATTGGAATTATAAAAAATCTAAAAGGAAAAGTGTTCCATATCGATGATTTTTTAATTATCCCACAAGAATGTCTAGTCCATGAGATCGAACTATGTTTGGAAACTGGTTAATTTACCTAAAGAACACAAACCAATTAGGAATATATGGGTTCTCAAATAAAGCAAAAAGCTGATGGTAGTATCGAAAGATACAAAGCTCGACTAGTTGCTAAGGAGTTTACACAACAAAAAGAAATTGACTATGAGAAGACTCTTTCACCTGTTGTTAGATTTACGTCGATGAGGTTAATTCTAACTTTGATAGCTAGTTTGGACCTAGAGCTACATCAAATGGATGTAAAGACTGCTTTTCTCATTAAAAAAAAAGGCAGCGAACATAAGGTTTGCCGATTGATGAGATCGAGTCTTTGAGATAATGGTATTTGAGGTTTCATAAAGCAATCATGTTAAATGAGTTCAACATGATTGATGAAGACCGTTGTGTTTATCACAAAAGTTCTAAAGACAAATTTGTCATTTTAACTTGGTATGTAGACAACATATTAAAAAATGACATAAAGTACGTAAATCTTATCAAAGATTGATTGTGATCCAACTTTAAGCTGAAAGATATGAGTTAACCAGATTATATCCTTGGAGTTAAGATTTCAAGGGATCGCTTGAGAAAATTTTTATCATTGTCTTAAGAGCTATACATTAACAAAGTTTTTGAACGATTTAATATGTAAAATTGCAAACCTATTGACAACCCCATTACTAAGAATCAATTTCTTAGTAAAAGTATGTGTCTTAAGACAAATAAGCAGATTGAACATATGAGGAATGTTCAGTATGCCAATGCCATGGGTAGTCTGATGTACACAATATTTTGTACTAGACTTGATATATGCTATGTTGTGGGCATAGCAAATAGATATCAGTCTGACCCAGATAAAGCACATTGAAAAAAGAATACTTAGATACCTCAAAGGTATTGCAACTTATTCTCTTTATTTTTTAATGAAATGATCTGCAATTGAGAGAATATACAGATGTTAATTGGGAAAGTGATGTGGATAAGTGAAAATTCACTTTATGTTATGTATTCTTGCTTGGCAAGGGTGCCATTTAGTAGAGTAGCAAGAAACAAGTATTTGTAGCCCATCAACATTGAAAGCTAAATTTGTTGCTTTCTCAGCTGCAATATAAGAGGCAGTTTTTAGTTGAAACGATTTGTGAACCATTTGGCATTAATTGTCTTAGAGGAATCAGTGACAGTCTATGGTGATAATCAGACGTTGATGGATGTATCAACATTAAGTATCAATAAATCGAAGATATTGTTGTACTAGGAGAATTAAACTTACAGTACATTTACTCGCTAGATGTGATTGCAGATCTATGAATAAAACCTGTATTAAGAGATGTATTTTGAGAGACATATTAGATCTCAGAGATTGTGTATGATTTGATTTGTAATATTTATGTGATCCCTTAATATTATTATTTATGAATAATAATAAAGTTCTTTATTTAGCAATATATAAGTGTGAATATTTATATATGAACATTTACTATTATTTATTATATGATTGAGCATATCGGACAGAGAAGAAGCCTACTCATACGGGTGTTTACCTTAGTTTTGATAATGAGTTGACAAAAACTAAGATGAGGTAATTTTTGAACACGAAGTGAATTTTGAGAACCTATTCAAAATAAAAGTACCGTCTTGCAGAAATTACAAAATGAGTCTTGTTAAGGTGCAAAATAAAGATATACATGAGATTGTATGCTTTGGATTGAGATCTAAATTGGATTAAGTATAATCTTATGATAAGTTAAATGTAACTATCATGTTCTGTCTTAAAAGCCAGAAGTAGTCCTAAAGTGGGAGAACTAAAGTTGAATGCTTCGTTGTATTGCAGCCTTATGGTTTTGTATGGTATTAAATAATGATAAAATATGCGCTCATTTAAGGGAAAGAAAAGAATATCATAACACATGCATCATACCATATGTGCTTGAGTTGACCAAGGGATGGGAATCTTATGTGAACGATCTCAAATTTTTCCTAGTGTGAGACCCTAATTTTTTCGACCCTCAGGACTCTTAACATATACCTGAAGTATAGTTCAATGTGGTTAGCTTAGTTAGTCTCTAAAGGGTTATGGAAAAATTTTAACCTGGCGAATCTAACTAGAAAAGTGAGTTCGACTATGATAGAAGTTATATAGATAAAAGGAAAGATATTTTTCGATTACATTCGGTAGTTTCGTGGTTCACCGGTATACCTATTGTAGTCTTTATAAGTAGAGACAAAATAGTAAATACGAAAATTATTTTTATGAGATAAAAGCAACAAATGTGAGAAAACTATCTAGGATTTGGCATACAATTGTGAGAAAAATCTTATTTCTCGAGACATTATATATCCCTAACAGGTGTATAGCATTAGTGTTATCGACGTATGCCGGTTACACGAACTATCTGGCAGTATGATAGGAAAGAATGACTAAAAATCATTTCGTCATGTGCGAGTGGGAGATGAAGGAGTTTGAGATACGCCCATGACTCATGAGATGATAAATTGGCCTCGATATAATAGAGATAATATCGAAACATGAAATAATTTATATGAAATTGGTTTCATATTGGTTTTTTTCTTAATTAGGAAATCTACCATTTATGTATGCATTAATATGGGCAGTTACATATTAATTTCGTAACTGCCATATTTATTCTTTCCTTATTAATATTGTAACTGTCAATTTAATTCATCATTATTGAGGAAATTAAGTATTCCTTAATTTGAGCCCTATATAAGGGCTTAGTTTTTTCATTTGAAAGGAAAAGAGGAAAAAGTTAGAGATACTGAAACTCTATAGGTTTGTCTCCTCGCATATTCTCTTTGTCTAAAGGAGCTTTTAGTTCATGGATCTATGCTTTTATCTCGTAGTTCGTAACACAGGGTGATAGGTTTTGTCGGTAACATGAAATAATCGATTTTCGCTTCCTCTTTCGCTTCAACAATTTGCATTTCGAGAGGTGTTTATGTCTACTTCTCGCAATATATCGTGATATATATATTTCTTTCATGAATCAAATTAGATAAGTTTAAATCAAATTATAAAATAAATAAATTAATAACAAATATATTAAATCACAAATAGTCCGAATAAGCATGTATTGAAGAGCACATCATGGTCAATTCATTTTATTTTTTACATTATTATTGCTATTGTGCACTTTGAAATCCACTTACAATACTATATCTCTATTTATGTGTAGAACTATTCAAACATGACATAATCCATTTAAATTATTTGATTCAATTCATCTAAGTCCATTTTCTTATAATCTTATCGAATTATTATAAAATAAAACAAATAAATCATTATTGAATTTGAAGAATATTTATATGAACCAATATTGATTAGTTCAAATTATTTGTCACTTGTTTCCTTTAAGAAATATCTCGAGTTCGAGTCTTGTAAATGGAAAAAATCAATATTGGGAGAGTTTTACCCCTATATGGCTTAAAAGATGCCTTCTGTCAGTACATATCCACTTAGAACACCTCATGGTCTAAAAAAAAGTTCTCTCCCTAAAGATCGATTCAATGCCACTGGAAAGCAACAATTATTGATCTCACAGTTGCTTCTTCGACCATCTCTAACTCCATTACAGTTCAGCTGCTTGTGTCATTTCATGTTATAGCTATTCATGCAGGAATTAGAATCCTTGAGCTCTTATTCTATTTTGTTTCCTTTGAAATTTGTATTTTGATACTTTGTTTATCTTGTTATACATATTTGAAATTTAGATATGGATACGCCAACACTTTCTTAATTCATGTATTTATTGGTCCATTATTTTATTAATTTCTTTTTTTTTTCATCTTGATCTCCTTTTGGTATTAATTTTTTTTTTAAAAAATAGGTTAAAAATTAAATATTTTCATTATTAGTAAATTAAAAGTTGATAATTTATGGTAATTTAATGATTTAGATGGGTGGGCGTAAAAATTAAGTCTCGTCTGATGGCGAATTTTGTTAGTCTTGTTTTTTAACAAGTTCATTTGTTTTCTTGTCTTGTCTTTTCTCGAGTTTTTTAATCATGAGTTCTTCAAACCACAATGATTTGGCATCAATTACCTCCTATCTATAATTGGAAGATGAAGATGATACGAGATTGACCTTGGATAATGATGTCGACATTGTCATGCCTACGAAGTCTCAGTGGACCCTGGTTGGTAGATTCTTAAATAATAGAGTCATAAATTTCAATGCCATGAAGCAAACTCTCACATCGCTTTGGATGCCAGTATAGGGAGTCTGCATTTCTAAAGTTGGTCCAGGCTTATTCATATTTTAGTTTTATCATGAGATTGATATGCAAAGGGTGATAAACGGGAGCCCATGGACTTTCGACAATCAGTTGTTTCTCTTTCTTCGTCCCTGTGCAAATCTTCAGCCATCTACTTTGCCTTTGTTCGATCTAGACATCTGGATACAGATCTCAAACATGCCAATTTGATTTATGTCTGAGGAAGTGGGAGAACGTGTTGGGAATTACATAAGAAAGTTTATTAATTCAAATTCTAATAATTTCAGTGGTGGTTGGCAATCTGTTATGAGGATTAGAATTTCTTTAGATATTCGAAAACCTTTGAAAATGAACATGAAAATTAAGAAGGAGGGTGGAGATTGGTTTTTCATTGATTTCAAATATGAGAGACTCCCTACGTTTTGCTTCATTTGTGGATTGATAAGGCATTCTGACAGTTTTTGCAATATTTGCTATGAAAACCCAAGTGAATCAATTATTAAGAAGTATGATATTAGCCTGAGAGCTGTGCCTGTAACACCCCAATACCCGTTCCATGAAATGGGTCGGATACGGAGTGCTACCCTATTCAACATCCAGAACAAAACTTAGATAATGTCTCTAACGTCACTTCAATTTCAGAGCTTTCAAAAATTTTCTCAAGAAAACGGACAGAGTTTCCTTTATATGGGTCTCTATTCCATGTTAACAAAGAACTAATAATATCTCTATGAATCCACTATAACATCCATATCATATAATCCATTACTTCATTGATCTCAAGTCGATACTTATGATGAGATCACAACTAATAAGCTTAATTAGGTATACGAGATACAAAAATAATTTCAACATGCATCTCATACAACCATTCTCATTATTAATCACATTTCCTAAGATGATTCAATATTACATATTATACTCTTAAGTCACTAATACTCCAAAATAAAAACAAATTACATTTAAATTACCTCGCTACATCTGTGAACCTCGAAGGTGAATTGTCCGAACTAGATCTCATCTTTTGATGATTGAGCCATAGCAGCTGTCTAACCAAAAACAAGCCTATCCTATTACCTACACGGATAACAGAACCCGTGCTAAGCTATAAAGCTTAATAGGGAACAACAAAATATTCTATAGAAGAATTTCTTATAAGAATTAACAATTATTGCCTAAGCATTAAGATATACAACAAATACGTATAGCAGTTACAATAAATGATGTTCTTATATATATTGAGCTTATAGTATGCAAATTTTGGATAACTCACATAACCTTACCAGTTACCTTGTTAAAAACTATTTCTTCTTTACCTGCATAACTATTCCCAATACACCGGTTAGTTTCACTTTGTTTACATATAATTCAATCTTATATAGTTTAATCATATATATGAGTAAAATATCACATGTCAATTTCTCAAAGTCAAGCAAGACATATAATTATACCTGAAGGCATTGTCATGCACAATTCGTAGTGTAGATCTTATAAACCCAAGTATAACAAATCTTCCAAAACAAAAAAAAAAATATCAGTGTCCATATACATATATAAATGTAGTAATTAAACCACCATCTCTGCATGGTACATTATATGTCATGGTATAATATGTTACCCCTTATACCAGACATTAATTCATAATATAATGATATAAGGATCAATTGAGTATATAGTATGTTTACATTTTTAAGTCTAAAATAACTATCTTTCATGAGCTAAACACTAATAACCGTGAGCATAAACTAAAGAAAGAGATGGTAAAGGTTTCTATATTATAGAAATAGACTTCATTACAACTTAAAATAGCTGGAAAAGCATCATTTGTAGAAAAAAAGAAAGAAATAGGGAGATGCACAAACTTTAACAAAAATTAAACCATCCAGAGATGCACCATAGTCAAGAAAAACATCAGGAAGCAAGCAGGCAATAACTTGAAATACTAAATAAAGATTAATTTATCACATGGCATCCATTTAACAAAAAAAGAAAAATGCTGAGAAACATCTTCATGAGTTAAAACCTACAAACAATTTCATATGCATACCTTTGCATATTCCAAATACAACTGAAATACGGGATATGCACTGGTAGTTTAGAATACTTATACTTTTACACCATATTGAAATTAGCCTGCCTAAGTTTCAAAAGTGGATAACGGAATCAAAAGATATCCGAAGATATCAAACAGAGGATCCCCACAGGATCAAACAATAGTCCAATAAAGACAATCAAAAGTCCACGAAGGACAAAGACCCAAACGGGGTCAACAGAAGCAGTTATAATATCCCTATAAGCGCCTATTCAATCCACAATTGAACTATGACTGCAAGCTAACAGATACATAACTTCCTTTCCAAAAGCCTTAAATATCATTTAGGCATAACATGGCCTGACAGCCAAAATCGGTATATGTGTATACACATAATAAAATCAAATCTCCAAAAGCATTTATCCAACTCTAAATCGTGCCAATACAAGGTTAAAATATCGAGTCAAGCACAAAGCGCATTAAAATTACTACTTTATAGAAATAAAAGCTTTACATATTACAATCATGGAGGAATCTATCACTTAATTATGCCTCTAACATGTTCTCTGGTCTAGATTTATACATTTACGAACTTTAATTATGCCAATCACCCAACATAACCTTTAAACATGTTATAATTGCATCAAATAAATACTTAGTTATGCAAGATAATTTATATAAAGAGAAAGCCTAAAAGAGCCTAAAATATCATATAAAGGATGTACCTTCTCTAATGCACAATATACATATGCGCAATTCACATAATGCTTTATACAATTTCTCTTGTAAACAATCACATGAAAGTATATACAATCTGATATGATATTTCATGCATACTTTTCAACATGATTTCCATAAATAAACACAGGTCACTATAGTTATGTACATACACTAACCGATGGCATATGTGCATAACCATGCTATTTCAATTTAGAAACAATACATACTCATTTATACTTTAACCTATGACATGCCTCATTTTCAATGCTTTACAATAGTCCCATCACTTAAACATCAAGTTAAATCATGTTTCTTCGTGCTGTAATACTCCACATTATTATCCTTGTAGCCATACATTTAATATTTAACACACATAGATATTTATTTTCATGCTAACTCAATTAAGTAAAACAACAATATATATTGTATTTCACAATTGCCATATACAAGCTTCATCAATTAATTATGCTCATTGCTTTATAGAATAAGGTTATCTTATATTTCATGTACATTTCTTTCTTAATACGTTGTTCCAAAACCTGCCTTAGGAATTTAGGGACTTGTTGGGTGTATTTCACGAAATCATATTTACTCAAGCGCTACAATATAGTACTTATGAAAACATACACATGTAAGTCACGCATGCATGAGATATTACTCAGGCCTAACATCACAGTATGGAAGCGTACATTCTAGTCCATCAAGGCTATCTTCCATGCCCCATGGTACTTACTTATCTCATCTCCCATTCATGCTCAATTAATACACTATTAAGTCAATGAAAATCATGATACTATAAATAATAATGTCAGTTCTTAATGCTAGATATTCGTCAGATAAGCATCTAGACATAATTCACCAACATATATACATATATACACAATGTTTACGATCTCCTATCCTTTTTAGGGTAGGTTAATAATTATGTCATATTACCAATTATTTAACCTATACGATTACAAGCACGGTTAATGCCTATAATCACTTAGGCTATCTTAGCAACCAATGAGTTCAAGTGATTCTAATTCCCATAATGTTTACAAGCTAATGCATAACACTCTTTGTTTTTAACATAAACATTTCATATATTCAATTTAGCGTCTCTTTTCTTACGAAAACAATTTCACAATATTATCTTAATCATAACAACTTGTTGTTCAGTAAGATGTGGGTTAGCATTTCCTTAAACCTCTTTAGTTCTCTTTTATAGTCTATTAGATCTTAATAAGATCTAATTATGTGGTTTCTAGTAATAATATTATAGTTGACTTCCTTCTTGTTTTTACTATATAAGTGTGTTTGAAAGTTTCCAAAGTCATATTCTATATTATTTATATGCCTTAAATCAGACTATCGTATAATACACATTTCCTCAACATATCGATATTTGACATAAACTCACAAGACATACATTTATACGTTTAATTAGGCTAAATTATGCATCATGCATAAAATTTAAGAGAATTTCTTGAGTAAATTTAGTTCCCATATCGTAAAATCGAAGCCCAGAATGCCCTCTCCAATCTGCCTATTCGGAGCCTCTTCGGAGACTCACCGGAGCCTCGCACCTAAAGCCAGAATCGCCAGTAGCTTTCCGATGGTCTTCACGCGCCCCAAGACATCGTGGTTTGGTCGAAAAACCGCTTGGAACCATCGACTGCCACGTGCTCCGATCTACACATCACCGGCGAGTGGGGACGATCGGCGGGCATCGAAAGATCCGCCTCAACCTCGTGATCCCACCGGTGTTGTCAATCTCCTCCATCGCCGTCAAGATCGTCGGAAAGAAGGGGAGAAGAGGAAAGCTTGAGCTAAGGTGGTGATGAACAAATCGAAAGGGAAGAACCACCGGAGAACGGCAACGCTAGCGGAGGACTGGAAGCGGCGGCGACGATCTGCGCCCCTTTGCCGGCGTCGAGCAGCGATGGCCAGACCAGGCGACGATAGCATCGCCTCTCGTTCCCGATTCTCCCTTCCCCGATTCTCTCTTCTTCTTTTTTTTCCCCTTCCTTCAATCTTAACCACACATCAACCTTCTTTTTTTATAACCCACTAATTATCTTTTCTTTATATCCTTTCTATATAAGTCTTAAAATCTCTACCATAATTAATTAAAATGTGAATTATTATTATTATCATTTTATATTAATTTTCATAATATGTTTTAATTAACAATTATTAATTTATCCTTGCAAATTGGTACCAAATAGGTACTAATTACCAACTATAATCAATCCGAATTTTTAGTGCGTTACAGTGCCTAAAAGGTTCAACAACCAAATTGGAGATCCTTGGCTAAGAAGCAATGGATAAAACTAGCAAAATGCAGTGTATGATGCCGTGGCAGCAGAGCAACAGAGGAATCCTAATTTAGTTGGGAATGTACAAAAAGGAAATAACTGTCTTGGGAAAGATAATGCGGAAGTTAGTGGGATGTGCTCAACTCAAAATGGAGATAAAAGAAGTTATGGGAACAGATTGAGGGAAGGGACCAAAGATAGTGGGATTATAGATATGGACACTCACGAGTTAAATGAGGATGCTTTGATTTTTGTTGACGCTAAAAAGAGAAGATCGGGAGATCGAAGTGGGCTTTCTAATTCAGCTGTTGGGCCACAACCAAACCCAGTCCATTGCATTGGCAATGAAACATCAAATTTGGACCTACTGGGACCTGTGGATCAGGCCCACTGATCATCATGAATTGCTTAAGTTGGAATTGTAGTGGGCTTGACAACCCATGTGTAATTCAGGTTCTAAAGGATCTAGTTAAGATCTATAAGCCTAGTTTTATTTTTTTTAAGTGAAATTCTTTGTAATCAAACTTTTATTAATAAAATCAAAATGTCCTTGGACTATAAGGGTTCTTTTGCTGTTAATTGTATGGGCCATAGTGGTGGGTTGGCTTTTATATGGAGAAATAGCAAAGTTGTTAAGTTATTGGGCTACTCTAATAATTTCATTGATTTGGCCTGGAGACTTACGAGCTTTTATGGCCATCCTAACCGAACCCAAAGGCCTGTCTCCTGGCAACTAATTCGTGACCTCTCTTAGACTTCAAACCTCCCATGGTGTTTTATGGGTAACTTTATAACAATTTATTGAATGCTGATGAGAAAAGAGGGGGGCGTCCTTATCCCTCAGGCCTTATTGATGGTTTTAATGAGGCTATTGAAGCTGCGGGTCTAACTAATTTTGGGATGGAGGGTTATCCTTTTACTTGGGAAATGGGAAGAGGCAAAGCTTCATGGGTGGAGGAGCGATTGGATCGTGCACTTGCCAGTTTTAATTGGATTGATATTTTCAAGAGTTATAGAGTGATCAACCTCGGGTATTTTTCATCTGACCATTGTCCTCTTTTGATTGTGATTAATCGCTCCCATGATGGAGGCTCAAATGCTCGGTCTTCTCCTTTTATATTTGAGAATTATTGGCTCTCTGAGAGTAACTTCTTAAATATAGTAAGTGAAGCTTGGAATTATCTTCAGGAAGACAATACCCCCGCTAAAATAGCATATTGTGTCGGCGTGCTTCAAAAATGGGGTGGTGGCATATTGAAGGATTTTAGCAACAGATTGAATAAATGTAAAAATGATATGAATCTCTTTTGTGGCAAGAAAGATAGTAGATTGGTCCAAAGGTTTATTTCTACAAGGAAGGAGTTTTTAGAGGTGCCGAATCAGAAATAGACTTTTTGGAAGCAAAGGCAAAGCTTTTCTAGCTCAGAGAAGGAAACAAAAACTCAAAATATTTTCATGCTTATGCATCAAAACGAAGAAGGAAGAATGCAATTGACAAATTAAGAAATGAGGATGGTTATTGGTTTAATTGGGGAAGTGGGCTTGACGAGCAAATTAATGACTATTTCCAAAATTTGTTCACTACTAATATGCCCTCAGGACATGAAGCCATTAGTAATATTCCTTTTGTTGTCACTCTGGAGCAGAATTGTAATCTATTTCATCCCTTCACGAAGCTGGAAGTTAAGGAAGCTCTTTTTGTAATGCATCCTGATAATTCTCCTAGGGTAGATGGGTTTAATCCCGCTTTCTACCAACATTGCTGGGACATAGTGGGCAAGGACATCTCGAAGACTTGTATCCAGATCATTGATAGAGTTTCTCTCCCAGACAATCTAAATGACACAGTTATTGTTTTGATTCCAAAGAAAAAGAAGGTCGAATGTATAACTGATATGAGACCTATCTCTCTGTGTAATGTTTTATACAAAATCGTTACTAAAATGTTGGCCAATAAGATGAAGAAGATTTTACCTGAGATCATCTCGGAAAACCAGAGTGCTTTTGTAGCAGGGAGGCTCATTACGGTTGCTTTCGAGATCCTTCATTCCCTTCGTAGGAAGCAGCAAGGCAGAGTGAGTTATGCTGCTCTCAAAGTCGACATGAGCAAAGCATATGATTGCGTAGAAAGGTCTTATTTGGTTAAAGTCCTAAAGAAGCTGGGCTTTCAATAAGAGTGGGTAAATCTAATTCTGATGTGCATCTTTATAGTTAGATTCTTTGTGACGCACGAAAAGTATAAATCTGCTCCTATTATTCCTAGCAGGGGGTTGAGACAAGGTTGCCTTTTATCTCCCTATCTTTCATCATTTGTGCTCAGGGTCTTTCTTATCTAATGAGTCGCATAGAAGAACAAGGTGTTATTCATGGAGTTTCGATTTCCGGAGGTGCTCCATTTGTTTCACACTTAGTTTTTACTGATGACATCTACTTTTTCTTCAAGTTAGATCAACGAGAAGTTTCATCCATTCACCAGGTGTTTAAGCTTTATGAAGAAGCTTCGGGACAGTGCATAAATTTCAATAAATCCTCTATTTTATGAATTTCAAATACTCCCCAGAGTAGTAGAGATCAAGTCAGAAACATCCTTCAGGTTCAAACAGGTTCAGAGGAAGATTTTTATCTAGGCATGCCAATTTGTGTGGGTAGAAACAGGAATAAAGTCTTTGGTTACATCAAAGGGAAGATTAGGAAAGATTGCAAGGCTGGAATGGAATAATGCTCTCAAGGGTAGGGAAAGAAGTGCTCATTAAAACGGTGGCTTATTCTATTCCCAACTATCTTACGAGTATGTTTTTACTTTCTGTTTCTCTTTATTCTAAATCCGGCCAAAGCTTTCGAAAATAATATAGAGATAATTATACCATATACCTATTTTAAAAGTCAAATTTTAAAAATACCACTATTTCTATAGTCAAACTTTTCAACTAACAATAGTCATACATAAAGAATTAATTAATTACATAAAAACCCCAAAACAATGAATAAATCAATATTACATGAATTAAATAAAGAAGATATTGAATTAATTAAACAATTGAATAAAATAGATACTATAACTATGAATAATAAAAAAATTAATACAAGATATTAAAATAGGATTAAGTCCTAAAGCTGAAAAAAAATAAAAAATTTACTTAATAAAATAGAAAGTATAGAAGATTTAGAATTAATAAAATATAGGATATTAAGTGAATTAAATTTATAAAAACAAGTATTAGATAAATTAAGTCAAATAGAAAATTATTTAAAATATGTATCTAGAAAAATGGGATATAATGAATAAAATATATGGAAGAAATAAGGGACATAAATGCATATACATGAACAATTTTATCAAATAAATAATAACTTAAAAATATTAAATCAAAATATAAGAAAAATGAATAATAAACAATATAGTTATACAAGTACACTATATGGAGATGATAAATATGGAGAGGAAAGTTTAACTTTACCATCAATTGTATTTAAAAAACCTAAACAAGAAAATAATGAAGATAAAATGGACAAAATATTTAGCATGTTAAAATAAATAAAACAAGATATTACAGATTTAAAGAACAGAGTAGATAAGATAGAAAAAGGAAAAGAAAAAGAACATACACAAGGAGGAGTAACAATAAAAACACATATGTTAACAATAGAAGAAGGATTAAAGTTATATGAAGAAAATGAAATAATTGAAGATGATATGTTAAACTTAACCTATAATTTAGAAAATTTGAAAATGAATACTAATCCAACATCTTCTCAAACAAAAGTATAAATAGGAGAATATTCTGGAATGATAAATGAAACTGAAGAAAATATAATGGCAGATAATATGATATAAGAGAATACGAAAGAAATAGATGAAAAAATCCTAGATAAAAACCTATGTATAATAATTCAAAATTTTCAGTAAAAACATCAGAGACATAACCTGTTTATCCAAATGGAATATTATTAGATATAGATTGTAAAGAAGATGTACAGAAAGAAATCGAAAAATGGATTAAAATGAATAATCTAGCAATAATATTATATGGATATGATTTACAAAGAGCTACTAACTTTTTAATTAGTACATTTATAGGCAATGTAGAAAAGTGGTGGAATGCAATACGACTAGAAAATAGACAAATGATAAAATATGGATTTAATAATGAAAATTTTATAACAACGGACACAATAAAAGATCTTTTACAAAGATTTGAATTAGCAATAAAAGGAGAATTTTTAGGAGAACATTGGTTAGACCCTACAAAATCATTAAAAAAATTTGGACAAGAAAATTTATGGAAAATATAAAATTTAACGATATATAATATGTGTTATTTAAAACAATATACATGTGAATTTAATAATTATTATTATAATATAGCAAAAACGGATATATTACAAAGATCTGAAATTAAATTATTAAAAAAATCTTATGTAACGAAATTACCAAAATCATAGGGATTTAAATTATTTAATGAAATACAAAATAAAAATGAAATATTAGAATAAACATTAGGAACTTATCAGACTTACATATTTAAGAGGATAAATGAAATGTGTAATCAAGCATATGAAAATATAAAATTGAGAAAAGCAATTCATAAAGGATTATGCTGTCTAATTTTAGTAGAACCTACACATTGGGGATGTTATACAAAACATAAAAGATATAAAAAATATAATAAGTATAACATATCAAAAAGAAAAGGTTATAAACCAAAATATAAAAACTTTTATAAAAGAAAGTTTAAACCTTTTAAGAAAAATAAATTTAATAAAGGAAGATATTTTCGAAAAAAAATAAGAGATATAGTAAGAAAAAATCTAAAACATGCACTTGCTGGATATGTAAAGAAAAATGATACTATGCAAATGAATGTCCTAAAAGAAAAAATAAAGAAAATCATAAAGCATATAGAATATATGAAGATTTAATAGAACAAAATTATGAACCAATAGCAAATAGTAAAATATCAGAAAATGAAAGTATATATGAAATAGATTCTCAATATAATTCTAAAAGCAAAAATTCAGATAATTATTCTGAATTCATTAACAACTCAGAGTCAGATTCTGAAGAAGAATCCGAAACAAAAATAGAAGAAAATAAATCTATTTAAAATAAAATGACATCAGATAATGAAAATCAAGACATTATAGATAATAATAATATCTTTAGTTATAATAAAACATTTGATGAAGAAAAATTTGATCAATTAAATAATCATAGATTAAATATTAAAGAAGAAGATATATTTAAAAGAAGATGGTTTAATAGATTAATTAAAACAACTTATATTGTAAAACATTATGAATCCGCTATAGATATATATCATGCTAAAGGAAATACAGTAATACCATTAATAAATAAAGAAGAAATAAATAAAACTTTAGCAAAGTTACCGGATAAAAATAGATATAAAAATTTATATTTGGGAGCAATACAAATAATAATCAAACCTCATTTTAGACAAGGAATAGACAACCCAATTCAATTATTTTGTATGGATGATAGAATATTAAATGATCCTATAAATGCCCTATTAGGAGCAATATCAGGAAATTTAGTATATAAAAAATTAAAGTTCACAATAATACCAGATTTTTCAGTAAGTTTACAAGATAAGAATATAGATCAAACACTTAATTTATATCATAAATTACATAGAATATAAATGACAAGTAGATCAAAGGTATTTTCTGTAACCTATAGAACAATATACGCATTTACTACTAGTCATCATAAAAAACTTCAAAAGAATAATATAAGATTACAAGTTGATATTGATGATATATTTTCAGACTTAGTTGAATACATACCACCAAGGCAATTAATCCCATCTAGTATGACAATTCTAGATGAGTTAACTATGGATTTAAGGCAGAGAAATAAAAATATAGGAATTACACCAAGAATACAACATATAGGAGAAAAATTATTAATATCATCAGGCGAAAGTTCTAAAGAAAATCAATCAAAAGGAAATAATGTATTATTACTAGATGAACAAGGAAAAATACATACTCAATCCAAAAGAAGTATTGATTTAAGATCATCATTAGAGGCAAAACAATATTATATAGAAACCGAATTAGATATTGGAGGCAAATAGAAATTATTAAAAACATTAATAGACATTGGAGAAGCAAAAAGTCATATTCACGAAAGTTTAGTTTTTTTTCATTCAACAAATATAATCTTGAAGAAAATTATGAATTTTTAGATTATTCAGGACAATAACATACAATTAGTAAATATGTAAAAATAAATTTAGCATTAATAGATATTCAAGGAAAACTAGTAATTATTCCAATAGAGATACATATGGATACAATTTCTTCTACACAAATTCCAATTTTATTGGGATTAGACTTTTTAGAAAATATATCACCATATAATCTGAATAAGAAATATCTTATGTTTCAGTATGATGAAAATGAATACAAAATTCCAAGGAATAGAAACTAGTCCTTACAGTATTTATATCAATATAGAAATTATATACAAAGAATATCATACAGTCTCATATCATGTTTTTATAGATACCGGATCTACAATAACTTTAGCACAACCTTATATATTTTCAAAAAATTTATGGCAAAAAACTACAAATTATAAATTAGGAATAGATATTATAGGAAATACTACTAAATATGATTTAGTTACAGAAAAGGTAGTCATACAAGTACAATCCAATATAGTTCAAATCTCTCAAGTCTTTCAATGTGTAAATCACGGATGTGATATCTTATTAGGAAATGATTGGTTAAGTAATTATTATCCTTTAAGTATTGGATCTCAATATATTCGATTAACAACTCCTTGTAAACATAGAATCATTTGCCCTCGACTTTAACAAGCTTTTAAATGGAAATCTTCACCTCTTATCCCTCGCATAACAAACCATGGTGAGACTATAGAAAAAGACCCTATTAGAAAAAATGAAGAAACTCAAATTATAAACAACTTTTTTAATCTACAAGAAATTATCTTTTTATTAGATAAATGTATAGGAACAAATTCGGTAGAAAAATGGAAGAAAAATGGTATTTATGCCTTGATAAATTTAAAACATAATATACCAATAAGAAGTAAGAGAATGTTTTATAATAAAGATGATGAAGAAGAATTTGATATACAAATAAAAGAATTATTAAATAAAAAGCTTATTAGACCAAGTAAAAGTCCTTATAGTAGTCCAGCCTTTATGGCTAGAAATCATGCAGAAATGAAAAGAAATAAACCTAGAATGATAATTAATTATAAAAAACTCAATAAAGCAACATAATTTGATGGATATTTAATATCTAATAAAGAAATTCTTATAAATAGTATAAAAGGAAAATAATGGTATTCTAAATTTGATTGTAAATCAGGATTTTGGCAAATAAAAATGCATCCAAAAAGTATAAAATATACAGCTTTTAGTACACCAATAGAACATTACGAATGGTTAGTCATGCCATTTGGACTTTGTAACGTACCTTAATTATTTCAAAGAAAAATGGATGATATGTTTAAAGATTTAAGATATTTTTGTCTAGTATATATTGATGACATATTTATTTTTAGTGAAACGTTAGAAGAACATTATAAACATATAAAACAATTTTTATTAAGATGTATTAAACATGAACTTATGTTATCAAAAGAAAAATCAGACATAGCAAAAAGAAAAATAGAATTCTTAGGATTTTCTATATCAAAAGGAGAAATTGAATTACAACCACACATAACAAAATCTTTGATAAAGTTTTCAGACCAACTAGAAAGTAAAAAAATGGTTCAATAATTCTTAAGACACGTCACTTATGCTAGTGACTTTATACCAGAATGCGCTAAAAAGAGAAAAGTATTACAAGACAAATTAAAAATGATAAGTCATGGATTTGGACAGATATTGACACAAAAGCAGTAAAAGAAATAAAGGAATATTGTAAATAATTACCAAAACTACCCTTACCAGAAGAAAACAAAGAATTATTATTAGAAACAGATGCTTCAGATGATTATTGGGGAGCAATTTTAAAAAGTAAAGATGGAAAGAAAGTATTTGGATATGTTTCAGAAACTTTCAAGAATTCAGAAAAGAATTATCATAGTAATGAAAAAGAATTATTAGCAGTAAAATATGCTATAGAAAAATTTGAATTGGTTTTATTACCAAAAAAATTCACAGTAAAGATTGATAATACACAGGTAAAGTCCTTTATTACAAAAAATTATAATGGAAAATTAGCTCAAAGCAGGAAAATGGGATGGCAATAATATTTTGCTAACTTTAATTTTGATATTGAGTATATTTCAGGAAAGAACAACGTATTAGCAGATTTATTAAGCAGACCAATTATTAAAAAAAAGATTAACTTTGTCCTTGCAGGAATAAAGAAAAATGGAAAGAAATTCAGAAAGAGTTGCAAAACTCACTATAGAGAAAAAGGAAGTAATGAAATCTATGAAAAATGCTATATCTCATCTTCTAGAAATAGATAATGAGATTTGTCAGATTTCAATGAATTATGCACAGACGCTTCTGCGTCAAAAGGAATCTAAGGAAGAAAGTACTAGTTCACAAAAAAAGACTGTTCTTGGTACTACAGCTAAGAAAGAATTAGAGCAAGAAATTTTGAGAAATATGATGATCAGGCATTTTGTTCAATATTTGGACAATTCTAAATCATCTCAGGAAGTAAATTCGAGAAATATGAGAATTTCTTCAATTGAAAATATTAATTCTCGATTGATAACTCCCAAAGATATTTCATTATCATCTCAGCAATAGAATGATGATGAGAGATCTCAATTAAATAATACAAAAATTAGGAAGCAATGGAAAACAGACTTTTTTAAAGCTCTGCAATATTTAACAAAGGTTACTAATGCAGTCGGAATTAGCACTATTTTGATCAATGGCACAAACAATGAAGCAATTATCAGAAAAGGAGCAGATCCAAGAATAGTTCAAAAACTTTGTCGTTTTGGACTAGTTCACACCATTTATCCTGGAGAAAACTTAGACGAAGTACAACAACTCCCAACAATAATTAAGTCTTAGATTGAGGTATTCAATGGAATAACCAAATTAAATAAAATTTATGTTCGTGTTTTTAGCATTATTCTGGAATGGGATGATGTTAAGAATGTGAAAATTCCTACAGAAACCTTCATCAGAATAGGAACTACCAGACAAGAACTTATTCCAGATGAACAGAAGACTTTCAATTTACATCCATTAATCCTTAAAAATATTTCAGAAATAAGGATGAAAACTATTGAAGCAAACATTCGTGGACTAAGAGAAATTCTGATAGATAATAAAAAAATATTATACTATTTTTCAAGATAATATTCTTGTTACCAATCCAGCTACGGAATGGCACCAAAAATATCTTTTTGAAGGATACCTTGACATAATAATTGAAGGTAGTTTACCAATGGCAGAAACAACCAAAGAACTTTTCAAAAAGCAGATAAAAAAGGAATCTCCAGCCGCAAGCAAAAACACGAGACAAAACTTAGTGGAGCTGGACCTCCTCTGAAGAAAATCAAGAAATAATTGAAGAAAAAAGACAAAAATGTAAACGTAAGCACTGATGTAATAGAGCAATAATCGATTATAATAATGTAGTTCAATAATGTAATAGAGGCAAGGTTCAACCTCTATAAAAATCCATTCATGTATCCATTATAGGCACGACGAAAAAGACGACTGAAAACTCTAAGAAGTTCTCTCAAAAGCTTTTAGCCTGCTTATCTTTTGTATTCCTTACTTTCAGAAATGAAATTCTAATTTTAGAAATAATTCTTTCTGAGTAACCATAGTACTTAGGTTTTGCAATCCAATAAGAAATATAGAAAATTATTTTCGATCTACTAAGAGAGTTAGATCACTCGTTTACCACAAATCCTCATCAAAAAATTCACATGTCTACGACTTTGCTGTTAGCTGAATACTGTTCAGTAGTCTCTCCTGGTGTTACCATGCCCATATTTAGGTGAAAAAGGGCAAGAAGGGTACAAGTTTGGAGAAGCTCAACTTAACCCGGAACGTCAACCATCTAAGGGTGGACTGTTATTAGAAATCGTTGATAACAGAAGTCTAGCAGCATTGAAGGAAGCATAGTGGACCACTGAAGGAGATTTAAAGGTATAAAAAAACCCCGATCTCTGTTAGTTATGGTTACAATTTTCAATTCTATTTCTTATTTTGGATTTTGCATGCTAAGGAACATGTGAAAAGAAAGAATACTTTTAAAACATGAAATTGTTTAAACTTTTCTAGTTTTAATGGAAAGATTAAAGCAACAAGTTGGTTGTTTACAAACAACTATAAATGATATATATAGATATAATCGTTTGATAAAAGAACAATTAATACGAGAAGAAATATTATATAGTTTTATTGAAAACTGTAATTTAAAATCTACCTATAATATAGAAGAAAGAATAGAAAACTTAAAATATATGCTTAAAGTAAATGAGTCAAGAATTCAAATGATAAAGAATAAAATAAATAGAATTCTTTTAGGATGAATGTATTTAATTATTTAAATTCAAAAAATTTAAGTGAAGAATGAGAAATAAATCAAGTGATTGATGATATGAATACAGTAAAAAATAATATAAATCTTACTTTTCAACAAAATTTGGATATAATAGGAGCCACAAATTTAGAAAATAATACAAAAACTCAAATCATTGATAATTTATTTAAAGATAATTTTGTAAAAAAATACTATTATATCAGAAATAATAGAAACTTGTCAAGAAATAAATAGAAATACAAATAACACTAACTTCAGAATAAGAAGAAATTAATTATAAGGTATATCGGCTGCAAGATAGACCTACGGGCTACCGATTTCCAAAGAATAATTTGATTATCATGGTCTTATGCCACGTACATTTAAAGAAATAAAAATAAAAATAACAATAAAAATATATTAAACTTAAAAATACTTTAAATTTACTACTATAATAGTAAAAATTATTTTTGTTAAACGATCCGTAACGAATTTCGAAATTTATTGGTATCAGAGCCATAAAGAAATAATTAAAATTAAAATGTCATATATAGTAAGTTTTGTCATTAAAGAAAATATAGATAAAATGTTAAAATTATTTTATGAAATTATAGGTAAAATAAAATATTATAAAGAAAAAATCAGAAAGACAAAAAATGAATGTACATATATGAAAATAAATGACATTAAAGAAGAATATAGAATACCTAGATTATAAGAAATAAAAGAAGAATTAATTTCAATAAAAAATGAATTAGAAGTAGATATAGAAAAAATGAAAAATGAAATAAATTTAGCTATTCAAAATATGGAAGATATATAAATGAATATCGAAGATAAAATTATAAAGGAAGAAAAATGTATAACAAAAATAATTAAAAGAATAAATTATTTAAAGAAAATAAATGCAAATCCAACTATAATAACATTATTAATAGAAGATCTAAAATTTTCTAAATAAAATTTACAAACTCTATCAAATAAATAGATAAAATGGCCAGAATAATAGAAAAATTTGGAGAAAATTTAAGTATGTTAAGTTTAAATTCTATAGATAATATTAACGAAATAATAAGTGAAATGAATGGACAACTTGAAGCTTTATATGATAATGAAAATGACTATCAAGCACAACAAGACATGCCATAAAATTTTAGACGAGCATCTTTACAAGAAATGTTTAAAAAAAAATTAATTGTAAAAATTAGAGCTACATTAATAAATATAAGAAATGATTTTAGAAGGCAACAAGGATAAAGAAAGAAGTATTGGAGTAAAAAGAAAAGTTTATCATAGATAAAATCTTTTATTTTTAGCAAAAGTGATATATTTAAAAACGAAAATTTAAAAATAGGTAGAAATAAAAAGCTCCCAACAATATATTATGCTTTGTTCAAATCCAGCTCAAAGAATATAATGATAGCCTGGACTCAATTTATGCATATTACAAAAAAAAAAAAAACACTCGTTAAAATAACTAATTTAACATGCTACTACTTTAAATAGCTCCAAAAAAGATGTCACATTGAAATTATAAATTGATAAATTATTGCGGATCCAAATTATCAAAAGGAGAAAAAAAATATCAAATGTTCACTATACAAAATATCAAAATATCTATATAAAATAATTAGTTCAAGAGTATTAACTATGAATTAGTCTGTAAAAAAATATATGAATTAGCTAATTAAAACTTAGTATCAAATATTAAAAATAAAATGCAAGTCGGTCCAGGATATTCCTGCACTCAAAGTCCAAACCCATTTTTTAATAAACGGGCTTTTAAATGGGTATCGATCCGATTGGATATATATGTTAAATTGTTGATCAAATAAATCCAACAAATCAGATCAAACAGGTACCCAAGCCCACGATTAGCAGTAATCACACTGTTTTATATTGAAAATAGTAATAATAATAATAACACGGTTATTAATTTATTATAATTGTTATTATTATCGCTATTATTAATTACAAAAATTCTCAAAGGAAACAAATCCTGGCCGTTGATTTGCGTGTCACTATTTGAACTAGGGTTTTAGTATTTAGTAGACTAAGCAGCAGCGCCTCTATTCTTTTTAATCTCTCAATAGACTGGTGCTGCTGCGACTGTGAGCATCACCAATGGTAACCCATCGCTTCCTCAAATCCATTCTAATCCGTGTTTTCTTTTCTTTGCTCACAAATCTGTGGAAATGACAGAGTTTATGGTTTAATTTCAGGCGTTTGTTAAAGCCCAGAAGACCAAAGCTTACTTCAAGCGTTTTCAAGTCAAATACAAGAGAAGGCGAGGTACTTGATCGGTTTATCCCAATTTCGCTGACGGGTTTGCTTCTACTTTTTTATTATTTTCTTATTGATGGGTTTGTTTTTCTGTTGGATTTTGTTTAGAGGGTAAGACTGATTACCGAGCAAGGATTCGTCTGATCAATCAGGACAAGAATAAGTATAACACTCCAAAATATCGATTTGTTGTGAGATTTGTATCCTCGTTACGTCGATCTGATTGTTATTTTTTTATATTATAACAAAATTTGGTGGCATATAATGTGAAAATGTTGGCTTCCTATCGAATGTTGGCGTCCTGTTTATAGGATATATTTAGTTTCATTTTATTCACTCCTTGGCATGTATGTGATGCAAAATGTTTGATATTGCATTTGAACTATATGTAATATTTTTTTTCTTTAAAATATGCTTGATTCAATGTAAAATCAAAGTTCTTTGTAACATTTTTGTATTATATGGTAGTACTGTTTTCTGTAGCCTCTCGTAGTTTCTCCTTAATGATATTACCAGACCAACAAAGATGTGATTGCGCAAATTATACATTCGCGCATTGTTGGTGATATAGTTCTTGCAGCTGCTTATGCCCATGAGCTCCCACGCTATGGCCTTGAAGTTGGGCTTACGAATTATGCTGCAGGTGTAATATTGACCTTGGGTTAATTGGTTCATGTACTTTCTTTATCAAATATGCTGTTCTCATTTCTTTTACCATAAATCCAGCTTACTGCACTGGGCTTCTGTTGGCTCGGCGGGTGCTGAAAATGCTTGAGATGGATGAGGAGTATGAAGGAAATGTTGAGGCATGTGATTATTGAAGCATTCTTACTGCAAGTTACGTGCTATTTCTAACAGAATTATTTATTGATGTGGGACTGTTTCTTTGATCAGGCCACCGGGGAAGATTTTTCTGTTGAACCTGGTGATAGCAGAAGGCCTTTCCGTGCTCTTCTTGATGTTGGCCTTCTGAGGACAACAACTGGCAATCGCGTTTTTGGTGCTCTTAAGGTACTTCAGTGCACTCCATGAAACTCGTTTTATATAAATGACAACAGTTTTGTCCTACTCCATGTCTTTTTGCATGATTTTGCACTTTTTGCAAAAAATGCGCCTTAATTTTTCTTCTCTAAATTTTGCTTGCCTTGTTGTTACAATGATGGTGTCCATAGTGTGGTGGATGGTGATTGAGGCTTGTATTCTTATTACAATGCTCCAGTATATCTCTCTACATACATGATGATTGCTTGAACATGATCCTCTAAATATAGAGGGAACTTTTGTATTTTTGAAAAAAATTAGAAGGTGCACAGGTCAATAGATATAATCTTTAGTTTCTGCAATGTTGCTTAGGTTTATGGCAATTTAGGCTACTAATTGCATAAATTTGGTCGGTAACTTATTTTTATTAATTCTCTTTTCTTGTATGCATATTTCTGCATCTGCATAATCTTATTATAACATGGTCCTCTTGCATATTTGATTAGGGAGCTTTGGATGGTGGACTTGATATTCCTCATAGTGACAAGAGGTTTGCAGGATTCAACAAGGATAGCAAGCAGCTCGATGCTGAAGTTCACAGGAAGTACATCTATGGTGGCCATGTTGCTGCATATATGAGGGTGAGATTGATGTTCATCCAGATGCAGAGAGGCTTTACTTGACATGATAATCTCCATTGAGTTTCAGCTTGGTCTTTTGTGTTTGATTTGTTTGGGCGTTCATGCAGATGTTGATGGAAGATGAACCAGAGAAGTACCAGTCTCACTTCAGTGAGTACATAAAAAAAGGCATTAATGCTGATAACATGGAAGAAATGTACAAGAAAGTTCATGCTGCCATACGTGCAGACCCTACAGCAAAGAAATCTGAGAAGCAGCTAAAGGAGCACAAGAGGTTTGACTCGTGCCTATTCTAGTGCACATGAGGCTTCCCTTTCATGCTGTTCACAATAATTATCGCAATTTATTTTGTTGGCATTATATGAAGAATGTGATACATTTTTACCAGTGAGCTCGTAGATGAATCGTTTTGATTTATTTTACAGATACAACCTGAAGAAGCTGACTTACGAGGAAAGAAAGGCCAAGCTGATTGAAAGGTTGCAGGCGCTCAACTCTGCAGCAGGAGCTGATGATGATGAGGAGGATGATGAATAAAGTGGTTGATAGAATTTTGACTGCTCATCTAAAGACCAAAATTTTGGTGCTTTTCTATTTAGTAGAATTTTGTAGCCTTAAGGATCAATCTTGTTTTGTCTTGTGGGAAAATCGTGCTTTCTTTATTTCTGGATTTTAATTGAAACTTTTGTTAGTTTCAAGACTGGGCAATTTTTTTTCTTAATCATTAATAGTACTTTCAGTAAAGAGAAGAATTAGAGCAGCAATTTGAACTCTGGAGGAGGATGTTAGGTTGGCACGTGTTAATGGCCTCCTATAAATTTTCTCATGAATTTTTTAAATTTGTTCAAAGCTCTTGCAAGGTTGATTTTAGCCGTCAGCCTTGGACAACAATTTCCTCGTTCCGAAGACCGAACCTTCCATCCCTGGTTTCTGGCTTTGAGTTCAATTCTTGGGTGTGTGCGGGCATGTGACCTCCTTTTGTCCAGAATCAAGCGAACATTTTTAAAGTAGATTGTTTTATGGAGCATAATATACTCGCTGCAGTAAAGGAAATAAGAGCGATGAATTCGAAGAATGAGATATCCCAAATTCCATAAGACACTCCGATGTACAATATTGAAAAAAAATATTACTGCAATAGAAAATTGAAGGGTTGACTTGTATATTTAGACGGTAGGACATTACAACACGCGCGATATTGAAAAAAGGTTCAACTGTAAAATGGAGAATTGAAGAAGACTTGAATGGTAAACTTGGACATTGAGGCATATTTCAACACATACAATGGAAAAAAGATGAATTCAAAAATCAATGTCCAGAAGGACATGTAAATTGCAATTGGTACAAAACCTACGTTGATTATCGGCTCAAGAGCAACCCATAATGTGTCAACATCATCTCTCTCATTAATTTATCTACAAAGTTATATAATCCCATTGCTCCAGTAAAATTTAATTGTTTAACACCTGGGGCTGGTTGGTGTCCAAAGCTTACATTTTCACTCGACTTTAAGACATGTCTACTCATCATCCTCTGGAGGATCAAAATCTTTAACCTTCACATCTGCATCTTCTCCATACTGAATGCAGTTGTCAATTTGGGCTAATACATACTGTATGCTGCAAAATTAACACAAAGTAAATGTCAGTAACAAAATAATATCAGTCTATATCAAACTCACAGATGCTACCTGACTACCACCCTCCATTTCTCCTTATAGATGTCATTAAGGGGCAATATCCATGGGTTTGCATATGAAGTTTCCACAACAAGAACACATAAAATACAAGTTGTCCTGCTATCTATCAGTTTTGTGCATGAAAAATAACAAGAACATAAAATGGCACCAGTTGCTTCTGGAAGGACTTTACTCAGCCATGCTGTATCCCTTTGTGCTATATTTTAAAAATCTCCCAATGGATGAATTGTTTATGCAGAAGGAAAGCAATATTATTGCAGGACCATAGATAGCACAAAAAAGCACTCAGCTACATATGGACCACATTAGTCTCCCCAATAACCATCTTAACTCACACAGCCATACATTTTCTTACGAATAAACAATAATTTTATAAGTTACGATGGATTGCAAGTTCTCTGGAGTAGGAAAATAACAATTCTGAACACCTATAAAATTTATGTTAAAAATTATTTAATTATATATATATATATATATATATATATATATGGCAATTGAAAATTGTACAAAATAAAAAATGTATGCAAAGACCTCCCCCATTCATACCTAATTGCTGTAGGCTGAACAGCTACAAACCATTGGACACTTAAGATGGAAAAAGGAGAAAGTGTTTTTGCAATATAGACAAGTTAAAAATTACAAGTGCATACATATGAGAGAGGGTGGAAGAGTACCTGCTCTCCTTCCTCAAGTCAAGAGGCACAAAACTCACCATGCTGTATTCATCCACCTAACACAAAAGAAAGTGAACCATTAAACAAAATCTGAAGTCATAAATATATAAGGTCTGTTATTTTGCAGGCCATTGAGTATTGACACACTTAAAAGTTCTTCTAACTAGATGATTAAAGAACAAAAATTAACATTATGTTAGCATTTGGAAGGCCTTAGAGTTGTTAGTTAATGATAATTTACTTTGCTTAGAAATATAAAATTATCTCAGAATGGCTTATAATTTTGATGCAATTCTTTTTTTTTTTTTTGAATATATATGAAGTAGTGAAATTTTAATTTAGAGTAGTGGGCACATGAATTATTAAGCATATCAAAAGTTTAAGATTACAGTATCCAATTTTACAACTATCAGGAGTACAACAAAACAAAAGAAAAGTCCCCACAATATTATATCCAAGGGTAAAAATCACTTTAAAGTCGTACCACCACATGGCTGCACCAATTAACCTCTGTTATAGATGCACTACACTCAGTTGCCTCCCAATTAAGAAAATAATAATCTCCTCTTTCTTCTTTTATTTAAAACTTTCACTTAACAAATTCTATCATGAGAGTTATAAAGATCATTCAAACAATAATTTGATAAAAATTAAATTAAAAAACTTGATTGTGAGCATGAATAAACTTTAGTTGCTCAATTACTCACCAGTTCAATCAGAGCCTTATTCAGCTTAAAAAACTGTGGAGCCATCTTCTGATTCAGTTCTGACAACAAAACTCGAGAATCTGGATTCAAATAGCTGAAACAATAAAGGTAAGAAATAAGACATAATATGCAGAATGGTAAATTAGGTATATACAGAAAGAAGAGGGCAATAGAGGTTAAAGAAGCTCACTCTTCAAGATCCTTTTTATTTGTCACAAGGTCCATTTTGGAGAGAATATTGACATGAGGCAATTCAAGTTGTATCATTGCTGACAGAGATGCCACACAACCACTTATAAACTTGGTCACATCAGTTATGAACTGAAATAAATACAATAAGAGAACTCTGAGGCCATGTTCCAATGAGGACGCAGTGCATGAAGAGGGTAAAGAAGTACAAACCTGTGAATCAAGCAAATATACAGCACAAACATTGAAATTCTTACGCTTCAAATGCTCCACAAAGTTCCGAAGAACAGGGACATGTGAGAAAAGTTCTATCTGGCCTATAAAACGAATATAGGACATTAAATTTTGCATCATATTTTTCACTCAAATAAGATATAATTGAAAATAATGTAGGAAGCCTTTGGCATTCATATCAGAAATTACATCTAAGAGCATATGTAACTCAGCATGAAAATTTAAATGCAGTGAAAAATTTAAACTTTATTTTCTCTAAATTTATTTCAGCTTTTCCATAAAGTAACAGATGACTTGCTATCTAATCATTAAACTAATGAAAGGATGAAACCTCTTGATCCCACTGCAAGAATTTCGTATTGCATCCACTTGAACTGAAAGAAATATGGAAGTATAATAGTAATAGAAACATTTCTTTTGGATTATTGTACAGACAGTTGTTATATTTATCTGATGAGCTAAATTAACATGAATACCAAACCTAACAGATATATGGACTTCAAGCGGGATCTGCATTATGCATGTTGGGGATGATGACCAAACAAGGAAAAAATTAACAAGCACAATAATAAAGCAAGAGATGCTAAGTAAACTTGTTATGCAATATTTCAAGCCCAAAGACTTTGCATATACACATTCATATGTAAACACAAAGAAAGAATACTGTAGACACACCTGGACAGTCAAAAACTAGATAGTCATCATCCATGTAATTATCCAGCTCTTCAGTCAACCAGTCATCCAAATTGTCTTCAAGTTCTCTATTTTCCAGATTAAGGTCATTTACAATGATTCAAGAAATTGAAAGAAGGAAAACAAATTCGATCCTCCAAATAATGAATCACAATATATTCCAAACAACACAGGAGCGCGTATGGAAGCAATCACACTGCAATCTACATCTGCACTTGCATACTAAGTATCACAGAATTAACTTAACCTTTAACATGGAAAATTATCCCTGCAAAATTACTACATAATATAATCTACCCCCAAGAGAAAAATTTTTAAATTAATAAACCGTTGACACAAAGAAAAAGGATACTCCATGCAATAAACAAGTGCACCATTCGGACCTAAGCCAAGTTCCTCCATAACATCCTCCAATGAAATGAGTTCCCTGATATCTGCAAGGAAACAAATTTGAAGCTAAATGACTAACAATTCAAACATCACCAAAAAAAAAAAATCTAATGTCGCCAAGTAACAAATGAGACTCCACTGACCCATAGCCACAGGATAGTCAAAACGTTCTGCAGCAGGATCGAGGTTCACAATGTTGATTGAACGCCCAACCGTTTCACAGTGTTGGTATAAACTAGAACAATAAGTGGACTGCATTGCAAAGCACATAAACAAGCCAACGAGTGAAGAATTCTTCTTAAAGCCCGATAACAAACCCAAACAAGCAACCACGAGTATAAATAAGTTAGCAATAATCAGCTAAAAATATGACAAATGCCATATTCCCACAAATTACCTTTCCACTGCCCGCAGGGCCAATTACAAGTTGCGCATAGCCCATTTTAGCTTTCACTTCAAGATGGCAGCTTTTTCTAATCAGAATGGACAAAGAGAGCTGAAGACCCGGAGATAGGAGATAATTGCAACAGTAAGATAAGCAGTAAACCAAACAGCAACGGCGAACAACAATTCCAGAGTATGAGAAGTAGCCATTAAAACCGGTCAGGTAAACCCAACATTAGATGAACCTGATAGATCATCATTGTTACACGAAAAGCATGTAGAAAAAAAAAATAGCAGGTTACATAAATTAAGGCTCCGTTTTGTTTTCATTAAAAAGATTGTTTTTTTTTCTTTTTTTCCTCACAATTTTTAAATTTTTAGGATATCTCCGTTGTGTGGATGAAATTATAAAACCCTAATTCAAACAAAAAGAGTAAAATAAAGGATGATCGTCGCAGAATATTAAGAAGTTACCTAATAAATGTAAAGGTTTGATTTTGGAAAATAGATAATGGGTTTGAAGATTTAATCCGAGAAGAGAAAGAACATTGAGGGCTAATGGAGGAAAAGCTTCGATGGAGCTACCGGCTTTCTTCTCAAGTAAAATCAACTCCAGAGAGACAACCAAGTCTTCCGCATATTGCAGTATAGCTTTTACTTTTGAAAAACCTCGCTCTGTCGTTAGGTCTTCACCCAAACGCAGCGTTTAGCAATTTATCCCTTTTTCTGGTTTTGGATAAAAGAAATTAGAACATTGAGAAATAATAATTGAGGATCGCAAAACGGAGAATATAAATTAATTAAAATATTATATCATTCTCAAATTTATTTAAATTTATCCTTTTTTATCCATTGCAAAACCATTTATGGATGCTCATAAATACATACGTGCACTTGTAATTACCCATTTGATTAATATGTAAATTTTAATAAATTTGCAACTTATAAAATAATTAAAAATTAAAAGTCATAATTTAGTAAAATTTTTAAATTAATATCTAAATAAAAATTTAGATAAGCAATTTAAAAACTAATAGTTATGAGTAAATGTCATAATAATAGGATGCGATGGTAAAAAAGTTATTTACTTCAGATAATAATTCAATTTCTCACTTATATCTAAAATTTTAAATTATTTTTTCGAATAAATAAATTTAAACTTTAAATGGAATTAATATTTACGGATATCCATCATCCACAACTAAATACATGAATGGATTTGGATAGTATATATCCAATATACTAAATTCATATTCAATCCAAATTTACGATAAATAAATTTTATTTTTAATATCTAAATCTATTTTAATTCATTTATAATTACTTATAAACTCAATAAACGGAATGGAGTGAGTGGGATATTCTAAAGAATTCTAAGGCTTGGAAATAATCAATTAAAGGGTATGCAATTTGTTTGTTTGATATATGTAAACTCCTTAAAACCGAATAGATCAAATCTATTAGTATAATTTATACTGTATAAATAACAACCGAATTGTATGAAGATTAAGGAGAGAATTGAACTGGAATAATTAAAACTATTTTTATTGGCTCGATATATATATATTTTTTATATTCTGAGCTATTGAATTTGTAATATTTATATTATTGTGTACATTTCGAACATTAAAAATGTAATAAATTATAAAATATTAACATTAAAATAATGAACAATAATTATCAACAAATAGTAATTAAGGATAATTTTCAAACAATAATTTATAAAATATTAACATTTAAATTAATATAGTCGAACATTCTTTGTTTGTAAGAACATAATTAGTGCAACTATTAAATATTATATATATATAAATTGCTTATAATTTAAATATTAAATAATTATAATAAAGTAATTATATCTTCTATATAATTATAAAAAAAAATTGCAATCACACCGTTTCTCAAATATTTTAAAAAAAGACATTATTTATAAAATTATTCTTAAATTATTTTTACATACTAATTAGTTTTACAATATTGTATTTATATAAATAAAAATCATATACACATATATAAAATTTGATTTTATTTATTCTTTTTATATTAAAAATATTTGGGTTTTCTATTAAAAAAATATAGGGTTAAGGTGAAATTTTATCCCTATAATATTTAAAAGAGGGTAATTTTACTCTTATTCTTTTTTTTTTAGCCCATCCTGCCTCTAAACTCATTTTTTTTATATGTTTTTGTCCCTGAAACGATCTGATTGGTAACGTAGCTAACAGCATTGACAACGTCCAATGAGAATGCGACACCTCATCTGCCATGTGTATCCTTCTCTCCTAATCAACATAATTTTTTAATTAAAAAACTAATGATGTGGTACCCATGTTTGTTTACCAAGAAAGTTTGTTCTAAATTTTCCTGAAAAAAACTTCAATTTCTCTTCCTCTTCTCTTTGCTCCCGTTCTTCTTCTTCTTCTTCAAAAATCATCAACTCCCAAACATTCAAACACAAAATTCCCAAATGATTATAATTATCCAAATCAAAACTCCTAAAATTCTAGAAATATTCAAACGCAAAACTCCCAAAATTCTAGAAAGAAGAACAAGACATTTTTCCCTTCAATTGCAACTTATGTTCAAAGCAAATCGGATAAAGTTAGATTTATCCAAATACAATCTCCATCATTCAAATTGAAGAACAATGAGTTTTGGACATATTCATAAAAAAATAGCCCGATCTAATGGCAAATGACAATCCGCTTATCAAGAAAGACGAAACTGGTAATTGTATAGAATACCCAAAAATCAGTCCGTTTTTTGCAACAAAAATAAACTTACAAACCTTCAAAAATAATCTTTACTGTTTCGATTTAAGAACAAGCAATTTTGACCATATTCACCAAAAATCAGTCCGATATACCTATAAATACCTACCCAATCGTCATAAAAGATGAAAATAATCACTATATAAAATACTCAGAAAAAATAATCATTTTTTACAACAAAACCTCAGAGTGTATTTATTACAAAAAACGATTTTCTATTTTCTGTTTACACGGAGTATTTTATTTTTTGTGAAAAAATTGGAAAACGTGTTATTTATTAAAAATGAAAATTGTTTTTTAAATTAAAAAATTATATTATATATTATTAAGAGAAAAGATTTATAATCTAATTTTTAAAATTGAAACAATACATATATATGATTAAATTATACGTGTATAAAAATGATATCAGTTAAACTAAATTTTTATAAATTGATGAACACTATTTAAAAAAAATGATAATAACATAAAAAATGCAATCAATTTTTAATTTCTATTATTATTATAATAATAATTTCACAATCAATCAGCAATTGATTCTCTAATTATTTTCATTTGCATTTGTTGGGATAAATCAATATTAATACCCTCATGTTATACTCTGGTAGTAATTTCTTCAGACATTGTTAAATCTTCTCTACCGTATAATATATGTAAATAGTTGAACAACTCTATCTTTCCTTCTAATTAAATTGTGCAATGTGCAATATGCAATATGAATCAGCTTTTGTCGACGTAAATGATAGTTTGGTATTGATTTCAAAATTGGAATATGTACCTTAATGTAAAAAAGTAATAATAAAAAATTAAATTTATAATATCATTACCTTGTAAAATATTTGGCAAATATCTTCAATAGCAAATACAGTGTTTGAATACGAATCATAAGTTATCCCGTTATGCTCCAATAATTCAGTAAATTGTCGATATTTTATTTGAAGACGATTGTATTTTCCTTTTATCTTTTCAATACCATATTTCTCTCCTACTACTAAAACTAATTCGTCATTCATTTCTTGCCGATCAGATGGTCTAAAAGATGGTATTCTATTTGAATCCTTTTTAACTCTCTTATATAAAATATTTTAAAAAATAAGTTCATTATTGTCAGACCAATCTTTCAATTCTTTATCATTTCTATTCTTTCCCCTCATCTAATTATCTATAAATAACAAAATTTTCATTATATGAAAGCATAAACAATTTTAAAAATATTTTTAAGCACATATTTGAGAGTTAAAACAAACGTAATGAGAAATCCAATCAAATCATACATTCTATCACACATATATTTAAATCAGCTCGTGATCATTAAGATCGAAATTTTGAATTAATACTTGCACTCTATGCATTATATTAAAGAGAAAACCGTACGTGCTACTCAAGATTAAAGAATTGCCAAAGGAAATTAACATGCTTAACAAACAATTATGTAAAATATTTAAAGGAAATCATGAAACAATATGACATATCATTGTATACTTTTGATGCATCAAGTAGCAATTGCCATATACCTACAATCTGAGGTAAATAATTGGTTATTTATAGGTGTATTTTTATTGGTTGACTTAGAAGGGAAAATACTAGACTCAGATTCCCAATCTCCAATACAATTCGGAGGATTTCAAATCTGATTATTGTGATGGAATATAATAAGGGGATAAGATCTTTTAGATTCCAAGCTACACCTATATGGTTACCTTCTAAAATCAAACCAAGTTAAAATAGCATAACACAATTTAAACAGGCAGAACCGCCAGCTAGCATTGACTAACATATAGCTAGAGATGCATCATTACGAGATGATCCAAAAAAGTCAGCCAAATGGAATAACATGAATTTTTGCCCTTGTGTTTTGGCTTGAGAGGCAATGTCAGCTTAAGATATGGATAGAAAAATATCTATTTAAGTGGGAGTGTGAGTATGAGTGCAAGTGAATTTTAGTGTAAGAGGAAAGAGAGAGAGAGTGGAACAAGTTTTTCATATGCTATTAAAGAGTAACTATAGTCAATGATTAAAGCCTAAAAAAAGGAATGGAAATTCCTTTTAGTTTACACTATGCTAACTTTCGTATCATACAAAATATAGCATATCTTCATGTTCGAGAGTTAACATAGTTTGGTATAATTTTCCTGTAGAAAATTTCTATAAAAAAAAAAGAGATTAACCACCGACAAACTACTTTAGACACCAGACCAGCTCATCAACCATGAATACACAGCAACACTAAATTGCAAGCTCAGGCCGTGTTTAATAGTTCAAATCATAAAGACTCAGAGGGCTTTCTAACAATTGCTATATATGTTATTGAACTTCAAGAGTACTCTGGTTAAGCGGTATAGACTCCGAGGTCAAAATTGATCCTAACCCTTCACAAGAAGAATCAATTATGATCCTCTAATAATATAAAAGATGCAGAAAATGCCCTTGCTCTCTAAAACTATAAATTTTCAACCATTTGCTTCTTATTTCAATACACATCTAAATAAGACTCCAAAAGGAATACAATGGATTTCACAACGTTCCAAAAGTTTCTATCAATATCCATATTAAAATGTTAAAAATTTTCATTATTCCTTATCCATTTTGTTTGAATCTTCTTGTCTGCATCATTCATGACAACTGGTAAAACGATGCGATCGTTAGTGAAGACGCAGCTAAGCATCTAAGAACCAGAAATGAGAGATAGAAAACGATGGCCAATATGTTGATATAATGTCATGTCACTCAATCTTAATCCAACCTTGTTTGAACATTTGAATGAGCAATAATGCTATAGTATTCTTCTTATTTAACTAAAGCCAGAAACAGCAAAGTGATAAAGCAATCACACTGCCCACACAAAAATTAATAAACAAAAATCAGAAGTACCTCTCCTTCCATAATTATATCAACCATTCGAGGAGGGACAACAATGTCTTCATCAAATTTTGCCAGTTGTGACTCAGCCACCTATGAAAATAATGCCAATAGGGAAAGCATAATGTAAATAGATGAGGAAATACATTTATCTGTATGAGAAGAGAAAGAAAATTTAAACACGAACAAGGCAGGAAAAGTTAGATAACAAATTGATTTGATCTTGCAGATGCGATCCTTTAGCTTCCAAGACCCAAAAAGGAAAAACAAAGAGCTACTTAAAAGGAATTTTAGAGTATGTATATTAGGATGCTCATGAAATTAGATCATAGAATGAAATTCAATTATAGCTACCATGATTCCAGACTAAACAAATGCCAGCTAATTATATAACTTCAGAACAATCATAGCAGAGACAGACTTCACCATTTCAAGTCATCGTTTCTGTTAGATTGATCAAAAACCAAAGATAGCAGATGGATGAAGACACACAAATGCTCACATGGCCCAAGCTGAAAGAGTTTACACTACTTTTAACCCATTTATAACTCATTCAATTATATACAATCGTTCATCCCAATGAAACACCAAAGGCCCATCGCACAAAAATAATAGTTTGACTATTAATTAGGAATAGCCATATCCAAATCAAAACTAAAAAACTCAACCAACTCAATAACCAATTGAGATTTCTAAATTAATTCCCTCTCAGAATTCAACATGATTAAGATATTTGCATTACTCCCTTAAGGATATAGCTTCTAATTCATCAAAGATTTAAACTATCACCATAATAGATATAATATATTCATCAAGGAACGTCCAAAATCAAAGAAATTCTACAGGTTATTTATAAGTGTATATGCATGCAATGAAACTCATTGTGAAGGAGTTAAACTGAAAGTTTTATGGACCTACCTACAAATCTCTAATAGTGGGTTGAAATGCACATAGAAGAGGAAATAGAAATGAAAAGACAAGCATGACAAGAGGAGGAAAACAACCAATTGCTATAAATAAGTTCTAATATGAGATTCCAAGTCTTCTAACACTTAAATGGAAGAAACCATATGATAATAGTTCATTAAGTAATAAAATACAAATCACAAAAAGGTCAGCAACCAAGGGAAGACAAAACATTATTTCTATTTACAGAACATTGAACAACAAAATCAAAAGCTTACAAATTAAAAACAGCAATTGTACATGTAATTATGCCTAATATATAGTTGACCTTCAGATTACAAATTAAACCATATGAAATATAATGCTTTTATATGTGAAATATGATAATCTCAATAACTTGCATTAGGCAAACAATTATTTTATTTGCTTGCAAAGAAGCTCATTGTGAAGGAAATCTTGCAATAAATATGAGATGCCTTATTGTTGCATAAAGCTGATTTAAAAAAAAATTTGAATTCGCAAATGCCCTGTGAACAATATTTGTGAACAGTTGCTGTTAATAAAATCCATGAAGACACTATTACCAAAATTCCATTAACTGTTTCAATTAAGATTCTCTAATTAATAAATTCTATTAAGTTGGGGTTTGAGTCTAATTAGTTTTAATAACGGAAAGAAATATTTGTGGGCACCGAATTTGAGTTTGAATTGCAAGTGAATTTGGAGGCAATATTTAGTTTCAGACCTGATAAATTGCTTTATATTTACGTTTAGAGTTGCATCCCATCATTCGACAGGGTTCCAGAACTTGCAGTTTTGTGTATGGATAATAGTAATTCACTATAGCATATTAAAGAATTACAACTCCATATAACTTTATAGTAAGAAATAGGCAAAATGAACTTTGCTCCAAATACAACAACAATAAGCAAAGAAAGGAAAACCTCGCCTATATGTACATCAAAGCAATAGAAGCACATAATAGATAGCCAGCTAGGTGACAACAATCCAGAGCCATACATAATCTACACAAAAATATAATAGGTAACAACAATACAGAGCCATCGGATTAATTAAAACCAACATAGACCAACAAAAGATAACAATTCATTTCAAATCAAAAAAGAACTAGAAAAATTATAACAAACCTTGAGGAAAACGATTCATAGCCTACAAAACATAAGCAACTAAATTATCGAAGAGGTGATAAGAAAGAGTTGAAAAGGGTATCTTAAACAAAGATCATCGATGTTGCTTTAAGTTCTTGTGCAGACATGAACCGAAAGGCTTAATAAGAAGCTTTAAAGATGGAACTAAGTCCCCAATCCAAAGAAACAATCAAACAGAAAACCTTTCTTATAGTTTGTGAGATTCTAATAACAAATTTCAGCTAAAAAATGGCTAGTATGCTGCTACACAGCTAAATATTGGCATTTGATAGCACAATAACATTACATTGGGAAGATGTGAATAGCAACTATAGCAATTGAAATTTGTTTCCAAAATATCAAAATTCAGTTTAAATAGAGATAATCGGGATCCAATCAAGGGAATCCTTTCAAAATTTATTTTTGATTGCAGTAATCCAATTTAGTTAATATAAATTAAGATAAATCAGATTTTGATATTTGAAAAGTAATCGTGAGTAAAGTATAGTCAGGGAGAAAAAAAAATATATATAGTAGAAGCATGAGATGTGATGAGATTCGAAAAGTAGGATTTTAAAGACATTTCGGCAAAATAGTCATTATTTTCATGGAAAAAGATGGAAAAGGAAAATTTTGGAGAACAGGTAAAAATAATTTTCTAAATCCTTTTATATTTTAGAAAATTAGAAAAATTATTTTCTATTTTTCATTTAGAAAAATTACATCACGTGAACATAAACTTCTATATTTTTCATAGAAAATTTTTCCAGAAAATAGGACTTATTTTCTACAAGTGAACACAACCTCAACTTTCAGATCTCCAAAAATGATCTTTATTGTTTAAAATGAAGAAATATATGTGTCCTAATGGTCCAGCAAAACTTAGCTTAATTGGAGTTCTGATGGATGTCTGATTGGTAAAAGAAATAAACCACATCAAGTTTGGAAAATCCAGGAGGAAAAGGAAGAGGAAGAGAGAGGAGAGGAGAAATGAGGGTTTTTGTTGGCTTTGTCATCAAAGTGTCTGCCACGTGCGTGCCAATGTATCATGCTCTCATTGGATGCCATTAACTCCATTAGACATGTAGCAAATTTGTTAGTTTGAGGGATAAGATAACACCTTAAACCTGAGTTTAGTTGTAAATTCGCATAAAAAAAAGAGTTTAGGGGCAAAATGAGTTAAAAAAAAGAATAGGGGTAAAATTATCCTCTTTTAAATAGTACATGGTAAAAAATTCACTTTAACCAAAAAATATATTTAGTTTTCTACATAATTTTATGTTATTGGACTTAAAAAAATTTAAATTAAGTTGTCTATGCTCGGTTTGAATTTTGAATTTATTTTGCTAACCTCTTCTTCATTAATGTAGAGTATAATATGATTCTAACGATAAGATATTTGAAAATACTGTATAATAGTATGTGATTTTATAATTTTTTTTATTTGATTTAACTGTATGGTATTATATAGTTTTATTATAAAAATAATGTAATTACCCTTCAATTTTTAAAAATATAAATGTTTCTATAATTATTAATATTTTAAAATAACTTTTTATCAAAAAATAATATTAATATTTCTAAAATAATGAGTTAAATATTTATTTAATAAATATTAGCTTAAAAATTTAATAAAAAATTCAAACACATCATAATATAAATAAGTCTATTATCATAATAAATATTAAGTGCATAATATTTTTTTTTTTTGCGAAATACACGGAATATTCTGGATGGGCTCCAACTGTGAAAGGCACCTTTAAGCCCGTACCACACCCAGACTAATCTTCGTTCGCACCGTGTCGGCTCAATTAAGGGATAGTGTGCTGGCCAATGGGTTGCTCCGTACGTGAGGGGGATCAAATCCCTGACCTCACTTAATGGATGAGAGTGTCTTACCACTCACACCAACCACAATTGGTTAAGTGCATAATATTTAAACATACTAAATTTAAATTTTAAATTATTATAGATACTATATTAATAAATATTAAATGAATTAATTATAAAAATTAATTATATAATAAAAAATAAAAAATTATAAGGTTTAAATAATAAAAATAAATTAAAAAAATTACTAAATTAATAATTTTTAAAATTAGATAAATTTATAGTTTAAAAAATCATGAATTGAAATTATAAAATAATATAAAAAATTCATACTTCCAAATATTATTATCTAGATCAAACCATACTACCAAATAAACACGCCCTAAACGAGATACCGTGTTCTAGAACGCTTAATAAAGAAATCAAACCGGAGACGGGATTTCAATTGCCGCTCCCGCGAGCTAAATTGTATAGCGGTGGGAGGTTTAATTAATCGAAGGCAGGTTTGATTTTTATTCTTCTTCAGGATGTAAAAATTACTTCTTTTAACTGCAAATCAAAACACTACACATAATACAGTCTTAGGTTCCCGTCCACAAATCTCTCTTTTCTGCGTTATCTATTTGGTTTCTTCATAATCTTTTGATTGAGTGGTCTTCTACGTTTTCTAGGTATCAAAAAGAGAATTTGAATACAGTGACGAAACAATGGTTCGCTTGTTTTTATCGGAGTCAAATTGTAAAGAAAATGGAACCGGAGATAGTGACGTTGCCAACCGTTGCATATCGCTTTTGGGCCAATTAGAAACCGTTATCTGGTCGTTGATGACTGCTGGTGGAGGTCGATCTGAAGCTCGCCTATGGCTTTGCAGAGCAATTGCCGGTGTTAATTCCCTAACTTCTAGCCAGCACCGGGACTTCTTTGTGAAATTATTGAAAACCAGACCTGCGAATCTAGGTTTAGCATCCCAGCTCTTGCAAATGCTGTTTGAGAAGAGGCCGAATAAAGCCGGGCTTATCATAGCCAAGAGAAGTCATGTGCTTGAGAAATTCTTTGAAGGCAAGTAGGTTTGGCTCATTTTGTATTGTTATTGCATTACGTTGCCCTTCTTTGATACAAATTAACTTGGGTATTTTTTATACAAAATTCAACTGTGTAGTGAAACGATGTCTTTTTACTTGCTGCAATTCAATGCAGATGATGTGAAAATTGTTAATCTGCATCAACATACAAAAATTGACGTGTTTAAAAGATCTCTGATTCTGCGATCTTCTTAATTCATTCAGGGAATCCAATGCGCATAATGCAATGGTTTTCTAACTTTGCTGATGGTGGTGGAGTAGACCATAGAAAAGGTGCCAAAGCATTATCTCAATTTGCTTTTGTGAATCGTGATATATGTTGGGAGGAGCTTGAATGGAAGGGAAAACATGGACAATCACCTGCGGTGGTTGCGACAAAGCCTCATTACTTCCTTGATTTGGATGTCCAACGAACAGTTGAAAATTTTATCCAAAATGTTCCAGAATTTTGGTCATCCAGTGAGTTTGCCGAGTCCTTGAGAGATGGTGATATTTTATTTATTGATAGAAAATACTTTGTAGAACTTTTCGTGGACTTGATGTATGAAAAGGATGCAAGAGATGTCTGGGAAGTCATAAATGAGTTTCTTATGGAGGAATCTTTTTCGTCTTTGTGCAACTACCTGCTCATCACTCTTGACGAGGGCAGATTATGTACTGTTCTGGAATTGTTAGGTAGATATTTAAGCCAGGGAATGGGAACAATGGATTTTGGCAACTCATCTTCTTGGCTTGAGCTTGTACTTTCTAAAGCCGATGATTGTGAATCTGTTGATCAGCTACTTCTGTTAAATGCAGTCATCAATCAAGGGCGACAGCTTCTGCGCCTCTTGCATGATGAAGAGTCACAGGAGGAAGAAACAAAAGTTAAGGAAATAGTACTGCAGATCAGCAAAATCTCAGGTGGTGCCAATAGCTTGGCCCCCTTGCTTAACAAGTGCTTCAAAATGGAAACCAGGAAAACAATTAAGATCCTAGGGCTTGAGTCTTGGGTTATTCATTATGTATTATCAGAAGAATCCCGAAATTCAGAATCTTGGGAATTATTATTTTCAGAAAATGGTATAAGTTTCCGAAAATGGGAGAAATATGCAATGCTACGAGATGATGGGTTGTCTGAAGAAAACGAGTCTGAATTGGATGATAATGTGTCAACTAAAAGAAAGCGCAGGAAGAAAAAGAAAAGTAGAAAGAAAAGAAGTAACTTTGGTCATGATGCTGATGGTGATTTCTATGACACCGAGCTCATGTATTTTGAATCTCTAAAGAACCATCTGGGGTGGCAATCTACAGCTGGAAGCTGGTTACTTTCTACGGATGGGTTTTCTTCGTCATGGACCAGTGTGAGTTTAATAATTTTCTTTTGTAATTTATCATATTTCCTTACTGCAAAACAAATTCCTTTACCACTGCACTTTTGCTGTTACTGCAATGGGGATGAATGTCATGTCATGGCTTTGATATAATCTAGTAATGTTCACGAAGATATGGGTGAACATGTGTAACACCCTCAAACTTAACTAATTATTTTGGTTTTCTGACTATCATTTTTAGTAAATGTCATAATAATAATAAAAAAAAAAAGTTTAGATACTTTATAAAGTAATTTGAAAAATACCACTAGTTAAACAAATGTATAAGAAAAAGATCGGTATGCATTTACTAGGACCTAAACCATGGTATGAGTAAGATATTTATACTACGTAAGAAAGTGGAGTAAAAAGGAGAGGAAAACAATAAAAAAAAATAGTTATCTTTCATTTCTAGCAACTGAAACCTCCATCTAGATACTGAGAGAAAAATTCATCCATTCCATCCATTTAACTAAGCAAAATTTCTTTGAAGAAATTCATGAAAGTGAAGAAGAATTGAAGATGAGTATTTAACTAAAAAGAAGGAAAAGAACGAGTCTTAATTTGAAGAAGTGGTCTTGGTTCAAGAGCTTTTAAGAGGTAAGTGAGATCTTTTCTAATCCTTTTCAATTTTCCTTTTTAAGGTGATAATTGAAAGGCATGATTAGTGAAGGATAACTGGAAATTAACTAAGGAGGTGATGGGAATTGCGTTATAGCACTGATATTGGTCTCGGGTTATTGACTAAAAATGGATGATCAACTTTTTCTGACTTATTACTATATGAACACCAGTTTGAATTGTTGAATAAGTTATATGTTTGATGGGAGTTTGGTGAAAAAGAATTCTTGAAACGCTTGGAAGATTGGCCAGGGGTATTAGGATGACAAAGGGGTGATTGTGTCTCATTGATTCATCTTTAGTTAGAAGCTTGACTTTATTGTCAAATTAACTAGGTGTTTGATGCAAAAGAACTCTAAATATGCTTGAGGATTGGTCATGGGTCAATTGGATGTGAGTGACTTTAATATTAATTGTTGTTTTGAATTCTTAATGGTAGATCTGTTTTATGCTTATGGAACAGTACTTACTGTCACCACCATAAAATCTCTTTCTGTAACTCAGATTAGGGTGATTCAAGTGGTCCATGGAAGCTTAGATATAGGTCCACAACATTCATAAAGAATGCTAAGCCTACTTATGATGAAACTAGAAAAATATTGGAACAACTTTTATGAAGAGTTCTACATTCAAGTATGTACTTAACCTGTTTGAAATTGGACTCCAAAACGGAGTATTAAAGCTGTCTGCTAACTGGAACTGGTTAAACTTAATTGAGCAGTCCCGAAGAATTTAGCTATAACTTCCTCACCATAACTCAGTATTGAGTAATTGTTCATTATTTTGAAAGCTAAGACATTAAATATCAAATCATGTGAAGAAATCCTAGAAGTTATTTCGTTTCAATTGCCTAACCTGGATATAAATTGAAAACTACCTGAAGATCATGCTTGGTCAAAATTTGTAATGGAGACAGCTTTAACCGTAATTGGTTTATATATTCAAATTAACGCCTAGCCAAGCTGATTTGCTAGTGTTAGCTTTGAAATTTCACATTATTATCATGCTTGCCAAGTTGGTTTCCGTAGGGCTAACAATTGCACAAAATTATTCCCTCTTGACAGTTAAGTTGCTGGGCAGATATTGTTATAATGTGAACTTAAAATTTGTCGAAAGCTATATTCAATTTTCCATCTTGACCGAGTCTCTAGCAACATACTACACATTGCCTTTGCATAAGTTTTCCATAGTTAGCAATTTGTGAATAGGACTTTGGATGCTTAAATCTTCCATAGTTGTCTAAATCTTTGATTATTAACATCATGAAATTTCATATGCCTAAATGTATTTTATCTTTTTATTTGCATTTGGTTGGCATGGTTAGCACTTTATTTAGAAGATGTGTCAAGTTAAGTTATGTGCTTTTTATGCTTAAATTGTGTGGTGGAACAAGTAATTTCTGTTAACTAATTTAACATGATTGTTGTTTCCATTTTTTAATTTATGAAGAAAAATGAGTTGTTTTTGTTATATCTGTTGTTCTAGAGAGCCCTTGTGATTGTCCTTGTTTAATATGTTTAGTTTGTGAGAAGATGATTGACTTTAGTTGAGTTTATGATAAATAAGAATCTTTTATGCCTGATCTTCCTTTGACATCGTCAATTAGTGATAGAGAAGAAAGCTTTAGTTTTAATTTCTCCTTATTATGCTTGTTCATAGATTTATCTTTTAAGTTAGCCATGCTATTGATATGATTATTTACCGTTGATGCATTTATGTATTAGTTTTCCTTTCTCTAATTACACCAATACTCTAAGAACGACTTGTGAGTGTTGAATTATGCACCATGTTATACTTGTGAGTGGATGTGTTTGCCAATCTATCATCAGTATGTTAAGGCCCTAATGGCTTAATGATTCGTGTGTCTGTGTTGAGAGGGGCAGGTTAGTTCAATTTGTAGAGGAGATTCTGCCTACAATTTGGAAGAACTATAAGGTTGAGAATATTTAAGTTTAAACGATGTTAAGTCTCAAAATGGAATGATAAGATAGAACTATGTGTTTCTAATTCCTTACTGTGGGATATGTATGAAGCTTGAGATTTGATATCTTAAGTCCGAACCAAAGAGGATTAATTATAGTATTGAAAGAACGTCTATATTTATGAACTGACCGGTATATGTATATATGTAGTTTTGGAGAGACTGGTCAGTACTGCTTGTTGTGAAAATATAGCACTGCTTTTAGATAGGTTTGGTTTACATAGGGAGATGTCCATTTTATAGAGGAGACCATTGGATTTTTGGTAGAATTCTCATAAACTGTGCAACACCTAATAAGTGCAGTATTACTCAACTATTTTCCAGTACCATTGTTCTTCTCAGCCCAATGAGAGATGCCTCGATAGGAGGCAGCTATCTCTGTTACTTAAAGCTGTGAGTTAATATGTGAGATTATTTTAATGTCCTAATATATAGAAAGCCCCTTAATTTGCACACTTTTATCAAGCTGTTCCTTTAACTTAGCTTTGTACCAATTAGACACCTAAACTGAAAAAATACCCATTCAGTAAACTCTATTATGATGATGTGGCATAAATGTTGCTGATATAGCTAACCTTTTGCAATTCATACTCTGAATAAGCGTGACTAGCACCAAAGAATAACTTTCTTGTAGGATTTGATCTCCATCAACATATGAAAAAAAAAAAAAATCTCCGTGAACAATTGTTGGCCTTCATATCTCCATTTCCTTATCAATCTCAATTTAATTACTTTCTCTAATCTTCTTATTTAAAACCCTTCTCTCTCTTACCCTTAACAATATACATGATCTCTCGAGTACATTCTTCCTTCTGGCATATTACCATGCAATGCAAAGTCTTATACTTTTATCACCATTTGGGTCTTTCTCAGTCCAACTCAAGTCACTATGTTGTGTTGACTTTGATCAGCTTGTTTATTATGATACACGAATCAAACGGAAATTGAATTATGGTGGTGTTCATGATTTGTTTGGAATTCAATCAAAGAAGTTGTTTGTTTGGTTACCGGTTTTTGGAATTGAGGTTCATGAAAGCGATGGTATGATTGAGTTCTTTGTTGGGGCTTTATCTCAGAAATTTCCTGCTTATTCGATTTGTGTATATTGCTGCTTGTAAGAACAAGGCTGCTTTAAGGGCAAATCTGGATTCCATGTGAGGTTAGTGAGTTCTTTGAAGTTTCATATGTTTGAAAAGGTAGGGACTGAAGTACAATATTAACAGCTAACAAGCAAATAAAAAGTAATTTTTGTGCTTCAAAAGAAGAAATTCAATTTTTGAATTGCAAAGAGGAGAATTGTATTTTTGCTGGCATTCTGATGAAAATTTAGAGAGAGATACTGGGTTAGAGAGAAAAAGAGAGAGACACACAATCAATCAGTCTCTACCAGTTTTCCTGCCACGTGTCACGTTTTTATATTATCTCTTGTACATCAATTACATGTCAGTGCAGTTGCAATGCACATGTTGTTTTAATTCCTAATATGGATGCCATAGGTATTTGTTAGAATGTGTTTTATTGAGTTTAGGTGTCTAATTGGGAAAAAGCTAAGTTAGGGGGGCAGCTTGGCAAAAACGTGCAAGTTGGAGGGGTTTTTTTTAATGTATTAAGCCTATTTTAATTCGTTATGTGTATGCATGTATGAATGTATTAATATCATAAGCATATTTATATTGTGTTTATTATGCATGCATTAGCATTTCTATTGTTGTGTTGCATTGCATTATGTGTGAAGTAAATGGACAATGTTAGAACCATGCACACATAAGTGTTATTCAGTTATGAGATTAATGCTCGGTTGAGAATACTCTCAAGCAATGATTCGTGGATATGTTTCTTGAATTTAAGTGAGGTTGATGGTATGTTCAGTTAAGCTATGCTCTTGGTCCCCAATTTAAGAGAGAGCCACATGGCTACTAGGTTTTTGAGGCTGAGAAGAGGTATTTGAGGTTTAGGAGTTCTAACATGTCCACTTCCGCTATGATTACTTATTTGTGTTGCATTGCATATGAACTTGATATATGTAAATGTATATATGAATATATATGTGTATGTTGAATGATACTGTTTCAAATATTAATTCATATAGTGGAGTCCATTCCTTCCTTAGTGATTTTTGTATGTTAGTTGGATTCAATTTCTCTTCTTCAGGAATAAGAATTTAGGTTTGTTATGGATTCTTGAAGGCTTTAAGCCATCCCAAATCCTGAGAAGTATATATATTTAGAATATGACAAAGCTAGGGGTGGGGATTAGTTTATATGGGTATGGGTATTGCTGTAAGAATAATTATGTTGTGACTTCTGTTTTAATATGCTGCAGAAGCATTAAAGATAATGTTTTTGTTGTTATCTTAATTGATAGGTCCCTTTATATTATTTTGAACTATTCCTTATTGATCCTATCTCATGTCTCCTGCTTGTAGTTCTTTATATGTTCACTGTTCCTAGTCTACACGATTGTGCAGGTGGATTTGCCAGAGCACCTTTCAAAGTATTGTTTTTCTACATGGATGAAGTGGGCTTTTGCCAAGTGATATGGCTTTACTCATGCAGATCATGGTACATCAACTATTTAAATAGAAATATGATTTATCTTTTGTTCTTTCTCCCCCTCCTTTCTGTTTTTTTATTTTCCAAAAATCTTTTTATCAAATTAGAGAGTTATGAGTTTAATTCAGGCTGGTTGCTAGACAGTTGTTTGCTCTACAAAAAAAATTCATTTTAGTCAATTGATTAATTAGCAAAATATGGAGACGGTTGAAAAATAAATTTAAAAATTAAAATAATTAAGATAGTTATGGAATTAAATATATTTTTGTGGAAAAAATTTGGTGTATAGAGATAGAATTAGAGTGAAATATTTTCTCTTTAACTACCTTATAGCATTGGCCCTAAAGTTTTAGCGACGGATATTTCTTCATTTACCGATGGCTGTGCTCAAGTTTTATTGACAGATCTAATAATTTTTAGTGTAGTTCCTAAAATATAGCGGTGGAGTGCCATTTTTGGCGATGAGATTCCAATCTAGTGGTGAAATCTAGTTATGTTGCAACGTGAAGTGCCTTACTGGCTGAGGTAAGACTTTTGGCAACGTTTAGAACTTTTAGCGTCGAATGCTCTTACTTGTGATGACAGTTACGTGGCCTTTCACGATAGATTTCTGCTTACAGTGATGGACTATTATTGGCGGCAGTATATAAAAATTTAGATGGATTCATAAAGTTTAGTTGCTGTATATTGATCTTTAATTTGCAACGGTTGTTGAACTTTTAGCCACTGTTGTTCTTCTGTTTTAGCAACGGAATTGATATGTTAGGGACAGTTATTATTTTAGTGACGGTTTTAATATTCTGGCAACAGTTTTTTAGCTTCTAGTGACTGTTTCTTATAGTTTTTGTGACAGATATTCTTCTTTTACGGAGGAGCACTTAAACATTTATGGACAGTTTTGTGGACTTTTAGCTATGGTTTGTCTCCTGTTTTAGCGACGAGGACCAATCTGTCAGCCATGGTATGAATCACTTTAAGCGTCTGATGTACAATTAGCATCATCAGTGATGAAGCTTTGATGGTTGAGCCAGCAAATTGATGTTCAGGCTGATGTACAGTTAGCATCATCAGTAAAGAAGCTTTGATGGTTTAGCCAGCAAATTGATTTTTTCAGCAAGGATCATTTTACCTTTAGCGAACTGATCTATATTTTAGCAACCGTTTTTAGTATTTCTGGTGATCATTGCTTAAGTGTTAGCGATGGCTCATTTTGCATCAAATGTCCATTTAGCTGCTTGTTTTCTCTTTTGGCATCTCATTTTGTGACGGGTTCTCAATTTTTTAACAACGCTGACCTTTGGCGACAAATGCCCATTACTTGGCTTCAACTTTTTACCATGTATATTGTCTTTTACACGAAATGTTAAAATTTCTTTTACAGGAAATGTTAAAATTTCTATTAATTATCTGTTTTTTCTTTTTGAATTAACTTTTTGGGTTGAATGTTTTGACGAAAAATTTCAGCCATCTTACTGAGCATCTTACTTTGCCACAGGCTGTTGCCCAAAGCAGGAGATGATGTCTTGGTTACCTTATATTTGACTTTTATAATTCATGCATGATGTACAACCACCAGCTATATTTATAGTTGTCAATGATGACTTATTGACTAGTCACAAATTGTAGTCTCAATCTCAGTATAATGACACCATCTATCAGCTACTTGACCATATTGTACAACATGTATTTGCCAAGATCTCAAAGAGCTTCGATATCAGGTATCCCATAGGCTGCAGTTTTGGAGTCAGTACGGCCTACAAAATGAAGAGATAGTCATGAGCGAGATGCACGTCAATGTGATTGCATGTTTTCAAGATGCATTGTCAAATATGGCTACAGACAGGATGCAATAAGATAGATAAAAAGTGAACAAAGTTGCATCATCTAGCAAGAAGAAACACTTTATTAGCTTCCTAACTACTGTAGCTTCCTAACTACTGTTTGGATTGAACGGTTGACACACACACTCACGCGCGCGCATGCACACACTCACAAGGCAAGAGAACCAAATCCTAACCTACTTCAATGCTTCAACAATAGAATAAGGAAAATATAACTAAACCTTTTTTCTAACAATTGCAAAGCCAACTTAATCAAATTTAGATTTAATTAAACCTCTAATATCTAGGGGCGTAAAAATTGATGCAAGGCCAACAACCTTAAGAGCCATAAGATTAGCGTCATTGTACTGAATTTGGAAGATGGGACAGCCATTCTCATGCTAAATGCGATTCATGCACTCTATTCATGAAAGCGAACCGTCATTTGTCTATTTTTCAAAGAACAGTTTCACAAACAATCTTCTTTGCCTTTCCGAAAACTAGATCTTGGTCCATTGGTCCCTAAAGCTGCAATAAAGTTTTTAAAGAAAGCCTCCTGATCACCAAAAAATGTGATTATATAATGTACCTAAGAAAAATGGAAACAAAAGTTTGTTCGCAACTCATGAATTTTTTTTTTCGATAGATTTCCCACAATAAGTTGCAAGCTAGCAACATCCAAGTACATGAAAGCTATACAAGGAAAACTCGAAGTGTCTAACAGACAAACCTACCAGATAAAGTAACATGAAAAAAATAAATAAAAGAGGAAATTTCCTTTTTTTATTAATCATCCAAGGGAAAAGTCCAGCATCAGGGACTATAACTGCAATGAAAACCACCTAAAAACTATGGTAAAGAGGTGCACTTGAAACCTAAGGCAACAATATAAGAAAGTAATCATAAATTTATGGTTCAGAGAAATAGCAAGTGCAAAATAAGATAGCAAGCATAAAAAGAAAAGATTCCAGGATGAAGCTTCGTAACCGAAACCAATGCCAAGCCAGTCTTCCAAATTGCAAAACAATTCTCCTGGTGGCAAGCCACAAACAGAGGATCTGGATCCTTGTTTCACAATCATTATAGGGATGCATGTCAAAGTTCAAGATTGTTGGAAAATGCTATCTGATCTAAAGTTTCTCTAAAACAACCATTTTTTGTATAATCAAAGTAGAGTCAGAATACATGGGAAATTAAGACATACCGTCTCATTTCCATGGTCCCAAACAAACTGTCTAGGACGTGCCAGGATTGGTGAGAGGCACCAGTTCCAAGGATATGAGCCACTAATGACTTGTGTTGACACAATCAATAATCATAATGATGAAAAAAAAATGACTGTTCTCATTGATATCTAAAACTCAATATATAATACTGGAATGAAGATACAAGGGACTTACGTAATGAAACGAAATCTGGCAGGCTAACATACTTTGGGCATGAGCTTTTTGAAGAATAAACATCAATTTCTGACCCAATTGCACAGTCTCGAGGCTGTTCAAGTAACAGTCAAAAGACAAATGAATTTCTTATAAATAAATAAATAAATAAATAAATAAATAAGGGAAAAAAAACAGCTGGAAATGCATGTTCATTCACAGCAGGGGTGACTACGCAAGCACCCAAGTACATGAATCATTCCAGATTTAGCTTTTGCCTAGAAAACCCCATAAGAATATTCTTTTTGAAATTGCCAAAAAAAAAATTGTTTTTTCCAGTCTTCTGCCTTTACAGAGTAGACACGCTGCATATTTAACCTTATTCTTCTCTAAACAGGTTAAATGTACAGCTGAAGTTATAAATCAAGCATGGATGGAAGAGTCTAACCTTGAAATCCTTATAGAAGCATAAATACAGCTCCTGTACTTCACCTCTTGAGCATGCAACCGCAGGGGTTGCATGGAAAGCATTCTCAATGGCAGATATAATGCCCCCAAGAGGATATTTCTCAGTATTTGAAGGAACATACCCTGCTTCATTCAATACTTCCTAGCATGTGAGATTGCACAAAACAATTATTGGTCAGTCGGATAACTTCCAATATGAGTAGGCCACACAGCGATATGTTTGCATCAGTGGAGACCTAATTTCTCACCAAGCTGACCAATTTGGTTTGTCTCGCAACCAAGAAAACCAGGTACATGAGGTGCAGTTAAGTTTCAGTTGAATTGATAGAATGGGCCCAGAAATCAACAGATAAATATATCCAGATAACCTTAAACGACAATCTAAGTAAATGCTAATTTACTTATCATTAATCACAACAACAGAAACAATAGAAGTAGAATCACAAGCTACAATGTTGTCCATGTATTTCATCTATTACCACAGTTAAAGATTACATCCAACAACCCTTGCTGAAGTTTATATACTTACAAAAATACTAGGAAAATTCATGTAGACTGTTCTTAATCCTCCACTTGCTAGTTTACTACCGGTGCTGGATGGTTTTGGACACTTTGGTTGATGGCTAATATGCACATAAAAGTTAGAGCATGCCACTAAGTGGGATTAGAACAATTTGTACAGTTGCAGGCAATTCAACACCTAGACCCTTCAAAACTATTTTCAGGATGAAAAAAAAAAGAAGAAGAAGAAGAAAAAGAAAAGTAATAGCATGGAAATATATAGAGAGATGAAAACAATTCGAATAAAGAGTTCATATAGATGATGATTTATGTTCATTGATGTAACAAGAAAATTTAGGAGATTGAGGATTAGGAAGAGAAGAAGACTATATATAGAAATTGCAATGTCAAAATTGTATATGAGATAGAAAATTGTACATAAATTAGTCAAAGAACATAGAATTAGAAGAAAACAAGATAAATTTTTCATTGTTCAGTAATGTGCCTTTATCAAGGGAGAGGCCCCCATAATTTTCACAAGGAACGGGAATGGTTACAAGCATCTAATACTATAGCAATTGGTTTCCTTCACATAGCCTACAAGAAACAATAAATTAGAAAAACAGACCCCCAAAAATTAGATCTACCCCAGGATAATGGATGGTGGGGCTTCATCCCCTCATGAACAAAAATGGAGATCTTTTAACAAGATGAAAACCTAGGCCAAGCCATTATCTAATTCATCATGTCAATAAAATAAATGGTTAAGTTAAAGATACAAATCTGCACTTTTCAAATTGAGATGCTATGATAAAGATAAAGACAGACACATTTCATCCTCTCTGAAGCCCTGCACCGCATGTAATATTTTCTTTGTTCTCCTATTTTGCGTTCCTCAGTGGTGTTCATAATTATTGTTTAAGTTGCATGTAAGTTAACTTACTCTGAAATGCATAAAAATGGGTAGTTAATGAACAAATTCTGTTGCAAACAGCTCACCGTGACATTGTACTTGAAGTATACATTGAGGGCTGTTAAAAAATAATTGTATTCATCTCCAACAACCGGGAAGGAGCAAGTCCCATGCTTCTCTGCAAGTAAGATGAAAAAACATAATAACAATTTTAGAAATCTACAGCAGCATGTAGTTTGTTGCCCAAGAGTTATATATACCCATGCAAATACCATCTACTTCCTATTCGATAAATCATTAGATACTGGACATAGAGGGGAGACTGGTTCTTCTAGTTTTAATCTTCAATGCGAAACATCAGTCTGAGCAGATTAGTGCTAGAATTACTAAAAGCAACATAGTTGACATTATTTTTAGCCTTTTTTGCAGATTGAAGATTGAGAACATCTTTAACAATTGCATATGGGTATAGCATGAAAACATTTCTTGTTACAAAGTGGCAGCAACATGCAATTCCCATCTTTTGCAGGAGACATTCTAACTGGACCACAAATGCTAATATAGAGTTACCTCTTCACACAAGACAAATAAGCATTGTATGTGGCTATTCATCAGTATAAACCAATCTATCATTTTAGCCCTATTATTTTTCTAAAAGCTGAGCAATTATCATAATTTACTAGGGGGAGCCCACAGTACTATTTGATTTTCTAATCTAATATATTAGTTGATGAGTAGGGACACTAGCATTGCAAGTTGCCTACTGGTACAGTCGATGCAGATGCTAAGTTACCATGATATGACTTATTTTTGCATCATCATGACAGAAGGGCTGGATAGCACTTGTTAGCAATCCCCTTCGGTGTATATCCAAATGAATGTAGAAAAATGAACTTTACAAGTCAATTATATAAGTAACAGTGGAAAAGCAGAAGAAAGTTACCCCACTGGCACCGTCCAATTACCAATTTGGCCATCCCAAGCATAGAAAGAAAAAATGTCAGTTATGAATCACATAAGGGATCCTGTAGCAAGAAACAATGTCTACAATTGAAAACCACCTCGTGTGCCCAAAATGATCCTTTTGTACCATGGCAAGTTGATGGTGAACCGCAACTTAAAGATGGCCAATATTTGTTCAGAACATCATGCAACGATGAGATCTGCATGTATATTAAATTTTCTGAGACACAGGAATGAAGTATCTTTCAAAAGATAGATATATATATATATATATATATATATATATATATATATATATATATATATATATATATATATATATATATATATATATATATATATAAGCACATGCTTTTCTGTTCTCATAACAGAATCACATAAAATATAATTTTGGATTTTCAATATTTTATTGCCTATGAGAAGCATTGTTGTTCCCACATATATATCCAAATGCTTATTTCTGTGAGGTATTTCCCATTTTCTAAAACTCCATCATATAGGCACAGTTCCATGTACAAATATCAGATTAGAGCAAGATTTATATTCATATCGAGATACATTATAAACAGACCTCTTTTTCATCAAAATCGGATCGCCTACAACAGGCAGGCCAAGTTCCATCATTATAGTCTGGCCATAGCCCATCTGCAGTGAGAACTAGAGTTAGTAAACAAATGCATAATATTTTTAGGGCTTCAAATGCCGTCAAGAAACGCAATATTAACTCACCACCATACATCAACAACAAAGACAAAAATCAAAGCCCCATCCTATCCATGATCCTTAACAACCATTTTCAAATTATTTAAATAAGCAAAAATTGTTAGAAGAGAACAAATCCATATCAGGTTGTTTTCCATCAAACCAACCAGGACAGAGCAAAAAAAAAAGTCATTTTTGCAATTTCCAAAAAGAAAATAGAAAAATAGAGGGGTGGAAATAAAAGGGCAAATCTAAGATTATGAAAATGGCTTTTCAAAATGGATTGTCAAAAATCTTTTTGGTTTGTGCATATTACCCTGAAAGCCAGATTCCTATAAATATGCATTTGATGACTTAGAACAAAACAAATGAAGAATTATACTTACGGATTGTAAACCAAGTTGGGGCATTAGACCTGAAGGAAAAAAAAAATATCAGTCCAGGTTTGCCAAGCTCAGTTTTCACAACAAATGACAAAATTTGAGAAGCTAAGGTCCAAAAACTCAGACTAGAACACCACCTTGTTACCTGGTAAAACTCAAAAATACCGACAATGCATCAAAATAATCATAATTGTCAAGAAAAGTGCAGGAAAGATAAAATTATTAAAGCTATAAATCATTTTCAAGAAAACCATGCAATGAATGAAAAGAGAAAGACCATAAAAGAGGAACATATACATGGATCAAGTAAGCATTGTAAACCCTTCATGGGTTTCATATGCATTAACCATACAAAAGGCATTTGAAGAGCTTCTATCCAACATCAAAAGAAACAAATAAATAGAATCCATCAGGCTCCTTTTCTATCAAAGTCAAAAGTTCTAAGTTGTTGAAACAACCTGTAAAAGCAATTAGGGGAAACGGTACATACACCACGCAATTCTCAAAACATGGGGCATCTACTGTACTCGGTAAAGCTTTTATATCAATTTAATCACAGGATTAGGAAATAGACACTTAGACCAACAAATAAAAAATTACTAAACAACCGAGTACAGAAAACACAATTCGGATGAAAAAGGAGGAAAACGCAAGAGAAAACTCAATTTATAATTAAATTACAGGATAATCTCCTAGCTTTTGATAACTTATTGACTATGTACATAATTCCAATTGATAATTTGTAGAAAAAAAAAATTTTCTCTATCCACAGGACATTCCCATCTAGGAAAAAAAATCAGTTTGAATTGACAAGTTACATTTAAACGTGCCTGAGTGTTTATGTAATCAGCTAAAAAACTGTATAACGATAAGAATAAGGAAAAAAAAAAATCTTTCCAAGAAATGCAGGTTGTTGTATTCGATTTTCATGTTGATGAAAAACGAGAACATTAAAGGAAGACATAAAACAGATCAACAATAACAACAACAAAAAATCAAGTAACCCAAAAGAAGAAGAAAAAATAGAAAAAAAACGAAAGAAGTTAATAAAAGAGAAGGAGAAGGAAAGTTAAAATTGCCTTCGGCAACAAGCATTAGAGGAGCAGCAATGGCGAGTGCGTTGGCAATAAGTACCAGGCCATTGCAGAGCCAACTTGAAATAATCGAACTCTCTCTGTGCAGGCCTTGCCCTAACATCCTCAATCATACAAAACGACGTCGCTAGGAGGAGTACGAGAGCTAGCCCAAGATGTGGTATTGCATGCACAGAGAGAGAAGCCATTGTTGAATTGCAGATGAAACTTGACAAGAAGCTCTATCTGCTTTCGTTATACACGGAAACAGGAGAAAGCTTTGGAAGGATAAAATGGTCATTTTGCTTTTTTAAGCGGGGTAAAACGGTCATTGAGTGGTATAAAAAAGTCACAACGTCCCTAACCGAATATGCTGTTCCTGGGGAAAGCGCAATAATTGATCCATAACTGACAGGTTAATTACACGTGTGGTACCTTAATTTCTCTCTAAAACAACGAAAACCCCTGAATTTAAAAATGTATTAAAGAAATTACTAAACTGAACTAATTGTAGCAAAAAAGTCCCCCAATGAAATACTTGTTGATTTTTAACTGGATTATTACGTAGATTTTTTAGCTGGATTTCTCCACGTTCGCACTTCACTCTTATGGAGAAATTGAAAATTTGTATGGCATGAATCAAAGTACGAATACGTGATAAAATATTTTTAGATTAATAGATGCCAGGAAATTATTTTAGATGTATAATTGCACCATGTTAATTTTATTTGAACTAAAAAGCTATTAATATGTCTTTATAGAAAAAAAGAAACCACTAGAATGTTTACCGATATTTTTAGATTAATCATATATTTACAAAATAATAAAGAGCCGCCTAAAGTTTTTTAAGTGCCTCTTCTAAAGTCTTTATTCAATAATTAACCAGATAAACTTTTTAATATAGGCAATAAAAAAAATTAAAGTGGGCTATTAAATTATAATATTTTACAACTCAATTTCAATTAAATCTAAAATTAAATACTGTTTAAAAAAAATCTATAAAACTAAATGAATGATCAAGTTCAACGATAAGATACACCAAAAATCTATTAATAATAATAAAAATATCTTTTATCTTTTTTTTTTATCTAAGAGAAGAAAGCACAAAGCAACGGAAAAAATAAAAAGCCTGAGATGCTAACATCCCTGTTATCATGCATTAGAGTGTCTCTGATGAACAATGGAGGAGAACCAAACCACTTGAAATCTTCATTTTGAACCTCTGTAGCTTTTATCAACGCATCAGTCACTAAATTCGCTTCTCTATTCACATGTTTAAAGATCACTTGCCAATCCCTATCAACCAGTCTGTGGATGTCAAAGATCAGGTCTGACCAAATACAATCACTCGGCATTACATTCGTTAACTGCTGAACAACCTTCATACTATCAATCTGCACCAGCATCTTGTTCCATCCCTTATCCCATGCTATTTCCAATCCTCTTTTAACTGCACTTAGTTTAGAATACAACACTCCAGCATTGTTAACTTTGAGCGTATAGCCTCCTATCCAAGCCCCAATTGCATCTCTAAAAACACCTCCAGCTATATTGCACCGAAAATCAGAAAACCCCGTGCCATCAGAATTTAGAGCTACCCACCCAGACTCTGGAGGGATCCATCTGTTCTCACAACCTTCAACTTTCTTCCTTGAAAATGCCACTCTATTCATAGCTGACCTACTGAACAAATCGGCCTTAACTTCAGATAAAATAATCTTAATTTTAATCTGTAAAGGAACCTCAATATTGCTAAAGACAACATCATTTCGCCATTTTCAGATGTGCCACGCAGCAAAACCAAACATAATAATCCAATCCAATGCAAAACGACCCAAAAATTTGCCCCTCAGGTTAGCTAAAATCCACCCTATAAGATCACCACCAAAGAAGGCATTCCCTTCACCTGAGCCAATAAGCTCGTTCCAAACTTCCTTAGCTTTATTGCAGTCTCTAAGAACATGAGCAAGATCTTCAGTACTATTATGGCACAAAGGACATGAACTCGATGAGGCTAGTTGCCGTCTTGCACGTTCCCCATTGGTGAGCAAACAATCATGAATGCAAAACCAGAGAAAGCTCCTTATACGTTGAGGACCACCCCACTACCAAATCAACTTCCATTTGCTATTCTCGCTGACGCTCGTATCACCCATAATCACTTCATAAGTTGATTTTACTGAAAAGTTTCCAGACGTCCAATAAACGACATCAGTACCCAGACTGCTACATGGGGGCAACATGCCTGTAATACACTGCACGATGTCCATAGGCAGGAAATTTCTAATTTTCTCAACGTTCCGTCCCCCCCCCTTCAAAAGCTACATCTTGCACTTTCCATAGAAGTGCATCATTTGGAACATTACTGATCGCATAATCAAGCAACCTATAATTGCCACACCACTTATCCTGCCAGAACCTCACTTCACTCCCATCCCTTAAGCATAACCCAATACTTTCATTAACTATAGGCCATAACTTTAACAAACTTTGCCAAATAGGGCTACACCTCGTCGACCGAAGCTTATACACACCATTCTGACTTTTAACGCTATATTTGCCTATGAACACCTGTACCCAGAGAGCTTCAGGATCTTTAATCGACCGCCACACTAGTTTTGCCATAAATGCTTGATTAAGCGCCATAATATTTCGAAGGCCTAAACCTCCTTGATCCTTGGGCTTGCAAAGCGTAGACCACCTGATTAAATGGACCCTTCTTTTAGCATGGTTAGAGCCCCATAAGAACTCTCTACATAAAGCTTCAATCTGATGGCAAATGGAATGAGGAAAGACCATTGTTTGAAGAGCATAAATTGGAACTGCCATCAGCACAGATTGAACCAAAGTAAGCCGACCAGCAAAAGAGAGAGACCCAGCCTTCCATCCATTCAATCACTGTTTCATTTTATCTAAAACATCATAAAATTATTGCTGACCATTTCTACCATTGATAATAGGTACCCTAAGATGTTTGCTGAGGCTTGACGACACTGAATACCCAGACATCCGCTCCAACCTCCTGCTCAGCTCAGCACTAACATTCTTTGAAAAGAACAAAGAAGTTTTACTCTGATTAATTTTTTGTCCTGAACATTGGCAAAAATCATCAAGAACATCTCCAATTACTATTATGTTCTCTTTCGTTGCTTCAGCAAAAAGGAGCAAATCATCAGCAAAGAATAGATGCGAAAGCTCTATCCCATTTCTTCCCATCTTGACCGGCTTCCAATCCCCACTCTAACTGCCTTGTTGATGGCGTGCAAAAGCTTTTCCATACAAAGAACAAAAATATAAGGAGACAAAGGATCCCCTTGTCTGACTCCTCTAGAAGGTTTAAAGGAGTCTGACAGCTTACCATTCCATAAAACACGCGCAGAACTACAGTCCCACACATTAACTAGAACTTGAATGATTCTATCTGGAAAACCGGCTTCAATAAGAGATAATAAATGAAATCCCATCTCAGTCTATCATAAGCTTTCTCTAAATCCACCTTAATAATCATCCAGCCTTTGCGCCCTTTTTTCAAATTCATGAAATGAACCACCTCTTGCGTTATGAGAATATTGTCACAGATTTGTCATCCTGGAACGAAACTTGACTGAGTCTTGCTGATTAACTTGCCCAAACACGGCTTCGATTTATTGAAAATAACTTTCATTAACACCTTCAGAATAACAAGAAGAAGACTTATAGGCCTTAAGTTAGAAATGGTTGAGGGATTATTTTTCTTCGAAACAAGAGTAATGATTGCTTGACAAACCGAAGAATCCAACCTTTGATCGTTAAAACTGTCCTTGACAAACCGACAGACTGAATTTTTAACTATCTCCCAGTTACTTTGAAAAAAATCCGCACACAGTCCATCATTACCAGGAGCCTTGAAAGGCTTCATACTAAAGAGGGCTTCCTTTACTTCCTCGTCCCTTACTTCCGCGTCTACCATATCAAGAATATGTTGAGGAATTTTTTCAAAGAATCCTCGTATAGGATACGCAGGAGCGAAGGCCTTTTCCTCAGAATATAACTCAGCATAAAATATCTTTTATATTTTACTGGCCTAAAAACAAAATCACATAAAAAGAAATAAATAAAAAATAAAAATCCATTTACTTCGACAAGTCAACACATGCTATAAATTAGAAATTTGAAACTCTTTCGACACAATTTCACACTTTTTACTTTATATATATATATATATATAATTAGCATTATAATGTTAATGCTTCCAAATTTTAACTATTTTGACTTTTACTATTTTATCTTCTAATATTCCTAGTTGTCAATTAATCTTTATTTGTCCATTTGCTTGGATTGATATTTTTGGTTTACATATCATTGAATAACAGCTTTTTTTATAGTTTCTTTTTATACAATTTGATTTTGAATATATATATATATATATATATATATATATATATATATATATATATATATATATATATATATATATATATATATATATATATATATATATATATATACTCTTTTAAGTTTTATTTTGAGTAATGATTGAGGCAAACAAAATGGACATTTTTTAATATCGTTAATTTGAATTTTTTTCTCTTTCCTCATTTCGCATCCACTATAATTAAAATTGTGAATTTATATTCTCAAAATACAATTAATTTCTAATCAACAAAATTTTCAAATGTCTATTAAAGTTAATTCTCATATTAGTATATAAATTCTTTCAAAATAATACAGAGTCAAAATTAATTTAAAATTGAAAACGCTTCTGTTAAATATTGTTTATACTCTAAAATGTCACATCATGATTTTAACGATGACCAATACAAAATTAGGATTGTTTTTCTGTTTTATAATTTTAAAATAAAGTAATAAAGTGGTATAGTATATTTTGAATGCCACATTAAATGGATTTGATTGAATAATTGTGATTTTTTTAAATTATAATAATTGTCTCTTTTATCATTTTAAATATTAATAACATAATAACATAATATAATATATTTTTTTAATTTAAAATTAAATAAATTAATGTGTGGCTCTGTTGATGTTGGTACGATCCCTACCGCTGCTGGCAATAATGCCTAATAAGCAACAATAACAAGTAAGGGTGTTCAAAATCCGACCCCATCCGAATAATTTGAACCAAACAAGCTATTCGGGTAGGATTGTTAGGGTAAAATAAGGTTGAAATTTTAGGAATAATTCGGGTTCAGGTCGGGTGCAAATCTTGATGAACCCGACCTGTCCGATTAACAAAATCCATAAACTCACCATTTTGAAAGGGGTTTAAATACTCCCATTTTTTGTCTTTCAGTCTTCTTCTCTTCCACAGCCAAAATCGTAAATCCCTAATTTTTCCTTAAATAATTTCTCATCTCCCCTCTCGCCTCATCGCCACCCCAACCCATTTTCGTTGCCGGCATCTGTCTTTCAATGGGTGTGGAAACTTAAAGCAATCTTCAGTATTTTGGTCAAAGGTGATTCTTCTTTTTTTTTCATTATGTTCTTTTCTCTGTTCGGTGGGTGTGGAAACTGTAGTCTCCATAGTTATTAAAATCGGACCGATCGGTTAAACCGATTTAATCGCAAATCGATTGGTTCAACTGCACAAAACTGGATTGATAAAAAATCGAATTGGATTGAAAAAAATCGAGTTGAACCAAAAAACCAGAAAATCAGACAAAATCGGGTTTTTGTCTAAAAATTAAAAAAATTATAATTTTTTGTATTTTTTCACCCCATATATATATTTCATTATTTATTTATTTGGAAAAATTAGTATTTTAAATTTTAAATACGTCACTTAATAATTTAATATACTTATTATATATTTGTTTCATTATAATCAAATATATGTGTGTGTGTATATATATATATATATATTTCATGATTTATTTCTTTGAAAATGTAGTATTTTAAATTCTAAAAGTGTCATTTAATAATTTAATATACTTATTATCTATTTGGATTTATTATAATTAAATATAATTGTAATGTTTCAAAAATGACCCTAGTCGAAATTACAGGACTTAATGTATCATTATTTGATTTAGACTGATTAAATGAGTGAATTTTATATTGAAATCATGGGGGCATGTGATAATTTTAATTTAATGATGAATTTTTGGTATAAATTGTAAATATATGAATAAAAGTTAGGAGTTTTTGCTTTATTTAGAGAGAGAGTTAGTGGAAAATAAATAAAAGGATAAGAAGAAAAAAAAAGAAAAAAAGAAAAGAAAGAGGAAGGGAGCAGACCGATCGGGATGGGGAGGCGATGCTGGCCGCCGTCGCTCACGACGCCGGTGAGTGTCGGATCGTCGCATCGCTACCACCGCCGGTCACCCCTGCAAGCTTCGTCGCCCCTGTTAATGGCGTCGTTCTCCCTGTTCCTTCCACCACCGTGGCCTCATCTCTTCTTTCCGGCGGTTTTCGATGGTGGATGAGGGAGCTGATGGTACCGGTGGGGTCCTAAGAGCCAGGTGTTTCTCCGACACCCTTCACCTGCCTTCAGTCACCGACGAGACGCAGATCAGAGGGGGAGGAAGTGTTAGTGTAAGCCCTAGCCCCAATACATTGTAACGAAACACTTGAAATTAATAAAATGAGGCATTTGTTTTATCCTTTGTATTCCTGTGCATATCAATTGATAAAACTATCCAATAGTGTTGTTTCGGTTTAAGTTATCATGTGTGAGGCACATGGATTGTAAGACCTTGAAACAAATGAGACATCATTCTAAATATCCCTAGTCAGTCATTGTTATGGGAATAACAAATGAATTAAGACTAGTATGCTCTCTCTGATCTTATGAGTTCTGTCTTACGGATCATTAGGACAAGAGTGTCAATCAGAGATTATAGATACATGTTAAAGAACATGGTATCTGGATTCGATCCGCTCATGAGAACACTACATGGTACAAGTCATAAGTGTTTCTCATATGCAAGTTTTGTATCGGAGTTCTTAGACCTGAAATCTCTATGAAACTCTTTATGAATTACTGTGTACTTTGACATACACCTAACGTGCTCGTAACAGAGTGACAAGTACGGGTATGATTGGGTATGCACTGATTCATGTTAGAGAGCATGAGAGAAGTAAAAGGATTACCCCTCTCGATAAGAGAGAAAAATATCACCGGCCACTTGATCAGTGAACTGAGAAGTGTATGGCCATACCGAGATGAAATAATGAGTAATCATTATTTATCTGAGAGTTCAGTGTCACTGGAATATCAAGAAAGGAATTAATATATATAAGGATGACTAGTTCCATGCCTTATATTAATTCTGATATTTAAGGGTAAGGCACTATGCAAAATTGCATTAGGTCACCAAATGCCATATGCATTTTCATTTTATTTGGAATGCTATAATATCTTGCTAGAGAATATATATAGCATTTGAATTAATTTATTAATTCATTGCCAACATTAAATGGACCTATAGGATCGCACACAAAGCATTGGGCTTAAAATGTTTAAATTAAGTATTGAGCATTAATTTGGGCTTTTAATTAAAGTCAAATTAATGTATGTAATGGGTTATAATATTGCTATTGGGCTTTGGTCCATGAGAGAAAAAAATTCAGCCCACAAGGTTTAATTTCAATTAATTAATTATATTGTGTTAATTAAGTTAATTGAGTATTAAAGCCTAAAGAAATTTAAATTAAATCAAATCACTTAAATATATAATGAAGTGGCCGAAATTCCAAGATGGAATTCAAGGAATTTCGGCACATGCAATTAAGTTATATTAAGTGATTTTATTTAATTAAATGTCTTATGCTTTATTTCAAATTTGAATTTAAATTCAAAGGAGTTTAATTCAAGATATATTACTTATCTTTAGGAAGTGAAATAGTTTGAATTAATTATCTTAGGATAGTTGAATTCAAATCAAAGACTTGCCAAAGGATAAGCATATATATTAAATGAAATAAAACCCTAAAGGTAGGAGGAGTTGGTGTGAAAAGATATACCTACACACCTTGTTTTTGTGTGAAGTTCATCTCTCTCTCTCTTAATTCTTTTGTTCAATTTTTCACAAGGAGAAAGGATTGTTCCTCATTCTCTTGTGTTATTGAGCAGTAATAGCAATCTAAAGAAGTACAAAATCAAGTTTTGTAGCTTCAAACTATAACCCTTACACAATACCGAAAAAGAGATCTAGCAATCTCATTTTTAAGCCGACGGTGTAATTGTGTGTGTGAGAATAGAGGGAGTGGCGCAAAAGGCTATTCCTTGGCATTGGTGATCGAGATCTAAGGCGGACAAAGCCATCTTAGTTGCTGGTCATCATCGGAATAAAAATCTAAAAGGCATCAAAAGTTGTAAGTTCGATAACCCTAAAATTGCATGTTTCGATTCTATCTTTGGATATGTATGGTATATATGATAAAATTTTTGTTTTTCCGCTGTGCTATCATGATTATCATACCATGTCATATTCCATCAGTGGTATCAGAGCATAGACATGCTTATTTTAGTGCTTTAGATGCATGAAAAAATTAATTAAAAATCGTTATTTTGAAAACATGCAAATCTGAAATTTTCTGTTTTGAGTTTTTTGCATTGTTTTGGTGTAAAAACGATTTTAATTGATTAGATAGGTATTATAATTAATATGACATGTTAATATACTGTCCTAAGATGTTATTAGGGCTGGTAATGTAATGGCCTCAACGTCGGACTGATCGTAAATAGTGCTTTCCGACAGTGAATAGTGTCTCCGGGCTGAAATGACACCCGGAAGTAGAAAAATTTTTATTGGACTATTGGAAAGTACTAGTCACGAGTAGTTCGGGGTTGAAATTTGAAGTAAAATTGAGGTTAAATAGGCCTCCAAAAGCCAAAAGAACGAAAACCGAGAAAATTAGGAATTAGGATTTTTAATCGAATTTTTGACCGTTTTAGTTACTAAAAATAGCAAATGAAGTCTAAAAATTATCAAAAATTATATGTATGCATAAAATAATATGTAGATTATTTTTGTGGCAAAAAGTAAAGTTTTTGGCCACACTGGTATTTTTGGAATCAGATCGATATGATTTAATTGGACCGATAAAATTGAATCGGACCCAAAACGAACTCCGATTGGGCTGAAATTTTATGGGTAGTCTATTTTTGATATGATATGAATAATGGAATTAAATTTGAAGAAAATTGAAGTTGGTAAGTGAGAGAAATTAATTAGGGCTTAAAATAGGTAATTTTTGGGCCTAAACTAATAAATAGTGTAAGGCCCACTTAAAGCCCATACCATAGCCCAATTAGAAGACCTATATAAGGTGAAATTCTCCAGAAATCTCCAGTGGCAACTCCTCTCTTCTTCTTCCCTTTTGGTGGCCGAATTGTATATCTCTTTAATTCCTCTCTTTTGCTTTCATTTATTCACCAATTCTCACCAAATCAAAGCCTCCTAAAGTGATTTCAGCCTCTCTAGATTGCCTTCATCAGCTCCAATCCTTTATTCAAAGAAGAAAAGCAAGAGAAATTTAGAGCTAAAGCTTAGGTGTCAAAATTAGGTATATGAATTCATGGCTTTTTCTTTGGTTTTTAGGTGCCTACTACTAGTTTTGGGTGCCTAGAGTTCATTTTTGCTGTTAAATTTAGCATTTGAAGCCAAAATAATTGAGTTATAATGGATTGAAATTTCGGTTTGTTAAGGATTTCAAGAAGAGGAGCAAAGTTCTCAAGCTAAAGGGAAAGGAAAGGAAGCCTAGGCAAGGCTAATCCAAAGAAAAAGGTGTGTGACTAATAAATCCTTTTATTTCCCAATTAAATTAATGAAATTCCTTTAGGTTTCTTAAGAAAATTTTTATGTATTGTGATATAATTGAAATTATTGTTATATTCATGCATTTAGGAGTCATATAAGCCTATTAAAAACTTTAAATGAAATAAAAACCAATGATATGAGAGAGCTATAGGTTTGGCCGAATGGTATTTCCTAAGAAACTAGTGTGAGATTTGATGATTTTAGTGGTTTTAAGCTTCCTAATGTCAATACTAATGAAAATTAATGATTATGAATTTTTATAGAATTTATGGGAATTAAATGAATATTTTTGGAATAAATATTAATTAGGTATTAGTTGAAAAATGTGAAATTTGAATGAATTATGGCATAATTTATTAATTATATGGTGAATTACTGCAAAATATTTCGTAATATGTGTAAATAAGATTGACTGTAATAATAAAGTATTGACACTGTATTGACAAGTAATGAAAAGTAAGAAATTAAGAAAATATGTGCCCTTAGAAAGAGTCAGGCAGTAAAACCTAGTTCAGGATATAATTGGCTGGCCATAGGGATACATATACCGCGGTGCAGGTCATGGCGACTTGCTTTACTATGGACGGATCACTGATCTCCATAGTATATTTATCATACGTACTGTCACATGTCATATGTTATATGAGAAATGATTCTTGGAGGTCATTTCTCATTCTGTTGTGGCCCTGTGGGGTCCACGTCCTGCATATCCGGTCTGAGAGTTTTCTGCCGGGTCTGTACTAGGGGCATATTGATAAGAAAATGTTAAAAGTGTGAAAGATAAGTTAAAATGAAAGTTTTATATGAAAAAGCACTAAAATGAAAAGAATTTAAAAGTTAGGGGTAAAATGGTAATTTGACTAAAAGGGTAAGATTAATTGATAAAAGTAATAAAAGAAATAAATATTAAGGGTAAAATGGTAAATTAGTCAATTAATTGGGTAAAAAGTCAACTGTATAAAGTTAGAGGACTAAAATATAATTTTACATGAAAAAGTTTAAATTAAGGATTAAAGGGTAAATTATAAGTTAACTAATAAGGTAAGATAAGAAAATAAGGACTAAAAGGGTAAACTAGTAATTAATAGAGTAAAAAGGGGTATTTTTGTAATAAATGAAAAGTTTAAGGATTAACTTGAAAATATAAGAGGATTTATGAATTGAACAGAAAATTAGTCATTCATAAAATAAATATTGCTTTTAGATAAGAAAAATCGATAATAAGCCACTTAAGTTAAAATTATTAATACATTTATATTATAGGGAAATACTATGATTTTTAGTCACCGCTGGGCATGTTTAATGCTCAGCACGTAAAATTACTGCATGCAGGTACAGCTAGTCTGGAGCATGGGTACACAAAGGAGGAAAAAAATTTGAAGCCAAAAAGTTAAAAAGGATTGTTTTTGTGGCATGTATATACAGATATATATATATATATATATATCCCTATTATGTTTTGTATATGAAGAGAATATTGTAGCTATGATCACATTATGTATTAATTATGGTAGTATGGGGATAAGGAATGGTATGGAATGAATGATATATAAGTGTTGCTTGAGAATAACTGTGGATGTGGTATATGATTGATATAAACTGTTGTGCCTCTGAGAGGCTGTGTAAATGTTTGCTTTTTAGGGGGCTAGCTAAGAATATAGCCGTTATATTGCCAAAATTTTATTAAATGCATAGTGATTTCTGAACAGTTATAGGTCATTGAATAATGAAAGTTACTTATGCTTATTGATTGCTAAAAAAAAAATATTTGATCGACTGCCTGTCCGATAAGACCGTTACTGTAAGGGTGTTACAGGTAATGGTCGGATTTAATTATTTATACCTGATGGTACATGTTAATTATGAAACTAAGTGCTAGTTGGCATGTAAATTGCTAGTTTAACAACTAGTTTTCAAAATTAAATGTAAAAACGTTTTTGGCATGTTTGTAAGTGATATTTAAAGATTAATTATCAGGTCTGGACATATTTTAAATTTGGTTTTAATTCTGGTCCATGACAATTTAATTGATTAATTTTAAAATCACTTGAAACTATGACTAGTTTGTGTTTGTTACATGTTTAATCAAGATTGTTTGTTTTATTTTTATTAAAATGGTAAAAACACACTTAGATTAAAATGGTACAGAATATTAAATCAATATTTATGGACTTATTTAGATTATTAAATGACTCATAAAATTGATTTAAATGTTTGTGCATTTCATGGCATTACATAAGCATTAAACAACTAGTTTTGTTGTTTGTTTGTTTTTGCATGAATGCCGTGTGTTATTATATGTGTTCTTCATGATTTTATTTTTAATTCATGTTAGCACATATTATATGTATTTTTAATGTTTATGGGCTGTATGACATAAAATTAAAAATGGCAAAATTGAAAATTATACTAGAGTTGATTTATGGCACAAATCTAACTAGTTTGTGTTTTGGGCTTTTAAGAGAACTTATTCAATAAGAGGATTTAGTCCATTGGGCTTCGGCCCAGGCCCATCACGGGGTCTTCTCTTAAAGGTTCAAGTACACAATTTCCATTAATGGGCTTGGCTAAATTGATTAAAATTGGACTTTATTTGATCCATGAATGCTATGTATATTTATTTGCTTGTTTGGTGTGATGAATGGATATGCATGGTGCATTCATGGGCCCTGGGTTTTTGTAATTAAATATAGCCTGCGTGCCATTATATTTTATTGTAAAAGTTTCATTTATTTCTTAGAATAGAATTTATTTGAAGACTTTGTAAATCAAGACGAAGCCCACCGGAGTGGAGAAGCCCAACTCGAAGATTCTTATGTAATAGTATAGAATCTTAGTTGTAGGTTTTTGGGCCCATGTTTGTCACGCTTTACTTTATGCAATTATATATATATGCATGCTATGTATGGATGACAAAGCGTATGCCATGTAAGCCGTAATAAAATGAATCCTTAAAAATAGTAAGTCACAAAGTTGCCTTCCTAATTCGAAACATGTCAAGGCATCGATCATCGGTCACGTAGACTAGGAGTCCTAGATGCGCCCGATTATCTTTGTGAGGCATGGGTTGTGAATGTAGGTTGGACTTAACATGGAAAGCGATGTCCGGACCTAGGCAACTAATAAATGGGTTGTGCTATAACATCTTAAAGATGTTAGCCCATTTGATCCAAGAGTCATGTACGAGACATGATTGGAGTTTTTTCTACCTAAGTAACTTAACTTATTAGGCGTACAAGCTCAGCTTGACTAATAAGTTGTTGTGAAAAGTGGATCTTGGCCCACATTAAATCACTAACGCGAATTATTTAAGGGATATTAATTCGGTTTGTGGGATCATTAAGACCTCATTTAATCTTGCTAAATTTTATTGTAGATTGAAAATGGCATCTTCAAACAACAATTTCTCATTGCGATCGGTCCTTGAAAAGGACAAATTGAATGGCACCAATTTCATAGACTGGTCTCGAAACTTAAGAATAGTTCTTAAGCAAGAGAAGAAGTTGTATGTTTTGGATGCACCCTTGCCTGAAGAACCAGGAAGGAACGCCTCTGCGGTTCAAAAGGAAACTTTTGAGACCAAGAAGAGTGACTCTAATGATGTGACCTGTTTGATGCTAGCCACTATGGTGCCTGAATTGCAAAAGCAATTTATGGACCAAGAGGCCTATGCGATCATGGTACACCTCAAGGAGATTTTCCAAGAACAAGCTCGTCACGAGAGGTTCGTGACAACAAAGGCTTTAATTTCTTGCAAGATGGTTGAGGGTACTCCTATTAATACCCATGTACTCAAGATGAAAGGGTATCTTGATACTCTTGAGAAGCTTGAGGTACTAGTGCCAAAGGAATTGGCCACTGACTTGATCTTAGGATCATTGCCTGCTGCTTATGATCCATTTGTGATGAATTATAACATGCATGCAATGAACAAGTCAGTCACTGAGCTTCATGGGATGCTTAAGAATGCTGAAGAGAACATTCAAAAGACCAATCCCGTACTAATGGTTCAAAAGGGAATTAAGAAGGGACCCGCTAAGGGAAAGGGAAAGGGAAAGGCAAAACCCAAGTCAAGTGGGAGTGCACCTCAGGCCCAATCCAAGCCCAAGGCGCCAAAACTCAAAGAGAGTGAGAGCACTTGCTTCCATTGCAACAAGATAGGGCATTGGAGGAAGAATTGCGCTCTCTTCAAGGAAGAACAAAAGAAGAATGGAGCCAAGGCGTCCAGTTCTGGTATTTTTTTGTTGAAATTAACCTTTCTATTTCTACCACTTGGGTATTGGATACCGGTTGTGGTTCTCACATTTGTTCAAATGTGCAGGGGCTAAGAAATAGGCGGTTACTTGGGAAGAATGAAGTGGACCTCCGTGTGGGGAATGGAGCACGAGTTGCTGCCATGGAGATAGGCGACTATCACCTCACTTTACCTTCCGGACTTTGTATTGTTTTGAATAATTGTTATTATGTGCCTGCTATGAGCAGAAACATTATTTCAGTTTCATGTTTGGATAATGATGAATTTGATTTTGTTATTAAAAAGGGCAATGCTCATATTCGTCGCGAAGGCATTTCTTATGGCAATGACATGTTGCAAAATGGCCTTTATATCCTTGATTTACAAAACAAAGAGTCCATATACAACATTAATACAAAGAGGGTTAAATCAAACGAATTAAACCCTACTTACTTTTGGCATTGTCGTTTAGGACATGCAAACGAAAAACGTATTTCAAGACTCCACAAAACTGGAGTGCTTGGGTCATTTTACTTAGAGTCTTATGACACATGCGAGCCATGTTTGCATGGAAAAATGACAAAGAGTCCTTTTAACAAGAAAGGTGAAAGGACTAATGGCTTATTGGAACTAATACATACCGATGTATGTGGACAATTAAGTACACAAGCTAGAAGTGGTTTTAGCTACTTCGTGACTTTCACAGATGACTTCAGTAGATATGGCTATGTCTATCTAATGAAGTACAAGTCTGAAACTTTTGAGAAATTCAAGGAGTTTAAGAACGAAGTAGAAAACCAACTTGGCAAAAGTATAAAAGCCATTCGATCAGATCGAGGTGGCGAATACTTAAGCCAAGAGTTTGATGATCATCTAAAAGAGTGTGGTATTATTTCACAGCTCACTCCTCCTGGAACACCGCAATGGAATGGTGTGTCCGAAAGGAGAAATCGAACTCTGTTGGACATGGTTCGATCTATGATGAGTCAAGCTAATCTTCCTATCTCTTTTTGGGGTTATGCATTAGAAACTGCTGCGTTTCTATTGAACCGTACTCCAACTAAAGCAGTTGAGAAGACACCATACGAGGTATGGACTGGGAAAGAACCCAATATGTCTTTTCTCAAGATTTGGGGCTGTGAAGCACATGTTAAGAAATTAACATCTGACAAACTAGAGTCCAAATCGACTGTCTGCTTGTTTGTGGGCTATCCCAAAGAAACAAAGGGATACTACTTTTACTCACAAGCCGAGAACAAAGTATTTGTTGCTTGCAAGGCTGTTTTCTTGGAAAAGGAGTTCCTTCTCAAGAAAGACAGTGGGAGTAAAGTAGAACTTGGAGAAATTCAAGTGCCACAAGCTCCTATAGAGGATGGTTTGGAAATGGGATCAAGTTCACAACCAGTTGTGGAACAAGAACCCATTACACAAGTACCTAGAAGGTCTGGTAGGGTACGTCAGGAGATTGAGAGATATGGATTTCTAATCACTGACAGTGACACTATTGAGTTAGTAGATCGTGAAGATCCTACTACCTACCGAGAAGCTATTGAAAGCCCAGACTCGGATAATTGGCTTGAAGCCATGAAATCCGAGATGCAATCAATGTACGATAACCAGGTTTGGACCTTGGTTGATCCACTGGAAGGTGCTAAGGTAATTGAATGCAAGTGGTTATTCAAACTGAAAGCTGATAAGACCTACAAAGGTAGACTAGTAGCAAAAGGTTTTCGACAAACTCATGGTGTAGACTATGACGAGACCTTTTCGCCTGTCGTCATGCTCAAGTCCATTAGGATCTTGCTTGCCATAGTTGCGTATCATGATTATGAGATATGGCAAATGGATGTCAAAACTGCTTTCCTCAACGGAAATTTACTTGAGGATGTGTATATGACACAGCCTGAAGGTTTTGTCAATCCCAAGCATCCTAAGAAGGTATGCAAGCTTCAAAAATCCATTTATGGATTAAAGCAAGCATCTCGAAGTTGGAATCTTCATTTTGATGAAGCAGTCAAAGATTTTGACTTCATCAAGAACGAAGATGAGCCTTGTGTGTACAAGAAGGTTAGTGGGAGCATAGTAGTGTTTCTAGTCCTATATGTGGACGACATCCTTCTCATTGGGAATGACATTCCAACATTGCAAAAGGTTAAGCAATGGTTGGGAAAATGTTTCTCAATGAAAGACTTAGGTGAAGCCGAAACAATACTTGGTATTCGAATCTATAGAGATAGATCGAATCGGCTTTTGGGACTAAGTCAAGAAAAGTACATAGACAAAGTACTAAAGCATTTTAGTATGGGAAACTCAAAGAAAGGGTACATACCTTTGGCTTTGGGAGTTCCTTTGACTAAAGAACAGTGCCTTAAAACCAAGGAGGAAAGGGACAACATGAGTAGAATCCCATATGCATCTGCTATTGGATCTATCATGTACGCTATGTTATGTACTAGGTTGGATGTTGCTCATGCACTGAGTATAACCAGTAGGTTTCAGCAAGACCCTGGTGAGAAGCACTGGTCTGCTGTAAAAGGGATCCTTAAGTACCTGCGAAGGACTAAGGATCACTTCTTGGTGTATGGTGGTCAAGAAGAGCTTGTCATACAAGGATATGCCGATGCTGTTTTTCAGACCAGCACTCAGGATTCTATATCGCAATCTGGATTTGTTTTTGTTTTAAACGGTGGTGTTGTCAGCTGGAGAAGCTCAAAGCAAGAAACCGTTGCCGACTCAACTACAGAATCTGAGTATATTGCAGCAAGTGAGGCTGCAAAAGAGGCTGTTTGGATTAAAAATTTCATTAATGGATTAGGAGTGGTCCCAAGCATCCTAGATCCATTAGAAATTTTCTGTGACAATAACGGGGCCATCGCACAGGCTAAGGAGCCCCGGTCACACCAGAAATCCAAACACATACTCAGAAGGTACCACCTGATCAGAGAAATCATTGATCATGGGGATGTCAAGGTTAGCAAGATAGCAAGTGAAGACAATGTAGCAGATCCTTTGACGAAACAGTTACGTCCAAATCTGCACGAAGCTCATTTGAGAGCGTTCGGTCTTAGGGCTATGCCCAATTGGGACTAGTGCTAGTGGGAGATTGTTAGTGTAAGCCCTAGCCCCAATACATTGTAACGAAACACTTGAAATTAATAAAATGAGGCATTTGTTTTATCCTTTGTATTCCTGTGCATATCAATTGATAAAACTATCCAAAAGTGTTGTTTCGGTTTAAGTTATCATGTGTGAGGCACATGGATTGTAAGACCTTGAAACAAATGAGACATCATTCTAAATATCCCTAGTCAGTCATTGTTATAGGAATAACAAATGAATTAAGACTAGTATGCTCTCTCTGATCTTATGAGTTCTGTCTTACGGATCATTAGGACAAGAGTGTCAATCAGAGATCATAGATACATGTTAAAGAACATGGTATCTGGATTCGATCCCCTCATGAGAACACTACATGGTACAAGTCATAAGTGTTTCTCATATGCAATTTTTGTATCGGAGTTCTTAGACCTGAAATCTCTATGAAACTCTTTATGAATTACTGTGTACTTTGACATACACCTAACGTGCTCGTAACAGAGTGACAAGTACGGGTATGATTGGGTATGCACTGATTCATGTTAGAGAGCATGAGAGAAGTGAAGGGATTACCCCTCTCGATAAGAGAGAAAAATATCACCGGCCACTTGATCAGTGAACTGAGAAGTGTATGGCCATACCGAGATGAAATAATGAGTAATCATTATTTATCTGAGAGTTCAGTGTCACTGGAATATCAAGAAAGGAATTAATATATATAAGGATGACTAGTTCCATGCCTTATATTAATTCTGATATTTAAGGGTAAGGGACTATGCAAAATTGCATTAGGTCACCAAATGCCATATGCATTTTCATTTAATTTGGAATTCTATAATATCTTGCTAGAGAATATATATAGCCTTTGAATTAATTTATTAATTCATTGCCAACATTAAATGGACCTATAGGATCGCACACAAAGCATTGGGCTTAAAATGTTTAAATTAAGTATTGAGCATTAATTTGGGCTTTTAATTAAAGTCAAATTAATGTATGTAATGGGTTATAATATTGCTATTGGGCTTTGGTCCATGAGAGAAAAAAATTCAGCCCACAAGGTTTAATTTCAATTAATTAATTATCTTGTGTTAATTAAGTTAATTGAGTATTAAAGCTTAAAGGAATTTAAATTAAATCAAATCACTTAAATATATAATGAAGTGGCCGAAATTCCAAGATGGAATTCAACGAATTTCGGCACATGCAATTAAGTTATATTAAGTGATTTTATTTAATTAAATGTCTTATGCTTTATTTCAAATTTGAATTTAAATTCAAAGGAGTTTAATTCAAGATATATTACTTATCTTTAGAAAGTGAAATAGTTTGAATTAATTATCTTAGGATAGTTGAATTCAAATCAAAGACTTGCCAAAGGATAAGCATATATATTAAATGAAATAAAACCCTAAAGGTAGGAGGAGTTGGCGTGAAAAGATATACCTACACACCTTGTTTTTGTGTGAAGTTCATCTCTCTCTCTCTTAATTATTTTGTTCAATTTTTCACAAGGAGAAAGGATTGTTCCTCATTCTCTTGTGTTATTGAGCAGTAATAGCAATCTAAAGAAGTACAAAATCAAGTTTTGTAGCTTCAAACTATAACCCTTACACAATACCGAAAAAGAGATCTAGCAATCTCGTTTTTAAGTCGACGGTGTAATTGTGTGTGTGAGAATAGAGGGAGTGGCGCAAAAGGCTATTCCTTGGCATTGGTGATCGAGATCTAAGGTGGACAAAGCCATCTTAGTTGCTGGTCATCATCGGAATAAAAATCTAAAAGGCATCAAAAGTTGTAAGTTCGATAACCCTAAAATTGTATGTTTCGATTCTATCTTTGGATATGTATGGTATGTATGATAAAATTTTTGTTTTTTCGCTGTGCTATCATGATTATCATACCATGTCATATTCCATTAGGAAGAGCTAGCGATCTAAGTCGGATTTTTGACCAACTCCGACGGCCGTTGGGCGCGTGAGCATCGCTTGGAAGTTACCGGTGACTTGATCTACCAGCGGATGGCTTCGGTGTCCTTCCGGTGAATCTCCGGTTACTGGTCCGATGAGCTCCAGTGACCGGTCCGGCGAGCATGATAACAGGCAGATTGTAGCAAATTCGACTAATAGGTTCGGGAATTCCTTTGATCTTATATGTGTTTGATTGGTGTAAACATATATATATATATATATATATATATGATGTTGGATATTAGTAAGGTAAATCAAAATGTTATCATGGTATGGGAATTATGCTTGATAGTGGCTTTACATATATTGGATTTGCCATAAGAAACTTATAATTTGTAAAAGTGAATGAGTTATAGTGTTAGTGAGGAAATAGTTTTGAAAGTGTAATGTTTGAAGTGAATTTAGTTAGACATATGATTGATATGTAGATTATGTGCTTATTTTTTATGATACCATCAATGCATTTCTGGACTTTCACAACGTGAATTTTATCCATGCTTTTCACAAGGGATGAAATGGATCTGCTCATGTTAGGAAAGTGACATATGTTAGTAAATGGAAAAAGGCATCGCACAAAATAGTTGTTAAATCACATAACTGTGTCCTAGGGTGAATCAAGCTTGAGCCTGATGATTTTTGTTTTTGTTGGTGTATAAGTAAATGCTTGTCTTCGTAAGTGTGTTGACCAAGCTTCATCATCTCGCAAATGCACCCCATGACCATCACAACCGATGATTTTGACCTTCTTTTGATCTTTTGGCAAAGATAGGATTTGTTTTTATGTTATGTTATATGCTTATCTTACGTTCCAATTTAATATACTATTATTTGTAGCAAAGACAAGTCTGTGTGTTGTAAGAACTGATAGAGAGAGAAAATGGAGGTTAAGTGAAAAACAAGTCTTTTGGGAGCAAAGAATGGTCAGAGGTGCATTTTGGTGATAATATTTGTTGATGCCTTTTTAGCTTGACACAGTTTCTGTTGTTTAAAACTTGAACAGTATTGTTCTGTTTCTCTTTATTGACATTGCTAGTTCTTTGCTTTCTGTTAACTTTAAGCTTAATGAATATAGTTTTCACGGATGTTTGATGCTGGAGTTCTATTTATGTTATAACTTAAATAATTTAATTAAATTATGTGTTAATGGTTTATTTCTGACAATATTGATAAATTTAATGGGGTAGTTTAATGATCATTATCCTAGGCCTTGCCTAGTGGGAGTTAAAATATTAAATAGGATTATAGCCAAATCATATTGGAAATTCATGATTGAGTCTTCAATGTATCAGTTTAAATATGATTTTCTTTGTTAACTTGTATAGATATATGTTTAACTCCTTACCAAATGATTTTAGAATTATTCTTTCGTAAGGAAATTATAATTTGCTATTTCACTTAGCTTCCCGAAAAAATTGTTTAATGTATTTGTTGAGATTAACTAAGAATGTAGTTAACATGTTTATTTAAAAGATGTCTAATTAAATATCTAGGTGTTTCTATTAAACGTTAACAGCGAAATTTTAAAAGATGATGATTAATTTGGCAATAAAAAGTATAGTTTTTGACAGTTAACTTATGATTGAACTTAGATAGCTAAATCAATTAATATGAAAATGTAAAGGTATGTTCATACACAGTTGTATAAAACATGCGTAAAGAGTATAAGATATGTACTTAGTTATTGGTTATATCGATATGATAATTGAAAATATATGCAAAGCATGATGTTAGATGTACACAAATATATATGATGAAAGTTTATTCTTTAATATAATATGAATAAATATGAGTATAAATGATAAAGCCAAAACTTAGAGTTAGAATAGTTCTTGAAAGTAATTGAATTGTAAAAATTAGATGATATTGAAGATTTTGTTGATAGGAATAAATCCTGTAAGGCTGTGAATCACACCTTAATTGTTTTAAATTCTAGTTATAATCTCATGCTATGATAAGTAATGTTTTTCTGTTTGTCATTTTCAGCATAGCTTTTCAAGAAATATTATGACCATATTATTAAATTGTTATGGAATAATTGTTTAATATTAGATTCTACAAAATGTTTTGGTAATGATATAATAAGTACAGAAGTTCAAGAGATGATCATGATGAGCCATGCAGGTACATCCTTCTGAAATGATTATGTGTTTACGTGCTGTTTTAGGTACTCATAGTGAGTGTGATTATATACGATTTCATTCTCATGAAAACAGTTTAGTAATGCATGAACTACTATGACAGGTATAAGTATTGTTAATATGTGCCTATTAGAAAATTTAAAGTAATTTAAATGAATCTATATAAAGTAGATTCCTTTGATGACCGAAGAGTAGTTTAAAGATAATTTGCTGAATTATTGTGAAATAATTTATGACATGAGTGAAAGATGGTCCACAAGCTGTACAAAAATATTTAAGATTCTGAATAACTGTGTTCTCTGGATTGAAAAGGAGTTGAAATGATGAGAAATTTGATAAATGTTTTGAAAGTAAATGAAAAATTATGCCCTTAGAAAATAGTCTGGCAGTAAAATTAGCTCAGGATATAATTGGCTGGCCATAGGGATATCTGTACCGCGGTGCAAGTCATGGCGACTTGCTTTACTATGGTAGGATCATTGATCTCCATAGTAATTATCTGTCTCTGTTATATGTATCTGTTATATGTTCTGTGGAGAAATGGTCCCTTGGGGTCATTTCTCTATCTCTGTTGTGGTCCTGTGGGGTCCACGTCCCGTGTATCCGGTTTAAGATTTTCTGCCGTGTTTGTACTAGGGGCATTAATATGAAAATAAGTTAAAAAGTGTAAAAGATAAGAAATGTTATAGTTTAGAACTAATTTGTATAAGAATTATCCTCTTATATATGTACAGCAACTGGATAATAAATTGAAAGTTATAATATTGATGAGCATGTGATTCTTTAAATCTATATAAGCATTTTGTATCTATATATATATATAGGTATGTATACCACTCTGTTATCGACCAAGTACATAATATATGGCACACTATGGTGTTAAGTAATATCTTGTTCACCTTGTTAAGATTATTTTAATGATTACATGAAAGTGAATTAGAATGCATATTATGTTTTAAATAATGTATAGGTATGAAGGAATTATGCCAAACGTCTTTTGTGATAACAATGCATATTGAATTGTTTACTGAGTTATTAAGTTTTGCTGCCTATATAAGTAAGATGTTCTGTCGCTATTACTTGTGATTTATTGCTGAATGTAGAACTAGGATCTAAGGTAATATAAGGTAGCAATTAGGAGTGTTATCAACTTTATACTTGTATAATTGATATTACATGTTTAAAAGATTTTCTTTAGATTATACTATTCTCCACTAAACTTTATAGCTTAGCACGGGTTTTGTTATCCGTGTAGGTAACAGGATAGGCTTGTTTCGGGTTAGACAGCTGCTATGCTCTAACCATCAGAAGAGGGGATCTAGTTCAGGCAATTCACCTTTGAAGTTCATTGATGTAGCGAGGCGATTTTATATGTAAATTGCTTTTTAGTTTGGAGTTTTATGGCGGTTTAACAGTGTTATTTGTAATAATGAATTATCTTAAGAAATGTGACAAATGATGAGAATAGCTGTATGAAATGTTTGTACAGATTATTTTTGTATTGTTGTACCTTGAAGGGCTGAGGAAAATTGTCTGAGTTTTCAGGAGGATTAGATAAGTTTTTAGGCGTTATATTACCGGATTTTTATTTGGTGATTAGTCAAGTGGACAATTATAATTCGATCGGTATTCTTAATTTCTAAACAATTTTTATTGGACGAGTCTGCAGTCAACAGAGTAGTTAAGGTTTAGAAAAAAAAAATTTATCGGGTTCACAAGTTTCAGTTAGACTGTTCAATAGGGTGTTACAATAATTATACGCATATATGCAAGGTTAATATTTTCCGTGTTTGCTTCATTAGAACTCCATTTAAAAAAGAAATTTTTTTCATGATATGATTGTATTTTTATGTTTCTAATATATGATATTAAAAAATACATAATTAATTATTCGTAATAATAAAATTAAAATTATATTTTATAACTTATTATTAGGTTATTTGTGACATATATTAATGTTTGATGGATATTTTTTTTAATTTTTATACAATAGTATTTAAAAATTATAATAATTTATAATATTTTAAAAATAAAAAAAAATTCGGTTAAACCGGTCGAACCACGAACCACAACCTCGCCGGTTCTTTACCCGGTCTGGTTTTAATAACATTGGTAGTCTCAATTTGTTGCTTAATGGAAACTGTAGTTTCCTTTAGGTGATTGTTCATTTCAACTGTTATTTTCTCAATTTGTTGCTTTATGGAAACTATAGTCTCCTTTAGGTGTTTGGGTCTGTTTCTTTCTTTCTCTCTCGATTGGTGTCTGTTCTTTTCTCTCCTTTTGTCAAGAAATTAAAGGAAATGGTAACTTGAACAAATTGACCAGGTCAAATTTTATGTCTTGCTGTTCAATTTTTCCCCTTTTTCTAGGTTGGATTGATGTTAAATATATCTAAGGTTTTGGAACTTAATGTAATTTACAGTTTTTTTCTTTTTAACGTATCAAATATAAGTTAGTGGTCAAACAGTTGGTGTGATAAGAAGTTGAAGTTGTTCATAAGGATAAAGCATAAAAGATAAAATTAGTTACTTCTCTCTCTCTCTCTGTCTCACACACACACACACACACTCTCTCATTTGCGTTGAGTTATTCTGGCACCTATTAGCTTGTGTATGAGTTGATGAAAAGATGAAGAGGTAGAACTTTTCTAATTTATGGAAAGTATTTAAGACATCTGTAATACTTGGTTATTTTAAAAGAGATGCGGAGAGATAAGGCTGGCTTAAAAAGTAGTGGCTTTTTCAGAAGGTGAGGTTATTAGATGGTTTATTGCCCTTGATATCGTATATGATACTTCCTGGGCCGAAGTGTACTCTTTTTAATCTAATTTACTCTTTATTTTGGGTATATAAGTTGGTTGTTATCTTGTTAGTTATTATTAAACTAAAACTGTAGATGCTTTCACACATTTGAGGATGACAGTATTATGCACTTGAATTTTGCTAAACAAGCATAACCATTGTGATCTATTTCTTTGGCCTTCAAAGTCTAGACAAATTGTATGATTGGTTGGACTTTTGTGCTTATTTTGTTTATTATTATTAAACTAAAACTGTAGATGCTTTCACACATTTGAGGATGACAGTATTACGAATTTGAATTTTACCAAACAAGCATAACCATCGTGATCTATTTCTGTGGCCTTCAAAGTCTAGACAAATTATATGATAGGATAGACTTTTGTGCTTACTTTATGGTGCATATGCTCTGAAAGTTTTTACTAACAGCTTATACAATTAGTGCAAAGCCAAAATCCATTGCCTACTTCCTTATTATTCTTTGTTTAGCTACCTTCAGGAAATGGACTATTTTTGTCTTCAGCATTGCTGGTAGGTTGTGGACGGACTAGATAAAGACAAAAGTAAAACAAGAAAAGCCATTTGCCTGCTGATTCTGTTCTGGTTTGTGAATTTGCAACATGAATTTAGCTAAGCCAATGAATCTGAAATCCATTGTTGCACCTACCTTTGTGGTAGAAGAGACGTAAGGAAATGTGGTCGACTTGTCTGTTTTTGTTGGTGAAATCCATTGTCAGTTGTTATTTATTATATGATGTGTGCTCAAAGAATTTATAAATATTTTATTTATTGTAATTTTTATTTTATTTGGATTTTAATATAATTTTTGTCATGTAAATGAAAAGAGAAAAAAATATTTTTTTTAATTTAAAAATATATTTTTGGGTTATTGGGGTGGGCCAGGTAGGGGCCCGAACTATTAATAGGGTAGGGTAGGGTTGGGATTTATGGTGATTTTTGGGTTGTTCGGGTTGACCTGAACCTGCCCGATGAACACCCCTAATAACAAGGGGTAACGTGAAATGGTAATATTGAAAACTATTATAAAGATAAGTAAATTTGTGTTTTTTTGTGTATATTTATTATTTATAATCTATATATTAGAATTAGGGGTGTTAAAATTGGTTCAAATCCAAAACTTTGTCAAAATCCGTAAAAAAAAAAAAATTGACCTAAATCTAACCTAATCTTAAAACTATCCATTTGGGCCAACCCAAAAATTATCCATTTAAAACTCAACCCAAATAAGTTTGTTCAAAATATCTAATGGGCCTCTTCCTCTAAATTCCCTTTCACACCCAGTCCTAATCACGATTCTTTTTCTGTTTTGGCCCTCTCTCTTTCTCTCTATCTAGTCTTCGCATCCGCCCCTTCCACCCTCACTGGCTCTCTCCCTATCCATCGTCTAGTTGTTGCTGGTGTGATGCACGCTTTGTTTTGCTTTGCTGCCCAACATCCGATTTCACCCTCAGAACCAAAGGATCGTCGAGCTTGAGTGAAGGAACCTCTGACCTTTAGCAGTTTGGTTCCACTTTTAGGGTCTAAACTAGGTAAAGGTTCCCTGCTCAGGCCGACAGTCGCTTCGCGATAGGAAAGAGACTCAACTTAACTTGCTAAACCTTAAACTCTAAAAGGCATGATACGGCATGCCTAGGTGTCCCTATCTCATTGCTAGCGATCGATAGCCGGGAGGCGTTTAGTTGGACACCATAAGGCTGATAGTAAGGAATCGCACCTAATAGAATATTGGAAAAGAAGGGTGTTCTGATCTCGTGAGGCCAAAAAACCTAAAAAATTTTCGGAACTCTACTCTTATTTTTACCCTTGATAATTGTGATATAAAGATTTTTTAGATTAATTGTGTTATCCCTTTTATTTCATGTAAGATTAAAGTAAATATAAAAGAATTAAATGCACACCTAATCACGTAAGAAAACGGTAAATCATGGCATATAGCAAAGCGATAAAGATATCCATAAATCGGGCAGTTCATTGTGACCTTTTAGGTAAGGATTTTGGTCCTCACATGTGGATTATTGAAGAAATATTTCATTATAAGGGTTTGAAGATAAGGACTTACCGATTCAAGTTTTATTTAAGAAACGTCTCGTGTTATTTAATTATATACAAAATCATTTACATTATTAAAAGTTAATTTTTATTTGTGAATTTTCTAGGCAAAATGCGGATATTGGTTTGATTTTATTAATGAAATATCCTAATTAATTACTATAAATCTTTTTGTGATATTTTTCATTTGCGATCGAAAAAGTCTTTTTATAGTAAAGAGGGAGGATGGTGGACTTACATGTAGTGCTCGCCTTCCATATTCACAAAAGGGGTTATTCCTCGAGAGCAATAATGATAACAATAACAATAATACTGAAAATAATAATGACAACAAAAAATTGAAAGAGGATGTACGTAAAAACTAAATGAAGTAAATAAAGGCAAAAAACAAAGATTTGGTGCATATGTCAAAAAATGCACGGGAGTACATTTGATGACATCTGGTCGACTCTTTTACCTTAAAAAGCAAGAAAATATATTTTGTACCATGCATCGCGTAATACAAGGTGTGCATCAAGTGATGCACGGCCTTATTAACCTGATAACAATGAATTTTCTCTTTCTCTTTTTAAAATAAAGTTCTTATCGACAATAGATCCAAAATGGAGCAAAAAAGAAAACTTAAATATAAAAGAAAGGTTTTTAAACCATATTTTTCCTTGAGAAAACTGATTTTAAAAAATAGACAAAATAGAATTTAAGGAAGATAGTATAATAATTTTTATCACACGACAATATACTTTTAAAAGGGGTTTCACAACCTAAATCTAGCAGTGATTGATACACAATAAAAGCTATAAATGAGGATAATAACACAACTTATGATAATTCTGAAAATTATGAGAAAGATCCACAGAGCTTGCTACTAGAAGTGTCTGTTGAAATTTTCCAGTTAGGAATGTTCCATCAATCAACAAAACCAGTTTACAATGGTTCAACCCATCGATAGCTGGTTTAAAACTCCAAAACACCCTTTGAAATTGCTTTACAATTGGCATGTGGGTGTCTTGCAGTAGAAATTCATTAACAGTTCCTGGATTATAATTTTGCAAAGCATATAAAAAACTCGGTAGTCTCTCATACGATTCACTATAATTCCCAAATATAGACTCTAGTGCAATCATCTTTGCATACCAAGCCTTATAGTACGATACCTCATAATGAAATTGCTCCTTGATAGCAGTAAAAACCACATCAATAAGCAAAGTTAGATTTTTACTGACTATCCCTGTGATGCAGTTACGAATAATTTGTGATCCCAATTGTCTATGGTCTCTAGACATATTACCAACAGATAAGCATGAATGGGGTCCTTCAAACCTTATGATAGTCTAGAAAGGACTTCTCTCTTTTTCACATCTCTTAACCTCCATTTGCATCCAATTTCAGACTTTGCGCACCTTAGAATCCAATATTTTGGCTTAGACTCAACAACTTTAAAGTCAACATTTCTCATTATTGAGTATTTTTTTACACAAGATTTGACCTCATCCTTCGAGTTAAACACCATACCTATTGATAACTCAGAGGTGTTATCCTAAGTCTGAAATTGCACACCTTGCCCTATATCAACTTGTGATGCATCAAAGTCAATGGCAGTGTAGTGCTCAGATGGAAAGTTAAATATTGCATCATTTGTCTCACCGGTGCCATGAAATGATGCTAATAGACTAACATATTGTGTATCCAAAGACTCTTGATCATCACCAAAGTCGAATTCTTCACTTTCTGCACTCATATTTGCAGTATTAGCCTTAGCATCATCATTAGGTGTTAGATAGTCATTATTAACTGCGCCATCTTCAAAACAATCTGTGCCAGCCAAATCAATGCAAGATTTATTTCCAACATCTACACCAACATCATTAGAAAAATGACCCTCCTCACCTGTTGAAATGCTTAGAGTGCATATGGAATCTTCAAGTAAATCACCATCCCATCGATTAACAAACTGTGTTGTCTGAATAGGATCAAAATTTGGCATATGGACAACTAATTGATGTTGATCGTTGTATCCTGAACTTTGACTTGCACCTACACCGATTGATTGTACAAAATACCTGTCAAATTGACGATTGCTTGATATGTTGCCAAATATAGATTTACTCAAAAAATTCCCAACCCTTCTACTAATAGACCGTTTGGGCTGACTAAAAGTTGAATCATACATCTGGCTCATTGGCTGTCTAGACTGACTCAAATGGTGATCAGGCATTTAACTAACTGATCGCCTGGGCTGATTCATACTACCATCAGCTATTGGGGTAATTGACTACCTAGGTTGTCTTATACCATGATCTGGCACATGGCTAATAGATCGACACATATGTATCCTTTGTCTCAAGCTGCCACTTGCCTTCCTTCCAAGTAAGTCCCCATCATGTCGACTTACAGACTGCATTAGCTGACTGAGTCCATCTTTATCTCCAGTAAACTGATAAAAATTGGACTGAGATAAAATTTCAATATTTTGCTCACTAATTGATTGCTTAAGCTGACAAGGACCATCATCATTTACAAATAATGGTTGACTTGCCACGATATTTTCCATATACGATGCATCATTTCTAGTGTTATCACCAGTTTCGTACTTAGCTATATTAGCTCTTACACCCCCTTCATCCACTACAACAATTAACTCCACAAATGTATAATCATCATACACTCTTAATTTTTCATAAATCATCTCTATGTCATTGTCATCTGTCAAATTCATTGACGTCCAACTTAACGATACTCGATTGTAAATTGGACACTTGTATATAATTCTTGATACCGCATCATTGATACCTAAACTCAATTTAACGTGTATTTTATGCATCAATTCAGGAAGAGTATATTTATTTCTAAGTCTCATTCTCTTTTTAATGGCATTTGGTCCCAAAACATGATATTGAAAATCTGAAACTCCATAACTTATTTGTCCACCCGTGTGCAAAAAAAATTTGTATATGCTGACATCTTCAACTTATCTATAAGTCAAAATATATTTATATTATTTTTAATTATAATTTTTTCAAAGTTATATATTGTATCCATGAAAATAAAAAAAAACTAGTATCTAAATAATAATTTATCTCATAACCATTATAAAACTACTACAACAACAGTAATAAAATTTCAAAAGTTATAAACATTAGGTGAATTAACATCCATAAATAGTGTAATAATAATTCAATTTGCTCATTACATAATAATAATTCAATTTGCTCATTACATAAATATATATCGACAAACTCTTAATTAACATGATATTTTTACACATTTACACCATGCATGCTTAAATTATATATTATTTCATTATAATAATAAATTAATTTACTTTTATTATCTAATAACTATCCAATACAAAATTACAAATAAATAATTTATTATAATCAAAATAATACCTTTTTTAAGACTAGTATTATGCAACCTTTTTCTTGGATGATCTTCTACTTTAATTGATATCTGCAACTTAACAAAAATAATAAATAATTAAACCAATATTTATACACATAAATTGCAACTAAATTAATTAAATTATAAATATTTAAAATATAGATACTTATCGAATACTCATAATAAGAGTGTAAAAATATAAATTCTTCTGCTTTGCATAATAGAAATTTGCTATTTAAACTTTCTCGCACCGATTTTTAACACTCACACATACAAACTTCATCAAATTTTAACACTCACACATACAAATTTCGAACAATAATTCTGCTACTTCACCGAATATATATAGTCGGTTTTCAAATTTATGTTCAACGCGTTTCATGATTTTTCGGAGGAAACAATGGCTTTTGCAGACCTGAATTCGCAGGTCAATGTTGCGGAATCAGGTCTGAATTATTCCCTTAATTTTTGGCCCTGTGACTCCATCTATTCCCTTCATTCTTCAAAAGGATGGTGGGCCTTGCGTTCAAAATCCCCAGCTGACAATTGTGAATTCTAAATCAACCCCATTTCCCCAAATAATTCTCAACTCACACCATTTTTTTTAATATTTTTCCCCAATTGTATTGATCTTAAAAAAAGTCCCCATAAAATTATAGTACCTAATCAAATAGCGGAATTATTATTAATTTGCAAGATGAGGGATGGATTTGTGCCATTAGGGCCAACGGTAAATATTGGTATTTTCAATACTGTTAGTTAACTAAATTAATAATAAATTCTGACACACAACGATTTTAGTGTCAATTTTAAAAATATAGCAGACTGTTGCGATTTTAGATATGACACTGACACTAAAACCGCAGTAGTTTATTACGGTTTCTGTATAAATATTTTCTGCTATATGTGGATTCTGCATTCTAAAACAGCAACAAGTCATTACGATTTTGACAAAAATACCAAATTCTAATTTTTTTTGCAAAAGACATTAGAGTTCTAAATATTTTATAAAAAACAACATTATTTAAAAAAATATCCCACATAGGTCACACTTTATTATTGGTTTAATTTATTAAAAACTCGCAGCCATAAATTTTAACGATAACAATTAATCACATTGTATATTTTTTTTCCGAAAAAGAAGTTAAAAAAATTAAAATAGAAAAGATAAAATGTCCAAGAAAGTTCTATGTTCCTTAGGATGTGATCAATTGAATCGCATTGGTCACGTTTGAAAGAAAAAAGAATGAGTTGAGATGATAAAAATTCATTTTTATCTAAATTACTGTTTTTAAATTTGAATATTTTTAAAAGTTTTTTCTCCTCAAATTAAAGATTTCGAATTCAAATTCTATATATAAAATATTTTTAAAATTGAATATTTTAATTTGCAAATTAATTGAATCAATAAATTTAAAACATCAAATAATGAAAAAGAATATAAACATATCTAAAATAGGTGAGCCAAAATTTATATATATGAAAAATAAAGTTATGCGAAAAAATATTTTAAAAGGTTAAATTATAAAAAATTTTGGATGGGTAGGCGGGCCCTTAAAAAATTATTAAAAATAAAGTTATGAAAATGATAAACTTCGTGTGGTTTTATGACCGTCTCGCATTTTAAAAAAGGTAGGTCTCTTTCTTTGAAATCTCAAGCTTTCTTGCAAGAATTTGTCCATCCTCGTTTCCACATTAAGAACTTGTATCATTCAATCACGCTGTCCTTTGATACATTCCACTGTATTAGAATAAATTTCACTGCTGAACTATCTCATTAGAAATTTCAATTTAATTTAATTAAATAGTTTTTAAATTAATTTTTATACAAAATTAGAACATAAATTTTTGATTTACTTTTGCTCTCATATGTAGAAGTACATTTTTTTTAACAAATTTTTTTACATACAATATGTTTTTTATTATAATACTACAAATTTCTGTTACAACTACATGGTGAATTATGTAAAATAAAAAAAAATAGTGTTATGAGACAAATTAACTATAAATTAAAAACTGTATTTGGATTGGATTCAAAGTTTGATTTTTCAGAAAATTAAAAGTTTAAGGATCAAATTGAACATTTAATTGATTATAATAAAGAAAATAATGTTAGAATAATGAAAGAAAAAAACTCAAGTGTTCAATTAGTTAATTATTTATTCATTTTTTACATTATTTGCTAAATGATAAATGCGCATTTCTAGTTTTCAGTCAAAACAGGAGCGGAAATTAAATTTATTACTCTTACAATATTTTAACTAATCATGTCTACTAAATCCCTAGCTTACCATGAGGCTTTGTCGGCGGTGGAAAAGATTCATCCACCAATGCCACCGGACGATAGACAGAGGAAAATACAGAGAGAAGGCAACAACATGTCTGTGGATCTCGAAGATCCCTTTGTTTGGGAAGCTGTTAATCGAGATGCTCCAACTCTCTCCTTCAGAGACACTTTGATTAGGAAGGCTACAAGGCAATTTGGTGCTCAAATCCTTTGGATCAATTCGAACATTCTAGATATTGAAACAGAACTCCACGAAGAAGAAGGGAAGGATTTAGGCTCGGCAAATTCAGATGGGGATTTGGATAGTGAAATCGGGGAGGATGAGGATATTAACGTAACGATTAATGCTGGACTTCTTCGTTTGGATGTTTCTGATAAATTGGAAACTCAACTTGCCTGCCCATGAAAAAAATCCGTAGTGGTGAGATTATTAGGTAGGAACATTAGCTACAGGACTCTTTGTAACAGGATCGAATCCCTTTGGACACCGAAAGGGAGCTATAAGGTAATTAATTTAGACAACAATTTTTTCCTTGTCCATTTTGATTTAATGGAGGATTATATCAACGTGTTGGTGGGTGGTCCATGAATTCTTTTAGGGCATTACTTAATAGTTCAACCTTGGCATGTTGGTTTTTCCACAGATAATGATGTGCTCACTTCTATGGTTACCTGGGTGCACTTTCTTGGTTTCCCCTTGCATTATTACCATAAACGAATCCTTAGGCAAATTGGAGCTAAGATTGGAAAGATGGTGAAAATTGATTATAATACTTCGGTTTCGATGCGAGCTAAATTTGCTTGAATAGCCATATAACTAGATCTCACTAAGCCATTAGTGGCTCAAATCCAGATAAAGGATAAGAAGTTTAATATGGAATATGAAGGTTTGTATAGAATTTGCTTCGAATGTGGTAAATACGATCATTTGAAGGATCAGTGTTCCAGTATGGTACAGCCGGATAATGTAATGGAAAACCCTATTGTAGCAAGTCATATGGCTGTGAATACCAACACAGAGGTTAATATTAAGAAAGTTGCTGCTGAGAGTTCTGAATCAAGGGCTCAGTTTCGCTCGTGGATGATGGTTCAACGTCGTGGTGGGAGAAGTAATGAAAGCATAATTGCTCAAGGGAACAGAACAGAAGCCTCGACATCGAATTTATATGGGTCAAGGTTCGAGTCCCTCGCTTCTTTGGAGGAAGATGGAAGAGAGCAGAAGGAATAAATGGTTACACAAGCTGTTCATGATAGGAAGCAACAGTTTCTTAATGCAGCTCCCCGTTCATCAGGTTCGGTATTTAGAAGTCATACTAAAGTGCATAGTAACAAGCTATTTACTACTATTATTGAAGGAAATCGTGCAAAAATAGTCCAAAAAAAGCAGGAACTCCTTAATGTAGCTTTATGTGATAAGCGAGAGGTGGGAATGCAAATAGAAAAAGGAGAATATTGATGTTAATATGGAGATGGCACACATAGTGCAAGGAGAAAATATAGACCAGGCACGGACATTAGGGGAAGATGGGGGTAAGGGTAGAGGCAAAATTGGTGTGTTGGAGATCTTTGACCCGAAATCTCACATAGCTATCACAGTGCAATACCCAGATGTCGCTTTGTCTAGTGGGGATAGGAATCAGAGCCAAGGATCAAAGTTTAGAGGCACCTCTTTAGCCAGGGAAGACCGCCAGACAAATGTGTGTTGAAGAGTATCAGGGAAACTCCTTTTATAAAAGGAAAAAAGAAAATTAGAAGTTCGAGTCTGAAGATCAATGATAATTCTGAACTTATCACCAATCTAGTTTGAATCGAACAAGATGAAAGTAAGACAGAGGAAGTTCTCAACATTCCTGTTGATGTGGTGGATACCGGTGATTTGGCTTCTGCTAGAGTTTTAGGTTCTTAGCTCTTATTTTTCTGCTATAAATTTAAATATTATGTCTTGGAATTGTTAGGGTGCTGGCAGTAAAGTTTTTTTCCTGTTATACTCGTAATTGGGTGAGATTGTATAAAATTTCTATCCTTGTGTTGTTGAAGACTCAGGTCAGTGGTAAAGTAGCTGATAGAGTTATCAAGAGTTTGGGTTTTGCTCATTCTTTTAGAGTGAAAGCTAAGGGTTTTTCTGGTGGAATTTGGATTCTTTGGGGGGATGATGTAATAATTGATGTCCTAAAGTACTCTTATCAGCTAGTTCACTTTAGAGTTAGGCATAATAGCCTCTCTCCCTTTCAGATAACAGCTATCTATGGAGATCCTGTTTTAGCTTGAAATAAGATGCTTTGGGGAGAGTTAACAGCTATAACACATTTTATGTTAGAGTCGTGGTCTATAATGGGGGATTTTAATTCTTTTTTGTTTAATAGTGAAAAGGTAAGAGGTTCCAATAGGAGCAGTAAACCTTGTCCCTTTTTTGCACAATTTATGAATTTGTATCATATGGTGGATATGGATTTTTTCGGGCCTAAGTTTACTTGGAGACAGGGTTTGGTTTTGGAATGTCTGGATAGAGCTATTTGTAATTTAAGTTGGATGGAAAGTTTTTCTCTGGATAAACTTTTTCACTTGCCTTGGTTAAAGTCGGATCATAGACCTATTTTGTTGTCTTTGGCTGATGGAGTTAACGGGTTGGTTGAATGCAGTTTTAAATTTAATGTTGCTTGGACACTACATAATGATTTTCATCGCTTTGTGTGTTCTAGTTGGGTGAATTTTGGTAGTTTGTTAGACATTATCAAAGAGTTCTAGGATAAAGCCAGTGGCTGGAGCAAGGAGGTCTTTGGGTGTCTTATGTACCGAAAGAGGAAACTTATGTCTAGAATCACAGGTATTGAGAGATTTTTAGAGCATTCAAGATCGACTTTTCTGGAGAATTTGGGAAGTCAGTTGCGGATGAAATTAGAGAAGACTTTATTACAGGAGGAGGCCTATTGGAAACAAAAAAACGAATACGGATTGGCTTTTAGCGGAAGATAAAAATACTACCTATTTTCACTACAAGGCTAGGATGAGAAGACATAAAAATTACATTTATGGTTTGATGGTTTCAAAGAGGATCTGGTCTTTTGATCAAGATGTTCTCAAAACACATGTTATGGGATTTTTTAGTGATGTTTACTCGGAGGATAATATTATGGCTCCGCTTTATCCTATACTATGCAAATTCCCAAGAGTTTCTGAGGCTATTCATTCAGTCTTGTCTAATCTAATTAACCTTGAAGAAATTCATAAAGCAATGTTTAGCATGAATAGGGATGATCATGGGATGGAGAATCCCCATCCCCCGGAGGGGAACCGCCGTGAATGGGATGGGAAATCCCTAAAAATTTCCCCTGTGAGGGCGAGAACGGGGAAAAAATATTCCCCGACTTAGATTACGGGGCGAGGGCGGGGGCGGGGACGGGATTGTGGTCCCCACCTCGAAATTTAATAATTAAATTTAATTATATATAAAATTTAGTTTTAAATTATATTTAATTTTAGTTTTGTCAATTATTAAAATTTATATTAATTTACAATTATTAAAATTTATATTAATTTAATTTGTAATTGAATTTATATTTTTTTTAATTATTAAATATTATATTTCAATTATAATTAATTATTAAATATTATAATTTAGTTCTAATTAGATTTTTTTTATTTTTTTTTTGCGGGGACGGAGGAAATTTTTTCCCCGAAATGCTAGCAGGGACGAGGACGAGGTGTTAGAGAGTATGCCCTAGAGCCCATATAATAGGGATGTTTTTCATATGTATAAAATTTATATTCTTAATAAAAGGCATCATTCATTTATTAATGCTATGTTTAAATACATGAGTTTGTAAATCTTAAATTAATAAATGAAGTCCTAGATATTATAAATACAGTGCAAAGGCAATCATGAAGGTATTCATGATGTGAGATGTCTATTGCATGCAAATGTGTTAATATCTAAATATCCCTAGTCATAGAATTAACAAGATAGGACATTGTTAATTCGGACAGACTAGCACATGTTATGCTTCTTGAATGATTCAAGCAATGGTTCTCATAACTGTGATTATGAAAGATAATCAAAGCTAACATGTGGATGCTTGTTAGAAGAACAAGTTCATTGGAGACCTGCAAAGAGAATCCTCACATGGATATTAAATCTATGTCAGTGAGGAGTCTCTTCATAGCGGTTGTGCAAGTATCCTTAGAATTGAGATCACCAAAGTTATCTTAAGTAGCAAGTGCTATACTTTGACTCCATAACTAATTACTTTCAACTGGGAGTGAACATAGTTAGGAGATTGGGTATATAATGACCTACTTGAAGATAGTTGAGTGATTGACAAAGGATTCACCATCCCAGATTTAATAAGGAAAGTTATCTCGCATGATTCTATAATTACCCTGTTCAGAGAATCTCTGGCCAGAGTAAAATGCCAAGATGGATAGAGATCCATGGAGGGCATTTTGGGAACAATGTTTAAATTAATAGAACATACATAATTAGATTTATATGAGTTGACAGAAATCCATACTCAGAATCTAATTGAGATAAGAGTGGTGAAAGGAGTAATTGCACGGTAACTGTTTCTATGGAAGGGTATAGTCAAACCACATAACTTTCCTGATATTTGGGTAGTCATGATGCCTAGCTAGAGGCCAATCATGACTTGTATAATGATATATCAAAATATCAATAGGGATTGATAAAATGATTTAAAGGAGTTTAAATCATGTCGAGTTTTGAATAGAACTCACAATTACATATTATACTGCCAAACATGGACAGGAACCCAATAGGTCACACACATATAGAGAAAAAGGATAAAATGGTAAAAAGACAAGGATAATAATATTTGATATTATTATGAGGGTAGATAAGTCAAGTAAAATTGTCCACGGAATTTTTGAGAAATGTTCTGTAAGTTGGACCTAATTGAAATAATGTATTTCATGATTAATTATTATTATCTTATAAGTGTTATATGACTACTATAAGTGTTATAGGACTAATATAATAACTAATAAGTCCATTGGAGAAGTTATAAAAGGGGCCAGAGGAATGGAGCTGGTGTGGAAGCCCTTCTGTAGAGGGCCACACTCCAACTCCATTACAGAAGGCCTTAGAGGTCTTTTTCTTGCACCAAATTAATTTATATATGTTACATAAGTGTTATGGAACTCACATATTTAATTTGATTGGATTTGGAATCCATTTAGGTATTTAAATCCAATTAGTTGCACAAAGGGCCTAGTTTGCGGGTTTTGTGCATAGTCTTTAATGAAAAGGTTTAAATTGGATTTAATTAAGTCCAAATGATTATAATTAATTCCAGAGACCCAATTAATAATTCTCCAAAAATTTTAAAGAGCCCAATCTCATTAAGGAGTTGGAATTTTAACCTAACTATAAAAGGCCAACTAATGAGGATTTAGGGTTAAGTGATTAAATAGAAAAGAAAGACCTTTTCTCTTATCCTTCGCTCTCTTTTGCGCCACCTCTAAGCTAGCTTCTTGGAATTTCGGCCAGCCCTAGTTTGATACCAATTTGTTGGTTCAATTTATCCTTCTCTAGTGTGGATTACTCATTGGAGGTGTTCGATTTTGGACACTATGGTTTGCAACAACCCGGTGCGAAGTAATATCAACTGTTCAACAAAAATCAAAGGTGATTTTTCTTATTCTCATATAGTTATATTGTATATTCATGGCAAGATCAGATCTAATGGTTAAAAAATTTTAAAATTTCGCTCATATATGCGATGCATGTAACCATTAAACTCCAACACGAGGAATCCCCACCCCTACGCGGGGCAGTAGGTGGGGAGCCACTCCCCGCCCCTGCCCCACCATGATCATTCCTAAGCATAAAGCCTATGAAGGCACCAGGCATTGATGGTTTAAATCCTCTATTTCTTCAAAAGTATTGGGATACTATTAAGTGGTCTCTGCGTCAGTTTGTGGAGGAGGCATTTAAAGGGCATAGGGTTGGTTCTTATTTTTGTACGGCTTTAATCTGCCTTATTCCCAAAAAGAATAAACCGGCCTTAATTAGTAACTTTCGGCTTATCAGCTTGCTTTCAGTTTGGTATAAAGTTTTGATGAAACTGGTGACTAATCGCATAAAACCTTTCCTTCAAACTTTAGTGGGTCATCACCAAGCCAGCTTCATTCCGGGGAGACAAATTATTGATAATGTTCTTTGTTGTTGAAATGTTGGTAGAATAGTACTTCTAGATTAATTAGGAATGGTGGATTAATTGATGGTTTTAGCACTACACGGGGTGTTCGGCAAGACGACCCTCTGTCACCCTACCTTTTTGAGTTAAATATGGAGCATCTTTCTCATGGCATAGATAAGGTGGTTAGAGATGGTCAGTGGAAGTCGATTGTTTAAGGTCGAGGAGGCCTTCCGATGTCCTGTCTCTTTTTTGTAGATAACCTTATCCTTTTTGCTGAAGCTTCAGTGGAGCAAGTTCAGGTTATTAATGGAGTGTTATATGACTTTGCAAGTGCTCGGGTCAGTTGGTTAATAAGAAAAAAATATGCATTCTGTGTGTCTAGGAATGTGAGTCATTCTATGGCTAATGAGTTGCATAGGCAGACAGGTTTTCAATTGGTGCTAGATGTTGGTCTTTATCTCGATATCCCGATTATTCATGGTAGAGCGGGAGTCAAGCTTTATTCTTATTTGGTAGACAAAGTCGGGAACAAGCTAGTTAGCTGGACGGTAAAGTCCTTACCAATGGCGGGTCACATCACTCTGGTGAAATCTATTTTATTGGCCATCCCTAGTTATCTGATGCAAACGTCAGTGCTTCCGGTGTCCATTTGTGAAGATATTGAGCATTTATGCCGTGATTCTATTTGGGGTTCTTCTTCCAATGAGAGAAAATTACATTTGATAAAATGGGATTACATTTGTAAGCCAGTAGAGTATGGAGGTGCGGGTATTAAGAAGGTTAAAGGCTGCAATGATATGTTCTTGTTAAAAATTATTTGAAGGTTAATGTAGGATGAACAGTCTTTGTGGGTTAGAGTGTTGAAATCGAAATATAAAATCCCCAATAGTTTCTGGCATGTTGAGCTACTGATGTCAAGAGGTTCGGTGTTAAGGCGAAGCATTCGTCATTTATGGTCTTGTTTTAGAACAAATACTTGTTGGGCAGTTAACAATAGAGTGTCAGTGTCCTTTTAGTTTGACAATTGGGTAGAGGTAGGACCTTTATACCTTTATGTTCCTATGTTAATCCGTATGTCTAGTGATTGGGAATACATTTCTCAATTATCAGTGAAGGATGTGTATGATGTTAGTAGGGGCTGGAGGAGAGATTTATATGCTAGATTCTTATCAGATGAAGTTTGTAATCTGATTGAATTGTCTCTCCCTTTCGATGATAGCTTGGGAACTATTCTCTTATATGGCTGCCTGCAGCTTAGGGTTCATTCTCAATAGAGTCAACCTATTGCTTCATTAACCACTTTATTCATAATAATCCTTCGATTGACTGTAAGGTCTGCTGGAATTGGCAAGGTCCCCAAAGGGTGAGAGTCTTTCTTTGGATTCTTTTGCATAAACGTCTTATCACGAACGATGAAAGAGTAAGACGACGCCTCTCGTCAACTGGAAGTTGCTCAACTTGTAACATAAAAGTGGAGATTATTGTTCATGTGGTTCGGGATTATCTGGTGGCCAAAAGTGTTTGGAATAAGCTTTTAACAAGGGAAGTTTGCTTACAACCTTTTCTCTTCGGATATTCTGGTTTGGACAGCCAAAAATACCATGTTTGATTTTAACAAGCATGCAGGAGCTAGGCAGGAAGTCATGGTTGGTTGGAAGGCAGCAGCAACAGACTAGATAATCTTGAATATGGATGGCTTTTATCATAGGAATTCCCCTTCAGCAGCTACAGGTGGTATTGTGAGGGATTATTTAAGTAAGTGGATTGGCGGTTTTTCGGTTTATGTGAGAGGGAAGAGTGCGTATGTGGCGAAACTTTAGGGAGTTTATGTGGGTCTCCAAGAGGTGTGAGATAGAGGTTGGAGAAAAGTAGCTTTACAAGTAGATAATAGCAGTGTAGTAGCAATTATTACTAGTGAGATTGAGGTCCATCCGTCTCATCGGGCTCTTGTTCTGCGGATTCGTGAGTTGCTGCATCGTGACTGGCAGGTGGATGTCCAACATGTGTTTATAGGGAAGCGAATAAGGCAGCTGACTTTTTGGCTAACTTAATTTACAGCCAGTCCTCGTAGTTTGTTTGGCATGGAGATTTTCCGGGTGGTTTAAGAGATATTTTGATGAATGATTGTATGGGAATTTCAGTTCCTATAGTTGTTAGGGGTTAGCCTTTTTTGTTTTGGTTGTTCTCTCTTCTTCATAAAAAAAATAAAAATAAAAATAAAAATAAAATAAAATAAAAAACAAACAAACAAACAGGAGTGTGATTTTAACATTTTAGAGAGGCAAATTAGTAAAATTTAAAATTTTGGGAGTTAAAATAAAAGTGATAATTATTTTTAGAGTTTTGATATATGCTCTGTTTAATTATACGTACATGTCTTATACACAACAAAATTACAATACAATTTTATATTAACCAAGTCCAAATGCATTAAAGCAACAAAATTATTTAAATTAACTCTTTAACAACAAAGTAATTTGCACTTATTAAATATGTCTTGTAAAAGTCAAATTAAAAAAAATGCTAAATATTTTATCAAATTACTAAGTACACCCAATCTATTATTCTTTCCCCTCCACCTCTTCTTCTTCTTCGGTCTTTCTTTCTTTAAAAAAAGAATACGGTCTTATATGTTATTAGAACAAAATTGTATTTTGAAAAAAAGAATACGGTCTTATATGTTATTTGAATCTCGTTTAATAATAGTTGTTCTTTTGCCTTAAAAAAATGTTATCTTCCAATTTTTGTAATTTGTTATTAATTACGTCTTATTTAAAGAAAAAAATATTTCGTGATTTCCAAATATAACTTAAATCAAATATTTTCTTAAATATAAGAAATATAAAATAATATGTTGGATTTTTAGTCTAAAATTTTAGTTCAATATATATACTTTTATATATATAATTGATAAGAAACTCGGAAAAACTTTAATCCAGAGCTAGATATATGGAAGAAGAAAAATAACAAATGAATTTTTGAGAAGACTTCAATGGTCAAATCAGATGCGTTGAATAAAAAATCAATAGAGAGAAGATAGAAAGAGTAGGATTATAACATACAGTAAAGTTGTTTCTATTTAATAGGTAAGTTCTAATATCTCGTAACTTCTAATTTAATAATTGATTATAGGCTATCATAATTTTTTATAACATACATTCATTTGTCCCTGTTTATTTAGCTTGGTCAACCCGAACTTATGGAGTCAGATTTAGTTAATTATGTTAACAAAAGTTTTCCACTGATATTCACAACATTTATGCAAATGTATTATTAGCATATTTATGGCATTTTTAATTCATAAAAATGTGAATTTAGAGTATAAAAACACATGTACATGAAAATTTATTACCTACATAAGCTTTTTCTCCCTATCACGTGTTGTATATATGCCAAATCTTAGAGTTTCACCATGAAATTGATAAAAAGTCGCCATGTTATCTTGCAAGGCGTTTAGCTTGATTTGTTGTTGAGAAAATAATTTGACACTAGACATTTTTATGCTGTAGTAGAAGCCAAGAAGTGACAGTGCAGAGGCTAGCAACATGCTTAGAAATGCTTATAAATTGTCATGGAGTTGAAATAAGAACTTAGCTAAAAATTCCACCGCAAAAATCAGCATACTTACCTCATTAGCAGAGCTTAGAGTTGTAATTCTTATACTCCCATACTAATCCCCCCAAGCCAGACAGAAACTCAGTTTTCATTCTGCTAGATGCAGTAAATAATAAGGAGCACAGCCAAGATGCATATGAGTAGGTTTAAAATGGTGAAGTTTCTCAAGGAGGCTTTATAGTAACTCATCATCGTGTGTTCTCCATCTTCACGAACTTTCTTTATGTGAAGAGTACTAATGATTCGAGTAGAGATACCTGCTGTAGTTCTATTTTCTTAGCCCACAATTTATGTGTAGAATGAAAGTATAGACTCAAGATTGGTTTGTATATTTGCCATGAAAAGGGTAGTAAATCAATTTGTACTATCATGAATTGGTCTAGTGATGGATTCTTATTTACATCACAAGATTATAGGCGCCAGCTATTGCAAGATGCAAGGCTTGCAACTTCTATGTACTTTCAAGTGTTGATTAATATTCAATGTTGGCTGCATTCTTTCTAGTTTGGAACATGATGAAACGTAATCGCAAAAATTGCCATTAGGACTTGAATTCAAACTCTCTGATCCCGAATTGAATCGACTATCTATATCTCCATTATCTCCATCATCATAAAGATGGAGAATTGGGTATAATTGGCAACGACCCATGTAAAAGCTTGGAAACCAGACCTGCAATTTCTTTCAGTGTGACCCACCTGAAGGGATCAAGTATTAAGGACTTTGATGTCATTCTAATCATAGGATTCCATGTTCTGAGGACCAAAACCAATTTGCAGCTGGTAATTGCGCTGGAAGATTGGTGTATGCCCACAATATTGGCGAAAACGAAGCCTGGCAGGCATTTGTTGTGCCAAAATAGTTGCGAATACCCACAATATTAGCGATAGAATGAAGTCGGGCAGGTACGTATCAGAGTAAGACTAAGAAGGAAAGTGTGGCCAACCATCGAGGGGCATGTAGACGGCAACTGGGCTCTCCATCGGAATCCATGAGATAATTGAGTTGTGTAGAGACTATGGCTACGGGTTCATAGAGAAACAGAAAAAGAGAGGTTTTTGGGCGATATATTTGGGCATGGCCAAGATGAAAAAAAAAAAAATGCAATTGAATTCGACGGTGTGGTACAGTCTCATCGCACCGATGATAACAAACTAGAAAAAATCTTAATCTGGAGTTAAATAGCTGCAAAAAGAACGAAGGAGCGGTAGAATTTCGGTGACAGTGATGAAGTCCAATGCGTTGAGCAGGAAATCAACAGAGAGAAGATTGAAAGAATAGGATCATGATATATTCATGGCATTACTCAAATTAGCTACGCATAAATCCCATATTAGTCTAAAAAAATTAAATTACCCAAATCTTAGTAATCAAAAAATATTCTGAAACTTTGACTTTTTTGAGGTAGCAAATCTCATAAAATAATGCAGCTTGGCAAACACACCTCGCCTCGCTACACCAGATTAACATTTTTCAAATCGTTTTCTTTACGGCACCAAGTCAAACATATCATTTGCAAATAAAAAATAACACCCTTTTATTTCATTTCAAGATCATTTATGGAATGAAAATAATTTCATAATTTATTCATTTATACTACATATAATAATATTATGTACGTGAAAATTTTTGTTTGTGCTAAAAACAGTCTTATATTTTAATTTATTTTTTAGAAAATCTCAATAATAAAAAAGAAATATATATATAAATAAAATTCACGAGAATATGGTGATTAGGTTGATTATGAGTTTTTTTATTTGGTTTTCATATTACGTTTAAGCATTTCATTTTTATAGCTGTTGAAATTATTTGGATAGTTATTAGATTTACTAAACAGGATATTTTCACTATAATAATTCCACTAAATAGAATCTTCTATTTTAAAAATAATTTTAAAATTTAAGCTAATGTAATTTAATTTGCTTGTTCTTTATACCTATATAATTGCAATAATTTTTGTCTAGATATAAAAATTGGTCTCACAATATTAAAAAATCGGAGTGAGTATCAAGAGATCATAGAAAAAAAAATATATAAATAAGGTGTTATAAAAAATAGAATGAGGTAGCTCAAAAGAAAAAGGATGGAAAAAAAAAAGAAAAGAAAAAAAATTAATTTACTTGGGTAAACAAGAAAAAAAAATACAACTATTTTTTTTATTTCAAAATAAATAAATAAATAAATCCTAAAATAATGAAAAGAAAGCAACAGCGTCCAGGGACAAAGGAAAAGACCAAAGCCAGAATCCCTTAACTTCCGTAATTAGCGTGAAACCCTTCTCGCTCTTTCTCTCCCAACCTTTTTTTTTTCTCTTTCCAAACCCTAGTGTGACAAATTTCGCGACTTTTACAGGACCACCATTTTTTTTTATTTTTTTTGAAGAGGACCACCATTAATATTACTCCACTCTTCTTTGATCTCTCACATCCACTATCCCCCCCTCTCTACTCTCTCTTCAATTTCATTAATTTTGACCCCTTTTCAGAACTATCCCCACCTCTTAAATCCAACATTATTTTCCTTTCCATTTTAACCTGCAAATTTTGTTCGGAATAATTGGACGTGAATTCATATTTGATTGAATTCCTTGCTTTTCTTTTGAGGGTGGGGATTGGAATTTCAAGTTGAGAAGAACTCAGTTGCGGAGAACAAGAGGAAGAAGAAGGGAAGAAAGAAACGAGGAAAAGGAAGAATAAGAAGGCGGGATTCAATTTACCAATTTGTTCCTGTATCTTCAAGAGACAGAAATTGTCTTGTATCCATGTCAAAGGTACGCTTAATCTTTGACCTAATATTTGCGTCTCAATTTGTTACGTATAGTTTGTTGATGGAGGTTTGTCATAGCTTAAATTATTGTTTATTTTATAATTTAAATTTAAGGAGACAAAAGTATATGGCAAAAACTGTGTGCCGTATTCCAGTATCTGGATTTGGTAACTTTGAGCTTATGCAATATATAGAGGGTATCGAAGAGTGAAGGCATAAAGGTGTCCTAGGGAGAACTATAATTTTTAGCTGTTTTTGGTAGATAATTGATGAGTATACGTGTCCATATTTTGACTTTCAGCTGTCAAAATAGCAGCTTTCACGCCCTAATTCATCAGCTACTGCTGTAAGGGTAACTGGCATAAAGGTTATAGCATTGGGAATCGCATCACCCAAGTTCATGTTTCTTAATTGTATCAAGGGTAATGGGCATACGAACTACGGAATTCGCACAGCATGGTTGTGGTTTCCTAGGTGAAAATTGAGTAAACCTGATACCTCTATGGTTGACATGACTCTTGGATACCAGTCTTATCAGAATGTGGACATGAGTCCTTTAGTGTTATGGAGGTCCCGTAACCAACTTGCAAATTTATTATGTCATTTTTGGCATCTTACATGTTCTGTCACCTGGCTTGGTAAACCATAAAGTAGTATTCACTCTCTAACGCTTCTTGGGGTGTAGGATTTTTGGTAAGAGATCTTCATAAAAACTTGACAAACCATCGCAAGCATGACCATGGCTATAAGCTAAAAGGTTAGGACCTTCTGGAGGATGTGTGCTAGTTAAAGGAACTCCCTGAAAGGCTTCAAAATCACGTGCCTTTGAAGATGCCAAAATCACCATATTGTTCACAAGAAAAGAAAATGTGACTCACATTTTGGAAGATGCATGGGTGTTTTATTTTTTTTTATTTTTAAATCCAAATACTCTATTACACAGTAAAAGATGAAGTCAAAGAACTTTGGCGCCATTTTTGCTGCTACAATTCCTCCATTTTAAACTAACCTAAAGTCTTTGAAGTCATACCCAATGGTCTTCAAAGATGCTAAAGGTGATTTCAGATTGCTCAAAACATGCAAATTGATATAAGGCCTTATTGGCCCTTCTATTCCAACAAAGATCATTAGTGTTCACCTTCAGATAACTGTAGACCAAATAAAGCTCTTAACTTGAGCTTCCTCCCCCCTCTTTGTATTTTCTTGGATAAATGAAGTGGTGGTCTTGATGAGAACATGAAGATCCTGATGTTCTTCAAAATAATACTTCAGAGACAAGGATCACGTCTATCAAGGAGTATCATTTCATTGACTGGAGATATTAGAAATAGATGGCACGATGTTTATTGGACCTGAATTCAGAAATCATAGGGACTTTTGGGTATTTGCATGCTCTTACAGAATGAAGAAGGATATTTTTGCTGTGTGTACGTGGTGCATTATGCTTCAGAATAGTTGTTTGCAAAGTGGCTGGTGCAAGAATTTAATGTTTATCTTTGATGGTGTACTGAGCATTGGCATTGCAAGACTGAGAGTGAAATTGGAAACACTAATTGCTATCTACACGAAGAAGGATGGCATGTTTCTCTAAAAATTATTTACTGTCATTTGTTGTTATCAAAGTCTGGTTGCTTTCTATTTTTTCTGTCACTGAAAAAGAAGCAATATGTGTAGGAAATGACTTGCATCTGCAGATTGAGAAAATTTCTTTGTAGAACAAATTTGTGCCACATCTTAATCAGTTATGAGGATCTTGGATTCTAGCCTCTTATAGAACTTGACTTCATTGATAATCATGTGCATGTGAGAACAAGTATCTTTAATAAAACGTCAGGATGGATTAAATACGAGGGTCTTGTTATGTGAACGTATTCAAAAGCTTAGCAAGCTGCTTTATATATATTCTTTGTTTGTTTTGAATACATTTTTTTTTTCATATTTGATTGTCATAAGTAATTTTTCACTTGTGCCTAAAATTTCAGTTAATGATTCACCTTCTCATGAAACATTGACCAATGGATCCTGAGAGCAAGAAGTTTGGAAGAGGCAAGTTTTCAATTTTAGAACATTTTGTGTTTGTTTAGCCATTTTTTCTCTATATTTCTTTTCATTGCTGGCCCTTTGATCTGGTTTCCATAGTTCAAACCATTCTTTATGTTTATAGAGAAGCATTCAATTATGCATTGCACTGTATAAAAAACTCTCCACATTGGATTGTTCTCAACTGCACTTCTTATTGTTTCAATACAAACCTAGATATATAATCTTCAATTCTATCACTAATCCTATCATCTTATCAAATTTATTTTGTCTTCTTAACGAATGTTTTACTTTCAAAACTTAGGGAAGCTTCTTGGATCTAGCAGAGCTGCTGCTCTTTTTTTACCCTAGCCTGTTCTGTGGCAAAACCTAGAATGAATACCAGAATCTTTGGTCAAGTGCATCTGGCTTAAATGAATAAAAGGATTGGATTAATCACTTTTGACATTCTCATACTTTTGAGCCATGTATTGCCCAGATTGGCCTATTAAAAATTTCATTTTTTCATAATAACATGTACATGTAATTTGGCTTTATAACTTGATTGCTACTTTTGACATGCTTAAACGCATGAACTGGATGATATATTGATGTTATAAAAGAAATTGTCCCTTAATGGTTAGAGAACAAACACAACCACACTTACGTGCACTGGTTTTTAGTCTTATGTCATGTCTGGTGATGCTATAGTTCCTGATATACAAAAAGGATTTGAGGATCTGCATATTTGTATTCATTAAAAGGGTGAGCGCATGTGCGTGTTTGCTCATCTTTTATCTTCCTTTTTTTGAGGGGGTTTTGAGGCTTATGTGGTGCATTCTGTTTACAACTTTAGGACCAAGAGAACTGACTGGTGTTGTTGATCTTATAAGTCATTACAAGTTGTTGCCACACCATGATTTCTTCTGCAAGAAGTCGCTTCCTTTGTCAATTTCGGACACACATTATCTTCACAATGTGGTGGGAGACACGGAAATCAGAAAAGGAGAAGGCATGCAATTGGATCAGCTTATTCAAAATACATCCTATTCTAGAGATGGCAATACACGTATACAACCTTTTGACCTAGATGTGCTCAAAGAAGCCTTCCAACTAAAGGAAACCACTCCTATAGATTTTCCCCCTGTAAGAAACATACCAACTTGAAATATCTCGTAGTTTATATTGCTTTAAGTTTGCATCTTTGCACTGGATAATGATCCAAGCAATTGGTGTTGATTCTGCAATTTTTTATATGATGTTTCCTCTGATGTAGATCATTGCGTGTGTTTTTTTTTTTTTTTGTGGTGCTGCACTGTGAGTGAGTTTATGAATTTTCTTCATTTCTTTTGCTCCTTGTCCTCATCTTCTTTAGGCAGAGAAGGGGACTCCTACAGTTGCAGGAAAAAAAAACAGTGAGTACAAGGAAAAGGATAGGAAGCATAAAAAGCACAAAGATAAAGACAAGGATAAGGATAAAGAGCATAAGAAACACAAGCATCGTCATAAGGATAAAGATCGGAGTAAAGATAAAGACAAGGAGAAGAAGAAGGATAAAAGTGGGCATCATGATTCTGGTGGTGATCACTCCAAGAAACACCATGACAAGGTTGGAATTCATTACTTTCTCTTAGTAGATTTATCACAATTTTTTGCTAGATGGTAAGGCAGTTGAATTTTCAGACTGCATTGCAATTATATCCCATTTGCTATAAACTAGTAAACTTTTAATTTGCTTGAGATTGCTTATTATCATTACTTTGCACGGTAGCCTTTTTTGTTGAATACTAGAAATAAACAGTTTTCTGATCATGAGATATGAATTTCTGTTCATTTTGCTGTTTTGGTTGCATGGTACATGAGCTGTGCTTTTACCCTCTTGCTTTTTTCTTTTCCAATGCAATTGAGTTTCAATGCATTTCCCAATATGTATACTTGGACTTGGAATGATTGCAGAAAAGGAAGCATGATGGAGATGAAGATCTCAATGATGTTCACAAGCACAAAAAAAGTAAGGTAATGTTGATCAATTTTATGTTTGGGTTATATTGCTGCATGCTAAGCTTCAGCTCTCTTTTCCTTATGAATTATATCAAAATGACGCTTCACATTTATTGCTTCCTTATTTCCTGTAAAGAAGCCCCAATATCCCTAATCCTTTAATTGATTGATTGATTATTTAATTAATTAATTTCTTATTTTGAATTCCCCTCTTCCAGCATAAGAGCTCAAAAATTGATGAGATCGGTGCAATAAAGGTGGCTGGCTGAAGTGGTCGATGTATTATTGTTCGTTTTTTGTCTGAGTGGTTGTTGAAAGTTTGGAAGGAATTTTCACTTAAACTAGTCAAATTGTTTGAGGTAAACAATTTATTCTACTCGTTAGGCTTAATTCTTCTTTACTTTTGCTTTATATTTTAATTAATCTAATGCAAGAATGGGGCCAATTTAATCTGTAGCTACTGAGCTTATTAATCTATTATTATATTTCTTAATAAGATCACTAAACATCAACTTGTATCAACGAATTATTTTACTTTGATTTTTGTGAAAATAAGGTCTCAATTGGCAGGTTTAATGGACATGATAGGCATGTAAAATCCATAGGGTCTATGTGGTTAGGCAAAACTTCAATTAGGTACTTACAGAAAATTCTGGTATAGTGGTCTTGTTGAAACGCATAGTAGAATTGTGAGATTTTGCTGTTAAAAGCTGATGTTCACTATACTGAACTTTAGTTGTAACTTAAATGGCTATGTTTGAAATTAGACATGCATGAATGTAATGAAAAACAGAAGATCTCCACTTCTCTTGATGAGTATAGCTATGACTATAAAACTAAAAATCAACTCGTGTGGCCTATTTTATGCTCTCAAGTCTCATATGGCTTTTTCCTTGCCAAAATGAGATGTGATTTATTTTAGGTCTTCTAATGTGTTGTGAAACTTTGAGTACAACAGAGTTTGAATGTACAGACTATGTCGCTTCATTAGGTTTCAATCAGAATAACCCTGATAATTACTACCAATGACATTTGCTTCCTAGTAGACTCGCTCACTGTTCCTATTGTTTTTAATATTAGCTGCAAATTAAAACCTGCAAGTTATGTATTCTTTTTGTGATCTTAAGGAAAGGAGTTGTAAATGTCACTTCCAACATGTAAATACATTTAAACATTGAAAATGGAATTCACTTAGTTTTGATTTTTAAATTTTCCTTTTCCTGAGGGGAAGAAATTTTAATGATCCTGAGATAATAATGGGTCATGTCGAAAGATACAAGGTGGCCAAGTCTATTTGGGTAACTACATGGCGGTTTCGATATTTCTTCAGAGTATTTGTTGTTGCTGTTTGGATTTTTTGTTAGTTACATGAAGAGGTGAAGCTGCCTGTATGGAGGTTCTTTTTGAATCTACAATAAGACAGTTTTACCTCATAAAGTTCATTTGAAATTCTATGTTTTTAATTGCCTGAATACATTAAACTCGGTTCAAACTTCATTAGAATTTTAATTGAATTCTGGTATATTCTGTAGATACTACTTGATTTTTATATTTTAATAGTTCAGATGCCTTACATGAGAAATCACATATGAGAAAAATCTCTGTTTGGATATAAGAAGATTTTTGAAATGGATGGTTATTTGATTTGATATGAACTGGGATTTTATGATTTGTTATTTGGTGTTTATGATAGTAAATTCAAAGTGACTATTTCAGAATTGATTCACAATTGAAAATGAACGACTAGAAAGTAGTTTGTAGCAGTATTTTTTTAATCATCTTTACAATTGACCAAATTCAGCATTGATGATTACTTTATTATTGCTGAAACTTTGCTTATGTGGATTCTGGTTTTCATGCAGGTTAGGTTCTGAACTGACTGAAGGATGTGAAGAGGGTGAATTAACCTGACAGTGGATAATTTGGATGCAGGGTAAAAACTGCTGAAAATGAACTTTGTATCATAAAACAATTATATTATTCTGGTGATAGGCGAAACTTTATTCCTTTCTTTTTTCTGTTCGTTATGGTCCATTGGATATTTCAGCATGTACACGCTATGTAATCACATGTCCTATTTAGAGTAGTAGTCCAAAGCTGAGTTGCATAATCAGTAACAACTAGATTTGTAGACGTTCAGATTTAGGAAGATCAGGTTTGAAATGAGGATTTTTTTTTTTTTTCTGTATATTAATTCCTTCATCACAAATGGCAATGACTAACAGAATCTCACATCCTGAAAGAGATGGCGACAAGCCTAGATTTGGGTGTTCGTGCCCGAGATGAGTGCTCGGCCTTCTTGCATGGGGAGTTGTTATTTTGTAATTATAAATATGAAATTTTTAGGTCCAATTTATTGGAGGGGAATAAAGATAAATTCTTTTTGGCAATTGTCTTAACTGGGATGGGATTTACTTCCACTATGTTTTACGTTTTCGCTTCTAAATTAATTGTTGTAAGAATGGGATTATAAGATGTATGTACGATATTCACATGTCCAACAAAGTTGGGCAGATGTGTAATCCGTAAGCAACTGAAATGAAGCCCAATGATCCCAAAGTAATCAATGGATTTCAATGGGGAAAAACCAGAGAAAAAGAAACAATAACTGCAGAATTTCCTTGCAAAGGAAGGCCGTATTGGTTTGTTCTGATATGACGGAGTTTATTTTATATGTCAAAGCATAAGATGTGAAGCATATGACATTGGTCAGTGGGCTTTTTGCAATTCTTGTTTGGGCTAAACAGGTCCATGTATCGATTTTTAAGTGTAGCAAAACGGTTGTAATTTCTCAGACATTGGAAGTTTTTAAGTGCAATGAAATTTAAAGAGACACGAAATAGAGTGGGATTCTTAGAACTATAATATTTATCTTAGAATATATTGGTTTTTATTGAATTAAATTAATTTTCTAAAACTTTCGTATTAATGCCGTTGAGTTCAATTTCAACAATAGTTTAATATACATCAAATCATTAAATTATTATGTTTTACTAAATCTTTATATGTATACCAAAATATATTAAAATAAATATTTGTACTCAAGAAATTAAGGCTTAGTTTTGCAGGTGGTTAATGAAAGTATACCCTAATTGACGTTTTTAAATAAATATGTATATGACAAGTAAATGGTTTTATTAAGGTATAAATTCAGTGAATAAATGCAGGGGAAAATGAACACAAAGATTGAATACTTACCAAGAAATGGGAACAAGTGCAAATGAGTTAGATATGTTTTATGCCTAAATAATATAGTTGTTATTAGCAGCACATGGGTGACATGATCGCCATATTCACAAATAAAATAAAATTAATTAATTAAAAACAAATAATTATTAGGGGATTATGATGTCATATGATATTCCTTGCATAAGCAGAGGAATTACATGAACATTATTCACGTCAGCCATAAAAATTTGACACATAAACCAATAACCATTTCCATAAAAATAAATAATTCATCTTCTTATTATATATTTGTAAAACAGAAATAATTCCATTTTCAATTTTTCATTTGTAGATTGTGTGTTTACTGGCTATCTTCAAGTTATTAAAGAAAAAAATATAAGTTTTGTTAATATATTAAGTTATTAACTAAATCTATTTGTCTTACAATAATTAATCCTAACAAGGAAAAAAAATTGTGAAAATATATTATTATAACAAAATAATGAGCTAATAAGTTAAATTAAGTTCAATATTTATCCAACTCGACAACTGTATAGATTCCTAAAAAATTTTGTACTTTTGCCTGCTGCTTGATTTTTTATAAAATCTAAAATTAATTTTTAATTTTGTGGGAAATTAACCCTTCAAGAATGGAAGGTTCTTTGAAGCCAAAAATATATATATTTAATTTTATATATATAATATAACTAGTGAAACTTCAAGGAAGCATGTAAAAGACAAACCAGAACATTAAATTATAAAATAATAATGATAATAATTAATTGGTATTGCATTATTAGAAAAAAAAAACATAAAAATAAAAAGCTAGTTGTTAGTTGTTACCCATGCGATGAAGAGGGAATTTCATGATTAAAATTAGGATCAACAAGGGTAAAGAAAATCATTACACACTCCACAATTGAAACCCATTTTTATATTTATTTTCTTTTAATTTTTAAATCTTTAATTTATGTGTGTGTGAAATTATTAAAACCTTAAAGGTCTTATGGCCTAATAATAACTCTATACGACCTTAGGAACCAAAACATTCATTGCTTTCGCTAACCGCTCATTTTATACCTTATTATTCTAACAAACTAACTTTGTGATATTACAATTTACTAAGAAAAATATTTAATTAACCAACAAAATTTCATATTGTTTTATTTTTTTCATTTGCATATATTATTATTATTACTAATTTATAATGACACGTATTTATATATGAATTTTTTTAGCATATAATGCTGACTGTAGATAACAAATGAGTTGGATCGGATAAATTTATTATAAATTACATCATAAATGGATAGTTATTGAATAGATCAAGCTATAAATCTATCAAGTTTTATGATATTATTTTTTTTTATCTTTTTAAAGTTTTTTATTAGCATTAATATATGCATGTATATATTTATAACATATGAAAATAATTATTTTTATATTTATATTATTCTATAAAAAAATTATAAAATTGCTTACAATTAAACTGAGACGTTTTCACCTTAAGATCAATTGCAATTATTAAGTATTTATTTATTTATTTTTAAACGATATTTAAAGTAAATTATAAACAAATTAAATTGGATTGGATGGTCACATTTTATATTTAAATTGAGAAGCATTTACTATCGAATTAAAATTTTCTCTAACAATATATAAATTCGGGAGATGTTAAGTATAAGTCTTAAAACTTATTGCAATTCCAAGAGTGCAACGACAGGTTGAAAAAACAACAAAAGAGATAATATATAAATTTTTTTCTAAATTATTATTATTTATCAAATTTTTTTTAAATTAATTATATGTTAGATTATTTTTCTAAACTTATTAAAAATATTAAATTAATCGCTCAAACTTTTTTAAAATATAAAAAATATATTTTATACTATTAAAAATATTAAATTATCCCTCTAAAATTTATTAAAAATATCAAATTATCATCTTATTACTGTTTGGCGAGTATTTTTTATACCTTTTTTGTGAACTATTAAGTATCGAATAGAAAAATAATTTAATATTTTTAATAAATTTAGAGGGTAGTCTGACATATAATTAATTTAGGGCAGATTTATCTATTAATCCAAAAGAAAAATCATTGGCCCATTTGGTTTACAGGTTTAAGGTGACGTGACAATAGAATAATTGCCAATGTGTCTTCTAGAAATTATTTCACCCAAACACATATATGATATGAAAATGAAAACTTAAAAAGAGAAAATTAATTATAAGACAATATATTTGGATAAAATATTTGTCATAAATTCAAGAAAATGTAAGGGTAAAAAACAAGAAATTCCATGCATTGGATTAATTCAAGTAACGGAATGACTGCATAACTACTTTATGAATTAATGATTCAATATAGGAATTATGGTATGGTATGGTCCAACAATTAATTGAATTTCTTTTTCACTTTTTCATCTTCTGTTTTTTGTGGGTATCCTAAAAAGTTGGTTCCCACAAGATGCTATTGATGAAAGATAGAGAGAATTTTACGGTGCAAACCATCTAATTATTGATTCCAACATCCAGTAGGAAACTTGAAGGTGTTGATTTTACCTGTCAATTTTAATAATAATGCTTCATTAATCAAGTCTCAGAGGAAGAGTGTTAATTAAGACTTAAGTGAAGGTTTTTATTATTATTTCATGTTCATGGTATGCACCGTTTTGTCAACGTTAAATGGAAAAATGCACTATCAAATTGTTTTAACGTTTTTTTTAAATTATTTTATATTGAATTTTTTTTAATCACTCGCATTAGATTCAATTTAGACAATATTAATGAAATTGAAACACACGTTATATTAATTGATTGATTTCATGGGAAGTCAACTTAAAATATCCGTATCATGCACTGTATTTTTTTAGTTATTATTTAAGTATTTGATCAGTTCAATCAGTTTGGTTTGAAAATCAATTTAATTAAAATTGAAAATAAAGAAAATCCAACAAACCAAGCAATATTTTGGGTTAATTACGTTTATGGTTATTAAATTTTGAAACTTATAATCAAATGATGACAATAATAAAATAATTTATAATATAAAAATAATTAAATTTTTATTTTGTTTCAACTAAAGTAAATATGATCTTAAAATTAATTTTTTGTTACCAAAATAATAGTTAAATACGTCATATATAATTGTCATATCACTTTAACATCAATTAACTCTACAAATAGATCGTTATTAGTTATTTGAATTTTTTTTATTTTCTGTATACTTTATTTTTTTATGTTTACATGATGACGTTTCTTAATTCATATGCCATGGTGTTTGTGCTTTTTTGGTTTGCTATTAAACCACTATCAGTATCATCTTAATTATAATTGAAACTTTTTAGATATTATTTTTAAGTTATTATGATAGATATGTTACCTAAATTAAGTTGCTTTTATTAATCATAATTATTGGTAAACTTTCCCACACACTTAGCTTTATTTGATTGCAAAATTAGATTAAACAGATTCTTGATATCACCATAATCCTCCTTCCAACACAAAAAGATGGTTCTCTTTTTTTTGCACAAATTTAAAAAAAAAATTAATGTGGTTGAATTATTGCATTTTTTTTCTAGTATGTCCACACTAGCACAATATTAAAGTAAAAAAAAAATATTAAGTATATACATTGATTGTTTTATACACTAAATTGGAATATGAAAACCGAGTATGAAAATGGGTTTTCCATTGGATAGTCCGGTTACCCTTGGCCCGAATAGCTTGGATCCGAAGCAGCCTCTTACACGGTGTCGTCTAGAGCTATTTTGAAAGGTCACGCGATTGGATCTATTTTAAGCTTCTGCCACGCCTATCTGAAAAAGTTACAATTATGGCTTTCTAATCGAGTTGCTTGCCTTTGTCAATGGAAATTCTATGAGTGTAAAGATTCCTAGCTAGAAAAAGATTCAGACCCTTATAAACAAAGAAAATGCCAAGTATTTTCTTTTTTAACAAAACTTCTACTTTGAACACTCATTGAATTCTTTCTGACTTAACTGTCGGAGTATCACTCGCCAGATCCTATCGGATCTCTTGATTTTCAGGTATTATTAGAGTAATTTGTTCAATAAGTCAAGTTTGTTACCAAACAGGTAAAATCGAACTGTTATAAGAATATATAAAAAAATTTAAAGTTAACTATAATTTTAAAAAAGAAAATAAACTAGCACACATATTTTTTAACTGAAGTATACGATGAAAATGGGGTGTGTGTATATATATGCATATGGTAATAAATTATTTTTACTTGAAATGTTACCAACCTTTATGATTTCTCCTGCGACTCTCTTTCCCAGTCCTTCTTCCTCCCATCATTTCATTATTATTTCCACGTTGACAATTGAATATTTTTCCATTATGGTCACCACTTTATGCCAATATTATAATTTTATTCATCTTGATCATTATGCATGAGTGGCACCCTTAAAACTTATAATAATTATCTTCTTAATTAACTATCTGTTATTATTACTGGGTTCGATTAATTTAATCCTAAATCGGATTTACCCATAGTAAGTACCAATAATTATTTCTTTATTTATTCATTTTGTCTTTTATGACAACTTTCAATATTAATTTAGACTTACCTACACCTATATATGTGTGTCGGTTGAATAGTAGCGCTAATAATTAATTAATTAATTCCATTACCATGAAAAGTTAAAAGTTCTCGTTTAATCTTCTTAGAATGATTTACATTGTCATAGTTATTCTAGTAATATTCTTCGAACTGTGGCCGAGAGGAGCATTACAATTACTATTAGAAAAAAAAAAAGCCATGTGGTGTACAACTACGTGTAAGATTAATCCAATTAATTTATGTAGGGTTTGATTAATTAGTATTTGCGGTTACTTATTCATACGCACATTGATGTAATACTGTGTTTGTTGATACAATTAAAATTAAAGAGAGTATCATTAGGTGGATCTATTAATTAAAAAAAAACGATGAATGAACCGACAAACAAATAAAATAAAACCAAGTAATTAAATATTATATGTATTCGGGTCCTGAGAAGTCATAGTTGTACCACTAAATTCCACAGATTCCACGAGTTTAGAACTTGTAGTGTCTATTCACATCTGCTCGTACTTTCCTTTGAACCTATACAAATATTAGAAATTTCATTTTTTTTTTCGTGAATTAAAAAAATTTGAAAGAAATGAAGTGTCGGTGCTCCATAATATTCGTACATCAGCTTAAGGTACGCTCTTAATTTTAAATTATGTGATTATGGGTTCTGATTGTTGTATAGGTTTGGTTATTGTTACGGTGCCCTTGTTATTATTAAGGTAATTAACACAATACAATCCAACTCTAAATGACATGACGCGAGTTAATTACCGAGGGAACCAGTAGAATGGACAATCGAGCATCAATAATAAAATAAAGTAGACCATAGTATAACAATAACAATAGAGTAGAGAAGCCATTATTATAATAGGGCAGAGTATTGTTGTATGATTAACATATATATACCCTCCATTGTTATTTGATTTGATTGTAAATGGCCTCCATTGTCATAAATTAACATTTTTTGTTTCATAAAAGAACCACTTATATGAATAATTAATCATTTTAATAAGGCAGAATACATTAAATTTTTCTCCATTATTCATTTTAATTTTTACTTGCAAAAAATAATTTGTTTAATTATTTTTGAAATATTTTTTTAATAAAAAATAACTAAATAAATACTTTGCCACAATTGGAAACTAAAAAGAATAAACAAAGACAGTAAATTAAAATAAAAAAAAGAGAGATGAAAAAATGGTTTAACGGAGATGAAGAATGAAATTAAGATGATGGAATTGATTTGAAAAAAAAAAGGAGAAAGAAAGAAAAGAAAAACAAGATGAAAATTGCAGATATACCTGTTCCGTTGGATGAGATGAAAAAGGTTGAAAGGGAAAGTGTGGAGGCCGAAAAACAGGGCTAACAGCCCAATATCACTGTGAAAGGCCTAAGGAAAAAGGCCATCAAAGACTCCCTCAGTTGGGAAAGAAAGTCTAACAATCAAGGCTGTCCGATCAGATTAGACATCTCACTCACAAAGACTGCTACACGCCACTGTCCAATCACCGTCACTTACAGAAATAAGCCATACCTGTCACAGAGTAGGGACACTGTTGAACACATTGCTCCAAGCTCTTCCGAAATTATAAATAATAGGCTCATCTCTAAAAAGGGGATCCCCCTTCTAGCTCTCTCTCTCAGTAAAGTTAACTCTTTATCTTCTCTCACCCCATAGTTAACTTGAGCGTCGGAGTGCTGAAATTCGGGTCCACCGAGCTAGGTACCCTTGCAGGTTTTGGCAATCAAGGACTTGATCGAAAACGCCCCTTATTTTTCAAACCTGCCTCCCACACATCATAAAGTGAAGACACTCTCCTCCATGATAATTTTAGACTTATCATTTGGTACTTTCATTGAGAGCAATCAAGATGGCCAACAGCTGAAAAAACAGGGCTAACAGCCCAATATCACAAAGAAAGGCCTAAGGGAAAAGCCCATTAAAAACTCCCTCAGTTGGGAAGAAAAGTCCAATAATCAAGGCTGTCAAATCGGATTAGACGTCTCACTGACAAAGACTACTACATGCCACTGTCCAATCACCGCCACCTACAGAAATAAGCCATGCCTGTCACAGAGTAGGGACATTGTTGAACACACTGCTCCAAGCTCTACCAAAACTATAAATAACAGGTTCCTCTCTAAAAAAGGGATCCCCCCTTTTAGCTCTCTCTCTTAGTAAAGTTAACTCTTTATCTTCTCTAGCCTCATAGTTAACTTGAACATCGGAGTGCTGAAATTCGGATCCACCGGGCTAGGTACCCTTGCAGTTTTGGCGATCAAGGACCCGATCGAGAATGCCCCTTATTTTTCAAACCTGGCTCCCACACATCATAAAGTGAAGACACTCTCCTCCATGATAATTACAGACTTATCATTTGGTGTTTTCATTGAGAGACGACGGCTAAGTAGAAAAGCCCAGATTTTGCAACCTGCGAGTAACATACAAACTCACCGTCACATTGCAGAGACACAAAAGTTTTTATGAAAGTTCTTAAGACTACATGAGAAATCATCAAGTGGCAAGTATAAAATGCCACAAAGAAAAAGAGGATGCGCAGACTCTGTAGAGGTCTCATAGAGTGCATGGACACTGGGTTAAGTAAGAACATAACTCTAAGATTAAAAGAAGGCGAAAAACTAAGTGTTAGGACTAAAAGGAGGCGAAACATCTCTCCTTTGATCTAACACGCAAAAGGCTCTAAAAGGACATCTCCTTTCCAAGAAAAGAATGCAAAGACAACAGAGTCGTGCGCATCCTCTTACAAATCAACAAGCCATCTTGATTGGCCCACCCGACGTCTAAAGATAAAACGTTAGGAACAGCATCGGCTACAAAATCCTGCAGGAAAACTGACCATGTGATTGCTACTTCGATCTCCTATATATCAAACTGTTCGGAGAGGGACATGTGATAACATCCGAAAAAACAGGGCTAACGGCCCAATATCATTGAGAAAGACCCAAGGGAAAAAGCCCATCAAAAACTCCCTCAGTTGGGAAGGAAAGTCCAACAGTCGAGGCCGTTCGATCGGATTAGACGTCTCACTGACAAAGACTGCTACACGCCACTGTCCAATCACCGCCATTTACAGAAATAGGCCATGCCTGTCACAGAGTATGGACACTGTTGAATATACTGCTCCAAACTTTATCGGAACTATAAATAATAGATTTTTGTCTAAAAAGGGAATCCCCCTTTCTAGCTCTCTCTCTCTTAGTAAAGTTAACTCTTTATCTTCTCTCACACAATAGCTAACTTGAGCGTCGGAGTGCTGAAATCCGAATCCACCGAATTAGGTACCCTTCCAGGTTTGGCGATCAAGGACCCAATCCGAAACGCCCCTTATTTTTTAAACCCGTCTCCCACACAACATAAAGTGAAGACACTCTCCTCCATGATAATTTCAGACTTACCATTAATAATGAAAGGAGGATACATTTGGAATTATAAATAATAAATATTAATAAAAGTTATAATTTAAAAATAAAATTTACGTGCAACGTATAATATAAACCATTAAAAAAATATGATTTAATATGTATAATATATTAATTAACGATGTTAAATTATCACCTCTATAAGTTTTAAGGGTATTTTTTAACTAGTAAGAAAACTATAGTAACAAAATTTGTCATTGCTTTCAGATTTTGTAGATAATTCACAATTTACACCAATAACCATTGAATTTTAGCTTCCATATAATCAACCGAATGTAAATAAATAATTTGTAACAAAAATAAATAAATCATTGGGTCTTGATATAACTTATTCCACAGTAAAATCTTTGATGAAGCCAACAATATCATTTAATTTCATTCTTTTAAATATGTTTTATTTATTTTTTTTAGAATGTTTTGCCAATCTAGAATTTAAATTTTCTTAATTCTAATTTTTTTTTATTTTTTTTTAAAGAAACCCATAATGCTGTGAAATCTTTTGGGTGGAAGCATTATCCTTAAAGTCGAAGGTTTGAAGCCGAGGCCGAAACGTGAAAGCTGTAAAATATATATTTTATTGTAATGAAAGTAAAACTTTGTAATAAGGGTTTTAGGACTTTTTCTTTCCAAGTTTCGAGAATGGTTAGCGCATAGTTTTATTTTTATTTTTATTTTTATTTTTATTCTTTAAATTAAAAAAAAAAGATTTTTATTCATATGCTTTTCAAAATATATAATTTTATTAAAATAGATATATTAAAATAAATATATTTATTCTTAAAAATTAAAATAGATGACATGTCATTTGATATAATATTATGCACTTGAATATTATATAAAACGAAAAAATCTCTCTATTTTAAAATTTAAAGAGTAAAATGACATAAAAAAAACCATCACTTTAAAAACTTTAAAGGTAAAAAATGACTTTATCCCTATAACTAAATAAATATTTTTAAAATAACTAATTAAAAACTAGTAATACAGTTAGGGATGACAGTGAAATCGATACTTTGGCTGATGTATTATTAAATTCATTTAATTTTAATGTACATATATCTATTTGAAATTCGTTTAAATTTATTTATTTTCTATCCATGCTCGTCTCAAATCCATTTATCAATTACTATAGGTACCTGTATTCATATAATTAGCCATTTAACTAATAGCTGAACTTACATAAAAAAAATATATAAATTTTAGTAAAATTACAATTTATAAAACAATAAAAAATTAAAACCTGAATTTAATAAATTTTTAAATCAATATCTACGTAAAAATTTGCATAAAAAATCTATAAATTAAAAATTTTACAAAAACATCACAACAAAATTAAGGTCAGACTTTGAAATTGAAACTCCGAGTATTAAACTCATTCACATATATCCATTTTTTTTCAATAAATGGGCAGAATAAACAAATTGCGTAGTTTTATTTTGAGCTGTCTTTCCACGCTGTTTTTATTGACCGCTAAAATCTCGTGCGTAATTGTCGGCAGACGATTTGTAATTGGAATGCAACTTTTATGTAATTATTTCCATTTCATGCAAATATTAATATAAAAATAAACAAATAATTAAATACTAATATTTTGAAATGATAAGGCGCTTCCTTTTTGGTTTGATTGGGACGAAAGTTTTGTTATTTATTCGGAATAATACATCAATTTTCTTCTGAATTATCATTATTTATTAAATTTTTTTTATAAATTAATTATATATTAAATTATTCTTTAAATTTATTAAAAATATCATATTAGTAACTCAAATTTTTTTACAATATAAAAAATATATTTTATACTATAAAAAATATTAAATTATCATCTTAAAATTTGTTAAAAATGTCAAATTATCTCTCTATTATTATTTGGCACGTATTTTTCACATGCTTTTTGTAAACTGATACGTGTTATACAGGAGGATAATCTGACATTTTCAACAAGTTCAGAAAGATAATCTGACATGCAATTAGTTAAAGAAAAAAAATCTGATAAATGATGATAATTTAGAGGAAAAGTTATATATTAACCCTTATTTATTTTTAACAAAACTATGATTGGAAAATGCTTCTCAACCTTATAATTTTGGTAATTTATTTGATTCAATCTCCAAACTATATTCATACATTCCATATTTTTTAACCTAAATTCAATCCTACCGTTCAATTACCGATAGGTAAAGTGACTACCGATTGAATCCATTTACATTTTACAATGTTCGAAATGTATGATTTTTAGTGAAAATTTTTTTAATAATAATATCATAAAATTTATTTTATTTACATTTCGATTGGTTTGTATCATGATCGGATCTATAATTTTGATTTATTTATGAGTCGATGTGTTATGATTCGGCTCAAATATATCCACTTGACACTAATAAATATAAGGCATGTTCTAATAATTCAAATTGGTGATTTACATGAACAAAAAGAATTCTTATTTTAATAATTCTCATGTGATTTTCTTTTTGAAATCTACTTTAGAAAAGGTGAATAAAATTATAATGTAAAGGAATTGCTATTATAATTTTGTTGTGACTAACTTTTATTATATAGTTATCTTTTAAGCCAAAAATAAATGAACTTTTTAGTTTTGCAGTATATTATATTTTGTCATTTATTGAAAACGATTATAATTACTTATTGATTAGGTTATTTTGGCTGTTAAAACTTAAAAGGCAAACTAATCAAATTAATTGAACCATATCAATTGAATTCTACATTTTCATTTAAACTCAAAAATTACATTTTGTTTAGTGAATTTATATATTTTTTTTGTGACAAAAATGAAACGAAATTGAATCAATATTAAATTTATAGTAGCAAAAAAGTACCCAAATAGCACACAACACAAGCATAGAAAAACACAAGGGGTCCAGACGGGATGTCTCTCCACTCATGGGTCCTTATTCTCATAAAATAAAAAATTGGACCCACGTCTCACTCTCCCCAAAAACCAACAAAATATTAAGCTAAATATCTTAATTTCTTTTTTAATTATTAATTGGTATCTATGTTTCTCTTGGTTGAAAAATGAAATTAGTCTCCATCATGGCATTAGACCCCCATATGATGACTAATGATTTTATTTTCATAAATTTTGTTCATTATACTATAATTTGACTTTGTTCATTTGGAACCTCGTTGCCCTCCGATATTAATGTCATAAAAGTTTTTGTTATTTTATTTGATCCAAATCCCAAATATTCGCTATCAAATATATATATATATATTTTGACATTCAATATGATTTAACAAGGGACATTTTTTTAATAATGTATTTTTAATAATTATTTATAAAAATAGAATATGACAGAAAATATTTATATTTTTTGGATATTTTACGAAATCACTGTCACGTGCAGTGATTTTGTCAGAAAACTATTAGGGTGTGAAAATTTTTATAGTGAAACCGTTGGAAGGTACAGCAGTTTCAGTGTACGTTCCAGCGATTTTAGTACAAAAATTTATGCATTCCCTAATTATTAAATTAATTAAATTTAATTTTAATTATATAAATTAATATTAATTTTAAATTTATTTATTATTTTTTGCATCAAATTTTTTTATCAGTGCCACCAATATTAAGTTGCCACGTATTAATTATTGTGATAGTTTTAGAAACTTTCTTTTTCCCTTTTCCTTCTATTTGTTCAAGCAAGTGGATTTGTTTTCTCTATCTAGAGTGTGCCCACAGCATTCAATGGTGGGGTTGAAAAATCATGCCCCAAAATAAAAGGTCTTGATTGAACTTCTTGTCTTTTTATAAAATAAATAATAAAAATAAACATTGTCCTCGTTTCTTCTTAGCATCAAGGGAATAAATTTAAGCCCCATTGTACTATAAATTTTTCTTCATATGCGAGTGAGACATTTAAACCAAATAAATAAGAACTTTCAACCCACATGCTTTGTCTACTCATTTTTCGTTTTTACAAGAGCAAAAAAATAAGAATAATTTATCTGCATTTAAAAATTATTAGTCAAATTAATTTCAATTTATACTAAATAAATTGAAATTAAATCAAAATATCCATTATTTTATTTTATCAGATAAAAAAGAAATAAAAATTAAAAAAAAATATTTTTTAATTTATCTCAAAAATTTTAACAAATAATTGAAAAAAATTTCATAATACTTTTCAATTTTATCTTGACTATAAATTGGTTAAAATTTTAAAGTTAATTATTTTATTGTCTAGTAACTATCCAAATAAACATTATTTTAAAAAATCTCCACACTTTAGCAGTGGTAGATTAATTTAAAATTTATATATGAAAAAGAAATAGCATGCATTTATCATATACAGAAGATAATGACTTAATGATCATTTTGTTATTGGCGAAAAGGGTGTAAGGTATATAGGTGAGAAAAAAACAAATTGGATGGCTTCTTTGTCTTCCCCGTTAATTAACCAAAACCTTATTTTCCAATTGAGAGTATGAAAATTATAAAGAAATCAGAAATATCCAAATATTGGACTCTTTCTTGGCCTTTTTATAAGGCCCTGGCCCAACATAATTCTCCAATTATTTGGATAAATTATGGAGTTAATAATAAATTATCCATTGTAATAAATTAATAGTAGCAATTTAGGATTAGAACATGACTGTATTTGTAAGCATTATTTATTATAACAAGTCAGTTATGCCGAGGTACTAAAAACACATCTAAATGCAGATAACTTATGAAGTCTATTTACCAATATTATTTTGGTAAGTTGTTACATCTAACTACGAATATTATTTGGATGCCCTTTAAGTATAATGATATATAATATTAAGTTATATAATTAAAATTAAATTTTTAATTTTAATTTTATTTAAAAATTAAATTAAAAAAATATTATATTATATTAAAATTTTATTAATTTAATAATCGGTGGGATAATTAAAATTAATTTATTAATTTAAAAATTTGACTCTGAAATCGTTGTACTATACAACGGTTTCAGAGAAAAGGAAAATTTCTAAGGTGGATCCCGCAGTCTGAAACCGCTACAGGTGGAAACGATTTTGAAAAAAATCCTAAAAATATAAATACTTTCTTACACACCACATTTTTATAAATAATTATTAAAAATATATTATTAAAAAAATATCCCATTTAACAAGCTATTATAATTTGTTTTCCTCTTTTTTATTTTCAAAAATATTACAAATCCTTGTCAGAATAAGTGAAAACCATAGATATAAGAATACATTATTTATTTATTTATTTATATTACTTAGTACTTGTGTTATATATATATAATAACTATAGAAAAAATATTTTCAAGGCCCACTCAGGTCAGTCCAACAACATTCAGCAAGATCCAAAGAGTATCAACGAAAAAGACAAAACATGAGCTGGAAGACAAGACATAAAGGTACGGTATCCGATTGGACTGATGTAATACCCTATCTTGTCTAGTCCACTGACACAAACAAGCATCCATACCTTCCACCTGCTTTCTGTCACTTCGTCGCATACCTACTCCAACGTCAGTTATCACACCCCAAGATACTCAAGTACCCCCCAAAGAACTCCTATAAATAGCCTAAAGTGCAAATGCTCCAGGTATTTACTATCTGAGACTCTCTCTCTCTAAGCACTCTTTCTCTAAAAGTTACCAACTTAAGCTTCGAAGTGCTAACATTTGGGTTCGACCGGGCACTCCTTCTTGCAGGCTCTGTCATCCGACCGAATCATCAACTGTCAACTCTCAACTCTCCTTCTTATAGATAAAGACTAACATTGCTTTATCATTAGATGTTTTCATTGAGAGAAAATGACAGGTTCGAGATCCAATGAACATGCAACTTCGGAAGAGTATAATCATAACAGTCAAGGCAAATCTAGGCCCTCAAAAAAGAAGAGAGAGGTCTCCCAAATCTCCTACTAGGGGTAACCTCCTCCCATAATTTAATGACGTAACCATATGGCAATCGGAAGATATCCCTATTACCATCAGGAACATGCGCGCCATTCTTAGTGACTTCACTAAAAGCATAGTCTAAGCTCTGAAAAAGGAAAAAAATGCCCATGACTTATGAAAGAGGCCAGAAAATGGATTTTATGGTCGAAGACTTTGGAAAAAGAAGGGACAAGGGGATTTCCATCAATGAGCAAAGAGCTCACGATAATAGGAAGATGAGGGTCAAAATAGGGGTGATCACAGGGCGGGACGGGGTCGGGGAATTCTCCCCCACTCACTCCCCCGCCAGTGGCGGGGATTCCCTGCCCCGCCCCCGCCACCAATATCGAGGAGGGAATTTCCCCCGTCCCCGCCCCACGGGGATCCCCTCCCCCATTTTTTTGTTTTTTAATTTTAAAATATAATATTTTTATAAATAATTAAAATTAAAATATAATATTTAATAAATACAAAATTTAAAATCAATAATAATTTAAAATTAATTATAATTTAAAACTTAATAATTATAAAATTAAGTTATATTTTAATTTTAATTTTAATTATTTATAAAATACTATATTTTAAAATATTTTTTTTTGCGGGACGGGGATCCCCGCGGGGTGGATACCCCATTCCCTTTCTCCACCCCCGATTCTAGGATGGGAAATTTTTTCCCCCCGCCCCCGTGGGAGGAAATTTTAAGGATTTCCCGCTCCGAATGGGGCGGGTCCCCGTCGGGGCCAGGAAATTCCCATCTCGTGATCATCCCTAGGTAGATATGACAAGGGGAAGGGAACAATATCCTCAAACAGAGATTCTCCATACATCCCCAGTAGATCTTCCACCTCGTCCATTGAGAATGATTTGTCTTTCATGTGCACGCCAAATCGCAGCCGCATGAAGGGGCAGAGAGATAAATTTGCCTCAATAGCCATGAGCAGGAGGGACAAATGGTTCAAACAGAAGCTCAAGTAGTTTGGCTTTGCAGGCTCTAAAAAATGAGTGTTCAAGGACAATACCTGCGGTAACATGGCCTCATCATTTTACAGAAAAATTATGGAGTCAGATTTACCTCCCTGGTGGAGAGACATGATAATGGACAGGTATACAGGTAAGACTGACCTTGCCACTCATCTTGTAGAATATCTAACAAAAGAACAAGTATACACCTATGACGAAAGGATTGCTTGCAGGATATTCCCTACCACACTAGGAGGAGATGCTCTCACATGATTCCATGAGCTTCCACAGGGGTCAATCGCCTCTTTTCGACAACAAAAATGAGCTGTTCATTACATGGTTCATTGTACAGACACGAGCACCAAAATCTGTGAGTGATCTGTGCAACCTCTATCAGAGGACCGATGAAAGTCTTCGAGACTACATCAATAGATTTCAAGCCACAATATCAGAGATGAGAAATGTAAGCATAGAAATGACATCCACTATCTTAGCCAATGGCACTGTTGATAGGGCATTATTTGAGTCAATTACAATAAAGTCACCGATTAGCTTTTTCGATCTAATGGAAAGAGCTAGGCAACACATTTAGTTGGATGACACCTTGAGGTCCAGCTGAGGCAGAAGGAGCAACGTTATGGAAAGGCTACAGCACAATGTATGATTCTCCAACGAATAGCTGATCTTTATATCTGCTCAAATAATACTTCGATCAAGCCAAAAATTGAAAAATTACCTACTGCATTTGACGCGATAAAATTGTCACAACTCACACTAATCGGATAGAGTGATCATTGATCCTAAAGAGTTGTGTACCACAATATTCAAAAAGTATCTTATAATTCAGGAAGTACTCTACTTAATCGATTTTTCATATTCTTCATGTTTGATTTTATATACTCTCCTTGGCTAATTTTGTACATTCTCCATAAAGGCTTCTATTTATTTCACTTAGTTAATCTTGTAACAAATCTTAGAATTGCAGTACGAAGGCACAATTGGAAGGCAAACTAAATTTTATATATTTATAAGGAATCTTTACAAATTACAAGTTACAAGTTATAAAGAAAGGAGAAAGATATTACAAAGAAAAATCGTAAAAAAAATAAAAAGCCTAAGCCTCTATGTCTACAACCTCTACTGTTACAACATTCGGACCGGCAGCAGGCTCTGCCGTCATCTCAGCAAAAAGTTGGGCATTTTTAGGCTCCGCTAGCAAAGAAACGATAGGTTTGGGCCCTGCTGGCAAATGGGCAATGGCTTCAGGCTCTGTCAGAGGAGGAGGAACGACTTCGAATTCAGTCGACAAACTGACGCTTGCCTATGACACTAAAGGCGCTTCCCCTGCTGTTCCTTCAGTCTCTTCAATCGGAGATGCCTCCTCCTCGTCATCACTAGCGAAAAGATCAGAAAGAACCCCTAGGTCGGCCATCCAGTCAAGCTCAGCCTTAGGGAACCGCTGCCTGACTGCATAAATCAACCGAGTTAGCAGCCTCCCTTGAGCCTCGTCCAACTGATCAAGGACCTCCTCCCTTTGGGCATCCAGCTCTTTCGGTAGTCTCTCGGCCCAAGTTGCCTCCTTCTTTGCCAGAGCTGTCTCCAGTGAATTCTTCTTTGCCAGGAGCAGGTCGCGTTCGGACAGAGCCTTATCTTTATCTATGAGTGCCTTATCTCTATTAGTATTGGCTCTAAGGCAGTCGGTTGTAAGCTGTGAACACTCACCCCTCAACCTGCCTACTTCCTCCTCATACTTCTTGCACAATGCACTATCAGCAGCAAAATGTATGACATCTCCTTTCAGGTGGTCCACCTTGCTCTGTCGTGTCTTGAGTTCTTGGGATAAATGGGCTCTTTCCCTCTTGAGATCCTCTACTTCAGACTTTAAGAGCGTAGCCTCATTTTTCAAATTGTCATTGGCTGCCTCTGCCTCCCTCCTCTTTTGAACAATATCTTCCCACTTCAATCGGGCATAGGCCACCATACCATGCATGCGAAGCCCTCTTTTTATTAACTAAAAAAGAAAGTGGAGAAAATAGTCAGTAAAAAATGGGGAAGTAAAAGGAGAAAAAAAGGAGGGAAAAGAAAAGGAGAAAAGAATGCAAATGTTACCTACAGGCTCTGCCACTAAAATAACCCGAACTCTCGAAAGAGCAGGTTGAGCTCCGTCATCACCTTGAAATCACTTTACTGAGCAAGGCCTTGACAGATGAAGGATGGCACGGCTTTATTGGTCACAGACCAATCGTTACCAAATCACTCTTTTAAGATATCCTCCAAAGGCGGAGCTCAATCTTCCTGAGCTCTCCCGAAAGGCCATCAGATTGGCTCATTTTAAGCTATCTCCTTACATCTTGCAGCGATCCGAGCATTTATAGCGGCTATAGTTTTGACAGCTTTCTTCCTCGCTGCCACTTCCTCTTCTGACAATCGTGAAGGTTGAGCGAGAGCCTCCCGATTCTTGGAATCCTCAAGGAAATTTTTGTCTATTGGCTGACTACTGCTCGAAGCCATTTTCGGTGGAGGGGGAAAAGGTAAAAGCGTATATGCGATGAATGAAAAAGAAAATCAAAGGCATGGATCATTTACTTAGGCGATTTCTTTAGAATTAGAAGAACTTCCCTCAAGAAGTTTTGGCAAGGGTTTCAAATAGGAAAATTCACAAAGAAAGTTTGGCAGAGTTTTGCTAAGGATCGCTAAAAATTAAGCAAAAATTGCTTCAAACTTGCCTATTTATAAGTAAAAAGCTTCCAGAATACTCCAAAACCTTCCAGTTGGATGGACGCCACGTGTTCTCGATTAGCTACTGCGGTTACGAGAAATGAAGTGCCATTCTAGAAATACGCGCGACATTAAACGCAAAACAACTGTATGAACTGAACGGATGCGTCTCTTCAAATGGACACCTACCAAAATAAAAAAAATTCACTAAAAGGCTTAAATCGCCCGATCAAACCCTTTGAAAGGGAGACAAGCGATAACTATGGAAAAACTGTTAGTATAAGCCCTAGCCCCAATACATTGTGACCGTTGTCTAGCAAGTGTACTAGATCGGCTAGTAATACAGGGAAATATAGATTAAGACCCCAAATATCGTACCCAAGGGAATATGGATTGCTAAGTATAATATCTATGTATGAATTAAATCAATCCGAGATTGTTTCCCAAATATTTTTGATTTAAAAGCAAAAATTAAACAAAATAAACAATTAAACAGAACAAAAGCTAAAACATGAATTAAAAACAAAATAATAACTTGAATTCTCTTGCTAAAGAAACTATTCACCTTAATTTTCATTGTAATGACTTAAATTCAATATAAACACCAGTGATTATGGAAAACTAGTAATAAACCAAGATATTTTTATTCAAGTATATTATTCTTAGTATTAAACTCATAGATAAATCTAATACTTAGCATGCAAATCTAGTTTTAACTTCCTAAATATTCATTGAAGCCTTTCTCAAGTGATTCAATTCCAATTTATTCTTGGTTTCCCCTCTCTTAGTATTAACCAATAAAATTCATACATAATCATCTCATATTTCGGATAATAATCATGCATAAACATTAAAGAGTTAATCTAAGAACATGCAAATCATTAACTATGTCAAAACCAATTTTTAGTTATTTATTCAATAAACCAACAATCAATCTCAACACAATCAAAGATAAGAATATGCTTAAAACCAAGAAATAATCAACCGATATTGAAATTAAGCTCAAATAAAGTCATAACAATGAAAATATAAGATTTCAAGAATCCATTAGCAAAATAAGAAAAACTACTTCCTAAACATATTAAAAACTAAAACAAAGTTGAAAAACTAAAACAAAATTGAAAGGAAAACTAAAAACATAAAAACTAGAAAAAACAAGTAAAACTAAAACTAAAGCAATTAATCCCTTCTAATCCCTAATTGATCTTCTATTGATTCTAAGATTGGATCCTTTCTTTGGTGTTTAAGCCTTCTATTTATAGGCAAAAGACGTTGTGGATCGCTTCTCAAACTCCAAAATCAAATAAGAAGCAAACTCTGCCCAAAACAGGAAGTTCAAGAAAATCCTTCGCGAAGTGGGAGTAGGAATCACGTGGCCACGTCCTTTCCATTGCAATGGAACACGTGGTCACGTGTTCCTTGAGTCTTCCTTCACACGTGGCCACATGTGGATTATGCCTTCCCTTACACGTGGTCACGTGTCTCCTTTGCTTTCTTCAATTCCTCTTTCACGTGGCCACGGGTTGATCACTTCATTGTTTTCACGTGGTCACGTGTAAAGCTTCTGACTAAATGCTCAATTTTCTTGCATCAATTTTTTCATATTTGCAGTTTTGGTCCTAATCTTTGCCTTTTTACAATTAAGTCATTTTTCTTGCAAAATAACCCTGAAAAACACCAAAATTTACAATTAACTCCAAAAACACAAAACTAACAAATTAAACTCAAATTAAACCTAATTAACACAAAATTAACTTAATTAAATACCTAAAAACACACTAAAAACATCATATAAATGACCATTATCACATTGTAATAAAACACTTTAGTTAATAAATGAGGCATTTGTTTTATCTATTGTATTCCTGTGCATATCAATTGATAGAACTATCCAAGAATGTTGTTTCAGTTTAAGTTATCATGTGTGAGGCACATGGTTGTAAGACCTTGAAACAAATGAGACTTCATTCTAAATATCCCTAGTCAGTCATTGTTATGGAAATAACAAATGAATTAAGACTAGTATGCTCTTTCTGATAAGTTGAGTTCTGTCTTACGGATCATAAGGATAAGAGTGTTAATCAAAGATCATAGATACATGTTTAGAACATGGTATCTGGATTTGATCCACTCATGAGAATACTACATGGTACAAGTCATAAGTGTTTCTCATATGCAAGTTTTGTATCGGAGTTCTTAGACCTAAAATCTCTATGAAACTCTTTATGAATTACCGTGTGCTTTGATATACACCTTTGGCTTTGGGAGTTCCTTTGACTAAAGAACAGTGCCCTAAAACCAAAGAGGAAAGGGACAATATGAGTAGAATCTCATATGCATATGCTATTGAATCTATCATGTACGCTATATTATGTACTAGGTTGGATGTTGCTCATGCACTGAGTATAACCAGTAGGTTTCAGCAAGATCCTGGTGAGAAGCACTAGTCTGCTGTAAAAGGAATTCTGAAGTACCTGTGAGGGACTAAGAATCACTTCTTGGTGTATGGTGGTCAAGAAGAGCTCGTCGTACAAGGTTATGCCGATGCTGCTTTTTAGACCAGCACTCAGGATTCTAGATCGCAATCTGGGTTTGTTTTTATTTTGAACGGTGGTGCTGTCAACTGGAGAAGCTCGAAGCAAGAGATCATTGCCGACTCAACTATAGAATCTGAGTATATTCAGCGAGTGAGGCTGCAAAAGAGGCTATTTGGATTAAAAATTTTATTTCTAGATTAGGAGTGGTCCTAAGCATCCTAGATCCATTAAAAATTTTATATGACAACAACGGAGCCATTGCACAGGCCAAGGAGCCTCGGTCACACCAGAAATCCAAACACATACTCAGGAGGTACCACCTGATCAGAGAAATCATTGATCGTGGGGACGTCAAGGTTAGCAAGATAGCAAGTGAAGACAATGTAGCAGATCTTTTGACGAAACAGTTGTGTCCAAATCTGTACGAAGCTCATTTGAGAGCATTTGGTCTTAAGGCTATGCCCAATTGGGACTAGTGCTAGTGGGAGATTGTTAGTGTAAGCCCTAGCTCCAATATATTGTAATAAAATACTTTAGTTAATAAATTAGGAATTTATTTTATCTATTATATTCCTGTGCATATCAATTATAGAACTATCCAAGAATGTTGTTTCAGTTTAAGTTATCATGTGTGAGGCACATGGTTGTAAGACCTTGAAACAAATGAGACTTCATTCTAAATATCCATAGTTAGTCATTGTTATGGGAATAACAAATGAATTAAGACTAGTATGCTTTCTCTGATAAGTTGAGTTCTATCTTACGGATTATAAGTGTAATGGCCTAAACGTCGGACTGATTTTGAATAGTGCTTTCCGATAGTGAATAGTGTCTCCGGGTTGAAAATGACATCTGGAAGTGGAGAAATTTTTATTGGACTATTGGAAAGTACTAGTCACTAGTAGTTCGGAATTGAAATTTGAAGTGAAATTGAGATCAAATAGGCCTCCGAAATTCAAAAGAACGAAAACCGAAAAAAAGATAGGAATTAGGGTTTTTAATTGAATTTTTGATCGTTTTAATTACTAAAAATATCAAATGAAGTCTAAAAATTACCAAAAATTATATGTATGCATAAAATAATATTTAGATTATTTTGGTGGCAAAAATTAAATTTTTTGGTCACACTGGTATTTTTGGAATCAGATCGATATGATTTAATTGGACCGATAAAATTGAATCGGACCCAAAACGAACTCCGATTGGGATGAAATTTTATGGGTAGTCTATTTTTGATATGATATGAATAATGGAATCAAATTTGAAGAAAATTGAAGTTGGTAAGTGAGAGAAATTAATTAGGGCTTAAAATAGGTAATTTTTGGGCCTAAACTAATAAATAGTGTAAGGCCCACTTAAAGCCCAGAACATAGCCTAATTAGAAGACCTATATAAGGTGAATTTCTCCAGAAATCTCCAGTGGCAACTCCTCTCTTCTTCTTCCCTCTTGGTGGCCGAATTGTATATCTCTTTAATTCCTCTCTTTTTCTTTCATTTCTTCACCAATTCTCACCAAATCAAAGCCTCCTAAAGTGATTTAAGCCTCTCTAGATTGCTTTCATCAGCTCCAATCCTTGATTCAAAGAAGAAAATCAAGAGAAGTTTAGAGTTAAAGTTTAGGTGTCTAAATTAGGTATGTGAGTTTATTATTTTTTATTTAGTTTCTAGGTGCCTACTACTAATTTTGGGTGCCTAGAGTTAATTTTTGCTATTAAATTTAGCATTTGAAGCCAAAATAATTGAGATAACATTGATGGAAATTTTGGTTTGTTAAGGAATTCAAGAATAGGAGCAAATTTCTCAAGCCAAAGGAAAGGGAAAGGAAGCCTAGGCAAGGGTAATCAATAGAAAAAGGTGTGTGACTAATAAATCCTTTTATTTCCCAATTAAATTAATGAAATTCCTTTAGGTTTCTTAAGAAAATTTTTATGTATTGTGATATAATTGAAATTATTGTTATATTCATGCATTTAGGAGTCGCATAAGCCTATTAAAAACTTTAAATGAAATAAAAACCAATGAGATGAGAGAGTTATAGGGTTGGCCGAATGGTATATCCTAAGAAACTAGTGTAAAATTTGATGATTTTAGTGATTTAAAGCTTCCTAATGTTAATACTAATGTAAATTAATGATTATGAATTTTTATAGAATTTATGGAAATTAAATGAATATTTTTGGAATTAATATTAATTAGGTATTAGTTGAAAAATATGACAATTGAATGAATTATGACATAATTTATTGATTTCATGATGAATTACTGTAAAATATTTTGTAATATGTGTAAATAAGATTGACTGTAATGATAAAGTATTGATACGGTATTGACAAGTAATGAAAGTAAGAAATTAAGAAAATATGTGCCCGTAGAAAGAGTCAGGCAGTAAAACCTAGTTCAGGATATAATTGGCTGGCCATAGAAATACATATACCGCGGTGCAGGTCATGGCGACTTGCTTTACTATGGACGGATCACTGATCTCCATAGTATAGTTATCATACGTACTGTCACATGTCATATGTTATATGAGGAATGATTCTTGGAGGTCATTTCTCATTCTGTTGTGGCCCTGTGGGGTCCACGTCCCACATATCCAGTCTGAGAGTTTTCTGCCGGGTCTGTGCTAGGGGCATATTGATAAGAAAATGATAAAAGTGTGAAAGAGAAGTTAAAATAAAAGTTTTATATGAAAAAGGACTAAAATGAAAGAATTTAAAAGTTAGGGGTAAAATGGTAATTTTCCCTATAGGTGAAATTAATTGATAAAAGTAATAAAAGAAATAAGTAATAAGGGTAAAATGGTAATTTAGTCAATTAATTGGGTAAAAAGTCAACCGTATAAAGTTAAAGGATAAAAATATAATTTTACATGAAAAAGGTGAAATTAAGGATTAAACGGTAAATTATAAGTTAACTAATAAGGTAAGATAAGAAAATAAGGACTAAAAAGGGTAAAGTAGTAATTAATAGAGTAAAAAGGGCATTTTTGTAATAAATAAAAAGTTCAAGGACTAATTTGAAATATAAGAGAATTTATGAATTGAATGGACAGTTAGTCATTCAAAAAAAAAAAACAAATATTGCTTTTAGATAGGAAAAATCGAGAATAAGTTACTTAAGCTTAAATTATTAATACATTTATATTATAGGAAAATACTATGATTTTTAGTTACCGCTGGGCATGTTTAATGCTCAGCACGTAGAATTTACTGCGTGCAGATACAGCTAGTCTGGAGCATGGGTACACAAAGGAGAAAAATTTGAAGCTAAAGAGTTAAAAGGATTGTTTGTGGCATGTATATACAGATATATATATACTTATCATGTTTTGTATATGAAGATATTAGTGTAGCTATGATCGTATTTTGTGTTAATTATGGTAGTATGAGGATAAGGAAGTGCAGGGAATATATGATATACAGGTGTTGCTTGATAATATCTGTGGATGTGTTAAATGATTTGATTTAAACTGTTGTGCCTCTGAGAGACTGTGTAAATGTTTGCTTTTCAGGGGGCTAGCTAAGAATATAGCCATTATATTGCCAAAATTTTATTAAATGCATAGTGAATTCTGAACAGTTATAGGTCATTGAATAATGAAAGTTACTTATGCATACTGATTTTTAAGGGAATTAGAAAAAAAAAATTTCCGACCTTCTGCTTGTCCGATAAGACTGTTACAGTAAGGGTGTTACAATAAGAACAAGAGTGTCAATCAGAGTTCATAAATACATGTTTAAAACATGGTATCTGGATTCGATCCACTCATGAGAACACTACATGGTACAAGTCATAAGTGTTTCTCATATGCAAGTTTTGTATCGGAGTTCTTAGACCTAAAATCTCTATGAAACTCTTTATGAATTACTGTGTGCTTTGACATACACCTAACGTGCTCGTAACATAGTGACAAGTACGGGTATGTTTGGGTATGCATTGATTCATGTTAGAGAGCATGAGAGAAGTGAAGGGATTACCCCTCTTTATAAGAGAGAAAATATCATCGACCACTTGATCAGTGAACTGAGAAGTGTATGGCCATATCGAGATGAAATAATGAGTAATAATTATTTATCTGAGAGTTCAGTGTCACTAGAATATCAAGAAAGGAATTAATATATATAAGGATGACTAGTTCCATGCCTTATATTAATTATGATATTTATAGGTAAGGGACTATGCAAAATTGCATTAGGTCACTAAATGCCATATGCATTTTCATTTAATTTGGAATGCTATAATATCTTGCTAGAGAATATATATAGCATTTGAATTAATTCATTGCCAACATTAAATTGACCTATAGGATCGGACATAAAGCATTGGACTTAAAATATTTAAATAAAGTATTGGACATTAATTTGGGCTTTTAATTAAAGTCAAATTAATATATGTAATAGGCATTATAAATGCTATTGGACCTTGGTCCATGAGAGAGAAAAATTCAGCCCACGTGATTTAATTTTAATTAATTAATTATATTGTATTAATTAAATTAATTGAGTATTAAATCCTAATGATATTTAAATCAAATTAAAACACCTAATTAAGAGATGACATAACCGAAATTTCAAGATTAAATACTAAGGGAATTTCGGCACATGTGAATTTCCAAATTAAGTGATTAATTTTATTATAATGTCTTATGGTTTATCTTGGATTAAATCAAAAGAGTTTGAATCAAGGAAGTGATTAAGGCTAAAATAAATTATCTTGAGGTAGTGGATTTTAGATTAATCACTTACATAATTAGGTGATATATATTGATAGAGGAAAAAACGTAAAACCCTAGTTTTTCTAGGTTTTGGCGTGAATTGTTTCTCTCTCACTCACATTTCTCTCTTGGCCGAAACACACAAGGGGAAGAACTCTTTCTTGATTTCTTGTATTTTTGAGCATTAATAGCACCTAAAACAAGTACAAGATCAAGTCTTGTAGCTTCAAACCATAGCCATTACACAATACTTAATTTGAGAGCTAACAATCTCGGTTTTAAGCTATCTTTGCAGGTGTGTGTGTGAGAATAGAGAAGAGTGGCGTAAAGGTTGTTCCTTGGCATTGGTGGTGAAGGTCTAAGGCTAAGATATCCTCCTTGGTTGCTGGTCATCATCACAATTAAGTTTTAAAGGCATCTAAAGTTGTAAGTTTTAAAACCCTAAAATTGCATGTTTCGATTTTTGTCATGGAATTGTATGGCATGTATGATCAAATTTTATTGTTTTTCGCTGCGTGATCTTTATGTTTATACCATGTCATATTCCATAAAAACATCTCCAAGACCCACTCAGGTCGGCCTAACAATGCTCAGCAGGGCCCAAAGCCTATCAACGAAAGGACAAAGTATGAGCTGAAAGATAAGACATAAAGGCACGGTATCCGATCGGACTGATAGGACACCCTATCCTATCTAGTCTACTGATACAAACAAACGTCCATACCTTCCACCTGCTCCCTGTCATATCGCCGCACACCTACTCCAATATCAGTTATCACGCCCCAAAGTATTCAAGTATCCCCCCAAATAACTCTTATAAATAGCCTAAAATGCAAAAACTCCAGGTATTGACTATCTGAGACTCTCTTTCTTAGCACTCTTTCTCTAAAAGCTACTGACTTAAGTTTCGGAGTGCTAACGCTCGGGTCCGACCGAATATTCTTTCTTGCAGCCTCTGTCATTTGACTAGATAATCAGCTGTCAACTCTCCTTCTTACTGATAAAGACTAACCTTGCTTTATCAATATATATGATGTGTATTATGAGACACACAATCAAGTTTATAACTAATTAAAGTTAATTATTATTGATTGTTTGTTCTAGTAACTCCAATTTTTTTGGTAAAAGCTAATGAGTAATAATTCTAATTTTGTTAAGGATATAAATACTTTAAATTATGCTCTAAATCTAGTTCACTTAGACCAACTCATTAAATAGTTCTATTCTAAGTTCTAACAACAATAATCCAAAATATTTAGGCAGAGAATATCTTTAAATGCTTTATAAGAGAGTATTTTTTGTCTTTTTTTTTGTACATACTTGATGTATTTTTAAATTAATTTGACTAATAAATTTTGGATATCATATTAATCAAAAAAATGTCAAAAAAAATTAAAAGGAAGTAAAATAACAAAATCTCACAAAGGCAAAAATCAATAAAAGCTCATGAACTAAATAAATCGCCAAAATTTATTTCTACAATTAAATAAATATTTCGTAATTTAATTTGGACAGTTTATTTTTTAAAAATTAAAATTGGAACAAAATGATAATTAAAAGAAATAATTTTGACATGTGTAAAGCAATTTATCTAAATTAAAATAAATAAGGAGACTGGAATAAGATATTGTATTAAATTTATTTACGACTCGTAATTTTTAGTCCTTTTTAAAGTGGAATTAATCAAAATAAATCATAGAAGGTTTGATTTAGTATTAAAACAAATACGAGTGACTGTTCTGCTTTTATGGCTTAATGAAAAGCAAAAGCACGATTCAAGTCCAAGTTTCCCAGAGCAAATAGTACCTAACAGACACCCACTATCCCCAGCAGAATCTTAGCTGGATGCACTCTCTCTCTGTCTCTCACTTTTCCTTTCCTTTCTCTTCTTCTTCTCCGATTCCACCCTTTACCATTTTCCTTTTCCCTTCCTTTTCCCGGACAACCATTACCATTCTTCCACTCAATCAGCAATGCTCACCTCTTCTTCTTTCTTTCTCTTTATTACATTCTTCCTCTTATCTTCCTCTCCTCGCCGTTTAATCTCCGCCGCTAATAATCGGAGAATTCTTCACCAACCATTTTTCCCGTTGGACAACATTCCTCCTTCCCAACCGCCTTCTCCTTCTCCTCCTTCCCCTTCAGTTCCTCCTAAAATCCCTTTTGCAACTACTACTCCTAATCAATCTCCATTTTTCCCTTCTTTGCCTTCTCCTCCTCCTCCTCCTTCTCCCGCTAGTTTCGCTTCTTTTCCTGCTAATATCTCCTCTCTTATTCTCCCCCAGTCCCCTGCTCCAAAACCCAAATCTCAGAAACTTCTCGCCGTTGCAATCTCCGCTGTTGTTTCTGCCATTGTTGTATTAGCTCTCATCGTTTTTTACTATGGCCGGCGCCGGAAGGACGGTGGATTTTCCGATGAGAAGACCTACATATCGGAAAATAGTAACAGATTAAACCCAGCAAATGTGGATACCAGAAATGGGACTAGTCATAAGCTTAGAACAAGAACCACTTCGACCAGCTCTGAGTTTCTGTATTTGGGCACGTTGGTTAATTCTTGCAGCCTAGATGAAAGTTCTAATCCTCATCAGAATGCTGTTACTGGTTCGGATCCTCGGAAATTGGATTCGCCGGAGCTCCTGCCGCTGCCACCTCTGAATAGGCAGAGTTCGAGGCAGAATTTTGGAAATGGCGATGTGGGGTCTGCTGCTGATGATGAAGAGGAGTTTTATTCGCCGAGAGGGTCTTTGGGTGGTAGGGAAAGCTCCAATGGGACTGACTCGGGTTCTAGAAGAGCGTTTGCTGCAATGGGTACTGATGATTTTGATGCAAGAAGCACCGGCTCCAGCTCTTACTCCTCTTCTACTTCCGGTTCTCCTGCTCGGTCTCACTCTCTCAGTATTTCTCCGCCGGGAAGTTTGAGTCCACGACCGAAGTCGCCGGAATCTAGCATTGTCGAGGCTGCTCCGGCATCTCCTCCGCCTCCGCCACCAGCACCAGTTCCTCTCCATAACGGGAGACAATCTCCATCTCCGTCTCAGTCAGGTTTTTCTTCCGATGAGTCGCCGAGAATATCGTTTAATTTGGAGCGCAATGTGCAATCTCCATCACTATCTTCAGCTTCTTCATCGCCCAACAGGAGTTTGAAGCAAAGCACAGGTTCATCCTCGCAAATGTTAAATGATTTAGATCGAAATGTGCGGTCCCCATCGCTGTCACCAGCAAAGATATTCAAAGTTATGGATCAAAATAGACCCTCCTCTTCAATATCATCCGTTTCTACTTCACCTGACAGAAGTTTGGAGAAAACCCCAATTGCTTCTCCTATAACATCAAATGCTTTGTTGGATCGAGATGAGAGATCGCCATATCTGTCTTCTGCTTCTGCTTCTGCTTCTGCATCGCCTGATAGAGTCTTGGAAAGGGTTCCATCCCCTAAAATATCACATGATATGGATCAGATGCCCGTTTCTACTTCACCTGACAGAAGTTTGGAGAAAACCCCAATTGCTTCTCCTATAACATCAAATGCTTTGTTGGATCGAGATGAGAGATCGCCATATCTGTCTTCTGCTTCTGCTTCTGCATCGCCTGATAGAGTCTTGGAAAGGGTTCCATCCCCTAAAATATCACATGATATGGATCAGATGCCCGTTTCTACTTCACCTGACAGAAGTTTGGAGAAAACCCCAATTGCTTCTCCTATAACATCAAATGCTTTGTTGGATCGAGATGAGAGATCGCCATATCTGTCTTCTGCTTCTGCATCGCCTGATAGAGTCTTGGAAAGGGTTCCATCCCCTAAAATATCACATGATATGGATCAGATGCAGTCTCCATTGCTATCTTCAGCTGCAACTTCACCTGAAAGAGGATTGGACAAGAATCCGCTTGTATATCCTGGAATTTCAAATGTTTCTGATCAGAGTAAGAGGTCTTCTTCAGTTTCATCGGCTTCTTCATCCCCAAGTAGAGCTTTTGAAAGGAGCCCCGATTCATCACCAATAGCAACTGTTTCTGGTCTAAATGCGAGAATTAGCAGTGTTTTGCAGCAGCCTGTTGCTCCTCCAGCACCACCACCCCAACAGCAACTACAAAGAAACTCACCACCATCATCACCACCACGGCAACGGAGACAATGGGACCTTTCAGCTGCAGCAATACCGACAGACCAGCTCTCGGTTTCTTCTGCTTCAGCTTCTTCATCCCCGAGTAGAGTTTTTGAAAAGAGCACAGACTCGCCACCAATAACAATTGCTTCTGGTCTAAATAAGAGAATTAGCAGTGTTTTACAGCAGCCTATTTCAGTTACACCACCGCCTCCACCTCCACCACCACCACCACCACCACCACCACAACAGCAACAAAGAGACTTACCACCAACACAACCAATGCGACAACGGAGACAGTGGGATCTTCCAGTTGTAACAACACCGACAGATCAGTCCATTTCCAAGCCCCCTGTACTTATACCTCCTTCAAGGCCTTTTGTGTTACAGGGTACGTCTATGGTATCTCCAATGGAATTGCCACCAAGTTCTACAACAGTTGAGAATGCTGATGAGACTCCCAAGCCAAAGTTAAAGCCTTTGCATTGGGATAAAGTTCGAGCAAGTTCTGACCGTGAAATGGTTTGGGATCAGCTGAGAACGAGCTCTTTTAAGTAAGATACTGAATTTTCATAAATGCTGCTTAAGTTTGTAATACTATACTTTTATTGATTACACCCTTATCTTCCTGCTTACGTTTTTGGAATTGATTATTTTGCAGATTGAACGAGGAGATGATGGAAAGTTTGTTTGTTGTAAACGCTCCTAACCCAAAGCCAAACCAGACAACGCCACGTTCAGTTATTCCATCTCCAAACCAAGATAATAGAGTCCTTGATCCCAAAAAGGCACAGAATATAGCAATTTTGCTTAGGGCACTTAATGTGACAATTGAGGAAGTTTGTGAAGCCCTTTTAGAAGGTATATATTCCTTTGCATTTGATATTAATTTTCTCGGTCCTACATTTTTAATGCTCCATGTATGGTTCAGTTGATGTGTTGGATTCTATCTTGCTTGCCTCATATTTTCTGTCACTTCTTTCAGGTGTGAAAACAGTCTTTAATTTATCACTCTCTAGTTTTTTCTTCTTTTTTGGGCTTATCTTAATTTGCAGGAGCTTGCAGTTAATGCCCCGACCTGATTATGTTTTAACGTTATAACGTAACTTTAATATCGAGTGCGTTCGTCCATCTTCTGTTACCTTTACCATGATCCATTCAATTTAATTGTCATAATTCAGTTCAACTCTGTGCAGCATTAATGTCATAAATTGCTGTCACTATCTAGTATCTTGCTGCAGCAAATGCTGGAGGTATAAATTGTCGGTAGCATGGAACTCTCAAAGACCGATACTTGTTCCTGACATGACGTCATCTCCCCAATAAATGAAGCTTTAGCAGATTTTTCTTGCATCTGAATCTGTATCTAAACAAAAGTAGTGGAGTTTTGAGGAGTCCTTGTAAATAGATTCATCTGTGATTTGCATTATATCCTCTGCTCAGTTTAATTTTGGAATCATAGATCCTGCAATGAAAATAGGTCCTACTTATATGCAGGCAGCACTGAGACACTTGGACCTGAACTTTTAGAAAGTTTGTTGAAGATGGCTCCTAGCAAAGAAGAAGAGCGTAAACTAAAGGAATATAAAGATGATTCGCCAATAAAGCTTGGTCATGCTGAGAAATTCCTTAAGGCTGTGCTCGATGTCCCTTTTGCGTTTAAGAGAGCGGATGCAATGCTTTACATAGCCAATTTTGAGTCTGAGGTTGAGTACCTCAAAAGGTCATTTGAAACTCTGGAGGTAAGTAGCCTCCTTTCCTCTTTCTTTTCTATTACTGTAGTTGCTTTTTTGTGCTAAATGAAATATGCTTTAGCTAACTACCTTTGAACAGATGATTCTTAAACACTAAATAGAACATTAAGGAGCCACTTTATTACTTCTAATATGCTTTATCGAGCCACTTTGTTACTTGTAATATGCTTCATCACGATTCTTTTTAAACTTAACAGGGAGTTTTTGGCACATTTTCTTTAGCATTGCTACTGAAAAAACATTTAACCAATGGGATATTCTTATTCTGTCACATGCACATTATATATTATACTCTTAAATTTGGGTCTTCAACCGCAAGATTGATGCACTGAAAATACTGCTGACTCTGTGTGGAGAAGGGGAGGAACTAAATTCATACAATTGCCATGATCATTGTTTGTTGAAAATAATCTGTAATGATGCCAGTGTCTTTATACTTATTCAGTCATGCAACATGTCTTACTGTTTGCTTTTTGCAGGCTGCCTGTGAAGAATTGCGAAGTAGTAGGATGTTCTTGAAACTTCTAGAAGCAGTCCTCAAAACAGGGAATCGCATGAATGTTGGGACTAACCGTGGTGATGCCCATGCCTTTAAGCTTGACACCCTTCTCAAGCTTGTTGACGTGAAGGGTGCAGATGGAAAGACCACCCTCTTGCATTTTGTTGTGCAGGAAATTATAAGAAGTGAAGGTGCTCGTCTTTCAGGCACCAACCAACCTCCAAACATCAGCTCAAGTGAAGATGCTAAGTGCAGGAAACTTGGCCTGCAAGTTGTTTCTGGTCTAAGTTCAGAGCTTGCCAATGTGAAGAAAGCAGCTGCTATGGAGTCTGATTTGCTTAGCAGTGATGTGTCTAAACTTTCTAAAGGCATTGAAAATATCAACGAGGTTGTAAGATTAATTGAATCAATGGGTTTAGATGACAACAGCCAGAAATTTTCAGATGTAATGAAAAGGTTCATGAAAATGGCTGAGGAGGAGATCATAAGGATTCAAGCCCATGAAAGTGTTGCTCTGTCTCTGGTTAAGGAAATCACAGAGTACTTCCATGGGAATTCAGCTAAGGAAGAAGCTCACCCTTTCAGAATCTTCTTGGTGGTTAGGGATTTTCTCGGTGTCCTTGATCGTGTCTGCAAAGAAGTTGGAATGATAAATGAGCGAACGATAGTTAGTTCTGCGCATAAATTTCCAGTTCCAATAAATCCAACACTGCCACCCAGTATCTCTGGACCTAGTGCAAGGAGGCAGTACAGTTCCTCAGATGATGAGAATGCATCTCCTTAAGATTTGTGGACCAGGTTGAAATTTTGTTGCATTTAGCCTGAAACTCTCTCGCCTGCTTCATGTAATTTATTTTCTTTTCCCATTATTTGTATAAAGTTTTGAGATTGCTTTTGCCCTATAGATAGTATACAAGGATCTTTGGAAGGAATAAGGCTGCATACCGGTTTGGGTGGGTAATGGAATGTTACGCAAGCCTGTCAAAGACTTTGATTATAGGAAAGCTGTTTAATTATAGAAGTAAAGCTCTTGAATATAGGAATATTCTGTTATATATAAAAAAATTCTTGCTATATATAATATGTAATTTTCATTTTATGTAAATTTTGAGACAAATATTTGGTACATCTTTTTTATTATCACAATTGCAGTTGGCTTTACTCCTAAATATGGTGGCTCCCAATAAAAATATTGGGCAGAATGTTGGGACTTGGGATTGTTCCCTGTTAACACAAGTCTGCTACTAATAATCTGCATACTAAGAATATATTTTTATTTGAACATGCCATTGCCAGACTGTAAGGCCTTTGCATCCATGCGTTCTAGGATTCGACGTGCTTCTTCCTCTGTTGCGGGAACCACACTGTGAATCCTTCCTCTGTTGCGGGAACCACACTGAATCCTTAATCCATCCTTTGTAGCTTTTGCCTCGGGATGTAAAGTGAAAGTGAAGTAAAATGTATTTGAGACCTGTTTCAAATGAAACATACACAAGCATCAGCATGAAAACAAATGGCCAGGAAATGCTTGAACCAAGAACAAACCTGCGAAAGTTAAGACATATTATGAACAGTTGTAGTTACAGATCCTTCAATAGTTAGAATGGTTTATAATTTCCATTTAAAAGAGCAATGCTTAGAGGCTCACCTCACTTGACCTCAGCTCAGGTCTTGTGACATGAGCGACGACTTCAATGTTGATTAAAGGCTGGTCTGGGTTTTCAAGTTCCGTGTATAAAACACATGACTTCAAACGCAGGAAGTCTCCAACATCCACCTGATCAGCAACCACAGTATTTCGAGTCAACTTCCACTGCACGGGGCTATAATCCAAATCCACAACTTATACAGTATGCTAACACAAATTTGAAACACAATAAAAATCAATGCAACACACATTACCTGGTACTGCTATCTACAAACTAACTTTCAAAGAAGATGCAGCTATAGTTACATTGTACAATCAAAGAAAAACATATAGACATATCATGTTTTAACCTCAGATGAGATATAAAATCACTCCCAGCTAGAGGATGCACGAAGATACTGGTTGGAGTTTAAGGTAGATTTTTTCAGTTGAAAATTAAGACAATCACAATCAAGTTAATTGTAATAACTAGTGAGAAAGGGGGGAAGGAAAAAGAGATGCTGGTACTCACTGGTCTTAAGAAATCAACATGATCAACTTCTAGAAAGTAGGGAACCAATCCAGCAAATGCATAAGCAGTTGAGAAAGCCAACTCAAAAGCCCGATGCATCAAAAACCCACCAAAGATTCGACCATGGATGTTCCTTTGCTGCGGCTGGCAAATCAAAGAGTTCTCAAGGCGGGTATCCCTCTGAAGAATGCTGTTTCTGTCTGCCAAGGCTGGCATGTCACAAAAAATCCGTCCCTCAGCCAACAATGCTTCAAGTCTATTGATCTCCCCATTCTCACATTCCTTTCTCCCTTGTACTCCCTTCCTTTTCCTTAGTTTATTCCTTGCTTCAGCTTCTTCCAAAAGTAACTTCTCTCATTCAGTTTCTGGTGATAGTCGGTTCACTGGAGCAGCTTTCCCAGTCTTAGCGTCACGGGCCATAAATATGAAATTTGCCGTCAGAGCAATAGAGTCAGAAATATCAGCACCCTCTGAAGAACAATGGTTAAACTTTTTATGCTAGTCAAAGAAAATACTCAGATGAAATATGCATACATCATTCAATGCACTGGTAACAAGGTTACAGTTTAGGAGGAGAGAAAATAACATTTCCATATATCTACAGCGTAGATCATAAAACTGTTCATTCTACCAGCCTGCCTATCTTTCCACCACATATCTCTAAATGTATTGTGAGAGTTCTAATTGAATAAATTCTACGGTGTATAATTCAGGTAGTTTTCCAATTCCTGCACTATAATACAAATAGAAAGCTTGACCCCATTGGGTGAAAATCAATTTTCTTGTTTACGAGTTTCTTGCCAGATTTTGCAAGCAAATTAAATCCAACAGGAAAAAAACTAACTGCAAATTGAAATACCTTGAATGAATTGAATGACTTCTAGTTGAATTTCAATTGATGACCGCCCAACCCATATGACAGAGCCAACTATTTTGAGATCAATGTCAACACTGATTGGCTTCTTGAGGACAATCTTGTCCACCGAAGCAGTGACCAGCAACAGTGGCCTTGTAGTGCTCTCTTCATCAGAACAATGCTAATACATCAACACACATTTAGTCAATAAAAGCAACACCTAGTAGCCAAAACAATTTAGTTCCCCAACATTTCCGCAGCATTATCATTTATTAAAACGCCCAAGCGCCATATCCAAAACCATTATCAACTACATATTGCAGACAATTAAATTTAAAGCACAACCCAGAATTGTGATACAGGCATATAAATGACAAAAACCAAAAAAAGAAGGTACCTTGACTGAAATGGTGCCAGCTAAAGCATCAAGATCCTCAAGCAATTTTCCGATTCTGACCTCATTCCAGGGATCTCTGTACTGCTCTCTAAGTATATAATCGGAAGAAAAGTTGTACAAGATGCTTGTACGGCTCTGATTTGGGGTTTTGGTGAGGAGCGTCTTTAGGGGGGTCAAGGAGTCTTTCAAAAATTTTAGACCTTGTTTCCCAAAGAGCATTTGTGACCGGCGAATGGTACATTCCCGGCCATAAAGCTATAGACTTTCGGGTTTCGTTGCTTGGAGAGGAATTGGTGTCAAAGGGAGTGGCAAACGTGGAAAAGACAGGGATGGTTCTGGGCGAGGAGGAATTGAATTCCATATCTTTCCAGGGATTATGGGTTCCTGTAAATATGGAATTAGAAAGAATCAGACAACTTTTGTTAGTGGATTATGACCAGAGAAATTTCCAAAGGATTACTTGTGGAGTTGGGGCTCTTTGGGGTTAGATCCGAGAAACATGGGGGAAAAGGACAAAAGTACCAGCAGTTATTAAGTAGGCGGGGTGCTTGTTTATGTAAGAATTAAATGTTGTAACGGAAAGTTAAAGATGAGCCACGAAAAACTAGCAAAATCCGTTGTAGTCTAGTCGGTTAGGATATTCGGCTCTCACCCGAAAGACCCGGGTTCGATTCCCGGCAACGGAATAAACAGTTTTTTTATTCTTTTCATAAACGCTTTTTTTTTTTTTTTTTAACAGCGGAAATTTTTCTTTTCTTCTTCTTCTTTGAAGTCTAACTGGAAAGAATAAATAATTAAAAGGAATGGCACAAAAGTGACAGTTCGGACAATCAGTTTTCTTTGAATGCTTGCTTCTTGTCTTGAACTAATTTTACCGCAAAATCGCCTATTAGGGATCTGATTTGATGGATTGTTTATTACAAACCAATTTAAAAAGCCCTTTTTATTTTTCAGAACAAACAATTAATCTTTCACTTTCACTTGCTTATTCTAATACAATTTTCAAAATTATTTAAATTTATAATATCGACTGTCGAATACTATATGTTTATTGTATGCACAATTATTTTTTTAATCTTTTTGTTTATTTATTTTCTTTTAATTGTTTGATTTTTTAATTTTAATTTTTATTTATATTACTGAATTGATACTCTGCCAAGGTGTAATTAAGCATAATGGAAATTAATGCAAATTCTTTTAATAAAATCTCCTATTAAAACTCAAAATGAACTAAATATTTCACCAAAAATTGCAATAAACAAAATTTTATAAAAAAGTTAGCAAACTTATATTTATTAATTAGATAATTAATTAAGTTTTCATTAAATAAAGATAATTATGAAATTTTCATACATAATTCAAAGTTAATTCTTCATTATCTCATTGGAAAAATTTATTGGCATCCAAAAACAACTACAAAAATAAGCAACAAGGCTTAGGGGTGACTATAGACTGGTTAACTGGTATATGAGTAAAAAAAATTAAAAAGTTAATTAATATCGATTTTTTAAAATTATTAATCATTAATCATTAATCAATTCGTTACATTCGGTTAACCAGTCCATCGATTTCGATTTTTCGGTTAATCATTAAAATTTATAACATAAAATTATATAAAAAATTAGGAAATGTTCTATTCAATTTTAAATATGCAAAGTAATTTAAAATAAAAATTACAAAAAGAAAATAATTTACCAACCAAAATTCATGTTTAACAAATTAATAGCTAATATTATAAAATAGATTTAATATTTGTTGAAAATTAACATGTTTAATTATAAGTCAAATAAAATTTTGGATAATATTAAATGTTAAAACATAAACTCTAAAATATAATTAAATGCTATTATATATGATAAAAAAATACATATAAAAGTTAATCGTTATTACATATAAATATTACTGTATAATTAAAAAAATAACATAATATGAATTTAGTTTAAAGTATTATATAAATTTTATAAAAAAATATAAAAAATTAAGGTATAAAAATAAAAATATAATTTAAATATATTTTAGAATATTATTTTATGTAAGTTTTAGAAGAAAAATAAAAAATTTTTAAAGTATAAAAATAAAAATAAAAATATAATATATATTATATATGTATCGGTTAACCAGTATTCAAAAACCTAAACTGTAACAAAAAACCTAGAATATAAAAATTAAAAACAGTAATCGAGTTCATCAAATTCGGTTTCGAATCGATTTTATGGTTAACCATATTTTCAGTTTTTTTTTCTCACCCATAACAACGCTGAATTTGAAATTAAGTGCGGATTTTGTGCTATAAATTAATACTGAAACTGCTAAATTATTTTATTTCACTATGTAAAATATTTAAAAACCATTTGTATTTAATTTCTATTTTTTAAATAGATACAATATTAATAGTATATTTCTTTTATACTATTATCGAAGAAAATATTAGTTTCTTTTGGTTAGATAAATACGTACAAAATAGTTATTTTTCTCATACATAAGGAATTTCAAAGTTTGATTTATTTTAACTAATATAAAATATATATTACTGTAGAGTCAACTGGCAATCAAATGATAAATTTTGGAGACATAAAGCAAATCATGTGATGAATCTGTTGATGATATTATCAAAAATGGAAAATGTTTTTGATTTAATTTTCTTAGCTCACTGATGTACGTGGCATCATTATCATATTTAATTATAATGGAGATTTTGCAGAAGAGATGATTTTCGAGATAAAAAACTTCCACATTTACTTGCATAATTTTTTCCTAATTTTCAATTCTGACTCATATTTCCTTATTTATTACCATACAAAACTCGACCGAAGCCATATATATACACAACAATAATAACAATAACGATATTTATTATTAACAGACCAAACCCTAGCTAGATTTTAACTTTCCTAACGATGGTGATGACAGAGAAAAGCCAGAAGAAAACGAAAGGAAGGCAAAAGATAGAAATAAAACCCATAGAAGCCAAAAGCAATCTGCAAGTCACCTTCTCCAAAAGGCGAGTGGGTCTAATGAAGAAAGCCGGGGAACTAAGCATTCTCTGCGGTGCTGAAGTGGCACTTCTTGCATTCTCTCCGGGGAAAAAGGTTTACGCCTTTGGAAACCCGGACGTTGACTCAGTGATCCATAGATATCTGAGAGAAGGTGGGTTTGATCGGTGTTTGCAGAAGGAGGAAGAAGAAGAAGCAGCAGACCCAAGAATCCACGAATGGAACAAAGAGTATGTGGAGAGCTTGAAGGGTCTTGAGGAGGGGAAGAAGTGCTTGGCTATGATTCAAGATTTTAATAATTCTAATTTAGGGTTTTGGTGGGAGGAGCCTATTGAAAATATGGGTTTAGAGGTTCTTGAAGAGTATGTTAAGGCTTTGAAGGAATTGAAAAGGAATGTTGGTGTTAGGATTGATGAGTTAATCATGGCTAATCATTCTCATTATCATTATCATCATCATCATAATCATAATAATCATTATTTTGGTGTTAATTATCATCAAAATAATATTAGTTTTGATTTGGGGGGTGATTATGGTGATAGTGTTCTTGGTGGGTTTGAATTTGGAGATGGGACTTTTTGAATTTTTCTTTTAATTTCTTTGCTGTTTATTTTATAATCATCATTGTTCCTTGTCTACCGTTATATGAAAATTAAATAAAATTGCTTGTTTTGTTATCAAATTATTTTACAGAAATTGCAAACTTTTATTTTATTTTCAGTCTTAATGTTAGCAGCTTAATTAAAAAGGGAGAGAGAGAATAAGCTAATTCAGCATAGGTAATTAATTAAATTCCTACCTTATATTTAAGGAAACCAGGATTCACTTCTAAAATGTAGGACAAATTGCAATCAACTCATGTCATTACTTTAATAAGAAATAATCAATTAATCCGACTAATAGAGATAAATATAAATTCAATTAAACAATGACAATCTTTTAAGTCATAAATAAAGAGCTTTAGGATTCAAAGTAGTTCTTTGGGCTTTTTACAAAAATATACAGAAAAAAAATAAAAATAACAAAAAATACTAACTTTCCATAATTTTTTCATTAATATAATTTTTAAAATTTTTAATATCAAAAATACAAATCACCCTTTCAAAAATACAACTTTTTTCCATCTATTTTCATTTATCTAATTTTTTCACTCTCTTCTCTCCAAACCTCTCTTTGCTTCTTTCTTTGTCTCTTTATCGAATTCTTGTCTTTCTGGATGTGTAGGATTGTGGATCACGATCGCAGAAGAGAAGCTATGAGGAAGCAAAGATCACGAGGTGGAGATCGACAAATGGGTTTTCGAACACTCATCACTGGAGTTCAACAAGGTCAGATCAGTGATGAAGATCTAGTTCATGTTTTGCAGGATCTGCAGTCTTGTGCAGCTAAAGCTGCTTGACAATAATTAATTAGAATTTAGCTTAGTAGTAAATCAAATTTATTAGTTCAGTAATTGTATGATTTTAGAGTTATTTTTGTAGGATTTAGGTTATGCTTGATTTGGCTATTTTTAAATTCTGCATTGTGAATATTGGTCTGGTTCCAGCATGTATCCTTAGCTTGGTTTCATTTTGTGCAGCATATTATTATTAATTTATTATTGTTACTATTATCTAGCTATTTTACTATTTAAATTGAACTTGGCCAAACAAAATGTTGAAATTGTTGAATTGAAGTTTGTTCGGTTGAATTCAGATTCCAATGTCATCTTCTATCAAAATTTAAATTGCTTTTAGCCTTTTTTTTTAACTGACATGATACTCATACGCTCGTGCCGCGATGCCACACGATTGGCTGTGATAATTGAAATTTGTTTTGTTGATTTTGCTATGTTTAGGTATTCTTTTGGTTGATTCCTATTGAATTAGTTAACAGGCTGGAGTTTTGCTCTACTAAATTGATCTGGAAGGTTTTTGTGGTTGGACTTTGTTTTCCTTTTGTGCAATTTTTGTTCTTGATTGTTGATTTGTTTCATTTGTTTTACTTTCTATTAATCTATAGGAAAATTTTAAATACTTGTGTTGTGGTGCTCTCTGGAAATGGCTCATCTCAAAGCTGAATGTGACTGGTTCAGCTTAATTTGTGGGTAAATCATAATCAGAAGATGCACAGTGATTAATTATTAAAACCTGAATAAACAATGCTTGCCAACTCGTGCAGAACAACAACACTGAATAAGTCCACACATCACCATCTTTATGTTTTCCTAAGTGCTTTTCTGCCATTTTATACCACTTTAGACCAGTACTGTAAGCAATTATATTATTTTTTTTAGCTAGCCATGTCTTTTGCTGCTTCTCTTTTGTTTCATATTACGATATCTGTTTATGCATGAAATTTTTTTGTTATGTTAGTACTATGAGTTACCCAATAAATTTATAATCGAACAAATATTTTGAACTTTTATTCATTAATTCAGATAAAATCGTTTATATTATTAGAAGAAGGCAATCTGGATGGGTGTTTTGATTGTGATACTAAATATTAATTCAGATAAAATCTTTACTTAATATTAATTCAGAATTTGTAGTGTATTTTTTAATATTATTTTTGATTTATTTTTTAACAGAGGATATTGAAGAGTTTACCGTAACTGACACTGAAATTATAGTATATGAAAGTGAAATTTATTACATGACACCGGTTGTTGAGAAATGATATATTAAACCATCAATTGTACAGACGGTGTGTATTAGATGCACACAGTGTGTACAACATATACACAACGTGTACACATGATATATACACTGTGTACTAGATATACACATAGTGTACACATGCTGCACACAGTATGTACAACTAGTACATACGGTGTACAAATGATATACACACTGTACATAGTATGTACACACTGTGTACTAGTTGTACACACTGTGTACTAGATGTACACATTGTGTGTACAACATATATACACTATGTGTACTGGATGTACACACTGTGTGTACAACTAGTAGACACGGTGTACACATGATATACACACTGTGTACATCATGTATGCATTATGTGTACTGGATGTACACTATGTGTACAACTAGTACATACGGTGTACACATGATATACACACTGTGTACAACATGTACACACTGTGTGTACAACTAGTAGACATGGGTGTACGCATGATATACACACTGTGTACATTATGTACGCACTGTGTTCTGGATGTACACTGTGTGTATAACTAGTACACACGGTGTACACGTGATATACATATTGTGTACAACATGTACACACTATGTGTACTAGATGTACACACTGTGTGTACAACATGTACACACTATGTATAGTAGTTGTACATACTATGTGTACTAGTTGTAAGAATTTCACGTTCACTTTCTAATGCGCCAGAGGAAACAAGCTCCTTTGTCAAGAATAATGGCTTAGTTGCCACAACATGCATTGCCAATTTTGATCCAACACGGTGGAGAGCATCCAACTGGGAATTCTGATCCTCTATTTCAAGAGCCAAAAGTCCAACAATATGACCCAAACCTAAAACCAGCAAGGTCCCAACAACGTTAGATTCTTTAACAGTACCAGATCCTCTACTTCGTGCATATAGCTAACAAATCATAACATTTCTCATATAGAATTGTATGAAATAAAATATGAATTTGCTACTGCATGAATGAACATAATCCTCTATAGAATTGTAAAATGCCAGCTTTGAAGATAGTATACCTGGTTGAGGACTTTTTTTTTTGATAAGCAGATAAGTTTTATTAGATGAGAATTAGCAAAAACCAACAGGGGCCAAAAGAAGCCAACCACGAAACACCTGAATCCCAGATTCCCCAAAACCAACCAACTAACCAAAAAAACAAAAAAATCTACCTACTACCATGAAGAACCCTATAAGGCAACATAACGACTCTGCAACCGGAAAACCCAAGAAAAACCATACCTGCTTCCCAGATCTACAGAAAATGCAACAAAGACAAAAAGAAAAAGCAGAGCTAAACTGGCAGTCCCAAGAAAACAAGCAGAAAAAGACCTATGCTAGAAAAACAAAACTTAGGCCGACCCAATCCAAAAGGACTTGTGAAAGAAACTAACAAAAATCAAGCGAGGCCAACCGAAACTAGAGAGGAGAGATCGAAACAACTACCCAAACAGTTAACCCAGGATGCAGATCCACGAGTACCTGATACGAAAACTAAAGAACTGAGGAAACTATCAGATACAGCCTACTGAGTTGGCTCCAATACCAATAGCATCAGTCTCCAATGAATGAAGCAAACGACAGCGAATTAAAACACTTGTAGGTGGTGACAAAACAGTGGAGATCGAAAGATAGAAATTTGAAGTCTTGCTAGCTCTGCTCCCCTGGACAAAACCAACCCCTACCTCCAAATGGACTATATATCTCACTATTTCTCCAACTTCTCTTTTCCACCTATCAACTGCTACCTGGAGTCGCTCCTGGCAACCACTGTAAAAGTCGGTGGACGAATGCAT
>CM075807.1:46443302-46602646 GCA_037975025.1 Excoecaria agallocha | reverse complement strand
CATAAGGATGTTAAGAATAAGAAAATGCTACTAGTATTCAAATTAGTTTTGAATCAAAAAATGCTATTGATATTGAAATTAGTTTTGACAAGCTCATAATATATTTTGCTAGTTGAAAACATGAATTAGAAAATTATAACTATATTGTGAATTTAAGCATTCGTCAAGACATAATCCCAAGTACATAGATTATAAGTTATGTCTAATCCTATTGTCTTATTAATGACAATATGTACACATTAGTCTACTCAAGCTAACTTAGGGAGATTTTAACTATGTTTTTTTGTTTGCATGCAGATCACATTCACATTTAGACGTGTTCAAAGTCGAAATCTAGAATGTTTAATTTAAATTATATATGATTTTGATGGATTAGGAGCAATTGAGCATGGAAGATGACAATCTTATTTACTAACAAACACCCCATGTTAAAGATCAGTTATATGGAAATCAAACTGATCTTATGTTGAATAGAAAGTTACTCCTCAAATCGTAAATAATAATCATTTTTGCTTTTAAACTAAGTATTTGAATTCAAACTTAATTACCTAGCCGAATTCAAAAAGAAAAGAAAAATTGATGTTCATGTTAACAGTCACATATGAGCATCTAGAAAAAGAAAAAAGAAAAAACAAGCGAAATAATTACATGCAATATTCAAAAAAAGAAACAAATATATATTATGTGCACAAAAACAATTTAAGTAACCACTGTTATACCCTTAGAAACAAATATATATTATGTGCACAAAAACAATGTAAGTAACCACTGTTATACCCTTATTTTTCATGTCTTTTGTTAAAAGAAAATGTCAAAATAGCAACGAAAAATTTTTGTTGCTAATTTAGTAATGAAAATCAAATTTCGTTGCTATTTTTGGTTAAAGTTTTTAGATTTTGCAACGGAAATAAAATTGGTTATCTCTGTCACTAAAAATGAAGGGAATTTTAACGCCAAAATATAGCAACGGAATGCATATATCGTTGCTAAATAAGGTGCTAGCAGTAGGGATGCTCACGGGGTGGGGGCGGGGAAGGAGTCCCCACTCCCAGCCCCATGCATTTTGGGGATTCCCCGTCCCCGTCTCGCCCCCAGAACGGGGAGGAAATCGTCCCCCGTCCCCCGCGGGGATCCCTGTCCCCCAAATTCTTTTTTTATTATTTTAAAATATAATATTTTATAAATAATTAAAATTAAAATATAATATTTAATAAATAAAAAATTTAAAATTAATAATAATTTAAATTAATATAAATTTTAACCATTTATAAAATTTAAAATTAAATATAATTTAAAACTTAATAATTATAAAATTAAGTTATATTTTAATTTTAATTATTTATAAAATATTATATTTTAAAATTAAAAAAATATTTTTTTTCGGGGCAGGGATCCCCGCGGGGCGGATACCCCGTTTTCCGTCCCCATCCTCGATTTTAGGACGAGGATTTTTTCTCCCCTGTCCCCGTCCCCGTAGGGGGGAAATTCGGGGATTCCCCGCCCCGAACGGGGCGTGTCCCTACTGGGGCCGGGGAATCTCCGCCCCCGTGATCATCCCTAGCCAGCAGATGTAGAAAAAATTTTGGAACAAAAACTAGCAATGGAAAGAAAATTTCGTTACTAATATAACAACGGTTATATTAGCAACAAAAATCAATTTTCATTGCTAAATAATCAACCTTAAAACAATTCAATTTAAAAATAGCAATAGAATCAATTTTTCGTTGCTAAAATAGCAACAGAAATAATATTTCATTGCTAAATTAGCAACGGATTTTCGTTCTGTTGCTATTTTATTATTTGTAAAAATAGCAATAAAATTTTGTTGGTTACTATAATAGATTCGGAATGTATTTTCGGTTGTTAAAATAATAACGAAATGTATTTTTCATTACTAAAATAGCAATTGAAAAAATATTTTATTGCTATTTTAGCAATCAAAATAAAATTTCGTTGTTATTTTTATTTTTGCCTAAGTATAAATAGTTCATTTTTGCCCTTTTGTTGCAGCTGAAAATTTTCTCTGTTCTAAAGGATTGCTTTGTTGCTTTCTATCTTTGGAACTTGTGCCTCCCCAAAGACATATATAATATTTTTATGGAAGCTGCAGATATTAGAAGTTGGATGAAGATAAATTTGCAATGCAAGCAATTACAGTATGAGGGAATTCATTGGCCGGACTTCTTCGCTATTGGCTGCTGGCTCATTTGGAAGAATAGAAATGCCTCCATATTCCAAAATAATAATAAACCAACCATCCTCTTACTGCAAGATGCAGTGAATTTGGCTAAAGCATGCTGTGAAGCGTGGATTAGGATGGACCCAACAGGCAAGGGGAAAAGGGACCCGATCAGGACAGAATGGTCCCTTCCCCCGGCTAACCTTGTTAAAGTTAATTCGGATGCTTCAGTTTCTGTTGAAGGAGCTGCTTCTTGTGGTGGGGTGTTGAGGAATCATCAAGGCAACTGGTGTAGCGGGTTTGTGGTCAATCTTGGGGCTTGTCCCATCCTGGTAGCTGAGCTTTGGGGCATATTCTATGGGATTCACAGGGCGAAGGAGGTAGGATCTCACAAAATTATCGTTGAGAGTGATAACAAATTGGCTGTTGATATGATTAATGGCAAATGCTCAGTCAGCTCCACTTGTGCCTCAATTATTGATTATATCTACCAATCTTCTAAAGATTTCTCATACATCACCTTCCACCATATTCACCGAGAAGCCAACTTTGCAGCGGACTTCATGGCCCACTTAGGTCATAGCTTTCCTCCAGGATATCATGGCTTGCTGTCACCTCCACTTGGTCTAAAGATGTGGCTCCGCCATGATGTGGCTGGCGTTACTTTTGTTTGTTAGTGTCTTTTTGTGAGCTTTGCTCACCTTTTATTACCAAAAAAAAAAAAAAAATTTCTCTGTTCTTCGTTTTTTCTTGAATCTCGGTCTCTCCCTGCCCTTGCTTTCTCCCTCTGCATCTCCCTCGCCCTAGCCTATATACGGAGTAAATAACTAAGCAGCTTTTCCTTCTCAAATTACTTGCACTCCAAAATCCAAATCATCTATTTTGTTATCTTTGAATATGCTTTAAAATCACTCTCTTTTTTGCTCTGCCTCTCTATCTTTGCTCCCACCAGTAAATGCAGACTCCCCTCTTTTCTCTGCTTTCGCATTTCTCATCTCATCCTAGTTTGTTTTTCTTATTTTATTCTTTCGTTATTTTTTTTAATCTTCTTCTTTTTGTGATTTCTCTCTGTTTTCGTACGCATTTCTGATTTAAGTATTTTTGTTGTCCAAAATAGGGTTTTTTAGAAAATCATTACTCATGGGAGGTTTGAAATTGGTAAGTATGGCATCTACTCTTCTAGTTGTTTTAAGTTGTATAGCATCTACTGTTTTAGTTGTTAGGGTTTTCTGTGTTGTTTTGGATGGGGAAACGGAGGCGAGAATGAAGAAGTATAGGCAAGTGAGTCCAGAGAGAGCTAAGGTTTGGGATAATATGAAGTGTCTGCAAAAAAGTGGTTTGGGATAATATGAAGTGTCTGCAAATGGGGATCGAATGTGCAAGCCTCTATTTTGGGTGGATTTGCAGACTCGCCTTTTAGGTAATTTTTGAATCTTTTCGATTTTATTCATTTTTTGTGTTCGCTTTTTTAGGGATTTAGGGTCCCATTTATGGTCTGTAGTATATCCAACAAGTATTGGGGTTTTACTTCTAATTGTACATTTTTATTTTATTTTGTTTATTCATGTTATCTTGGAAAAATATGGGTAGTATTTTATTTTGGTAGCATATGATTGTAAATCTGGTATTCAAGTCTAGTTTTGAACCTGTTTAGTTTACATCTCCCTTGCTTATTCTTTGGCTGGTCTATTGCAATTTGCTGGTTCTTGATTTCTTGATGACTATTTTTGTTTTATTCTTGTGGTTTGTTTTGAACTTATAAAAGATGAAGCGATTTATGAGTTGTTTATTTGGTTTTATTGATTGATTGGGAGCTCTGCTGAATCTTTCGGGGTCTCTTGTGCATCTAATTCCCATTTCTTTTTTAGATTTTCTAGAACACTTCCGGTGAATAAAAGAGTGACTTGTGCTGCTGCATTTGCAGGTGGAAATTCTAGTCCAGACAATGACTTCAATCCGTATGAGGTACTATTAAATAATATTTTTTTTTGTACTGAGTTTGTTGAAGCTATAAATGATAATGATATATATCATAGTTATATGTATTTTTATTATGTTGGGAATCCTAAAATCTAAACTAAAATTAACTAATATGGGGTTAAAATTAAGTAGAATTTAGGGCATTTGATAAACTTTATAATATAGAAGTCAGGACGATTACTTTGAAGCAGCATATAAATTTGAAATTCTTCACAATCTATCAGTCCATGTAACCATATATATATGGTTACATATAATTTATATATATACTGGTGTATAGTTCAATCAGCTTGGGAAACCAAATGTCCAGATGCTGCATGATATAGTGTGTCGTTGTTCATGTTAATAATTTACAAATTCTGGTGTTGCTTGGAAGTTAGTTAAGAGAAGATGCCTACTTATAATTTTATTTTAAGTTATAGAATTTCTTCGTGGTTTCTTATTGTTGACTTTTGAGTGCTAGGGTTACTGTCTGATAATTTCCATGAAAGTAATTTGTTTTTCTTAATATCCATTACTCGGTGTTGACCTTTACCTTTTTTAAAACGATTTCTTGCTTATAATTTGGATACAAGAATATTTGTTATTTTGCTGCTTTTGTATGTACAGTGCTGGGTTCAGTTTGGTTAGTAATTGACTTCCCCAATTGGAGGTACGTATGGATTTTGTTTCTTTTAAAGTATTCCCTGTTTGGTTTGAATTGATTTGTTGTGTATGGGAAATATTTTTAAATATCTTCTAGTTTTATTTAGAATTATTTGTTTGAATTATTGTCATTTTGTTTAGATGATGATTCTTTAGGCATCCGATTTGGGAAAATTTTTAAACGCTTGAATGCTAATAATTGGGTGCTATATCATCTTAACAACTACTTTATGCCATATATATTCAGAGGGATCAAATTTGAGATCTCGTTGTACCTTTTATCATTTACTGGTTATGTCACATATACTTTAGAGACAGAATTGGGCATATTTAAACTTAAACAGTTAGCTTTAATGTATTTCTTTGTCCTGTACCTTCTTTATTGAAATTGATGATGTTAATTTCATGGTACTTTGCAAGGTTACAAGAAGTATAGACACAGGACATGGGCAATTGAGTCCTCAGGAGCAGAGTATCATTAACGCTATTGTAAAAGCAATGTTCTTTACATTACTTTTGTCTTATGCCATAAGTCATCATCATTCAGTTACTTTGCATGTGTGGCTTATGTTATGATAAGATTGCATAATTAGATCATATCAGAATCAAATAATTGATTGTATTTGCTCGTCCTTTTGAGAATTTCTTACCACTCTGTTCTAACAAATTCTTAACGTTGCGCTATTTCAACACATGCAAGATTTATCATATTTGCATTTATAGTCAGTCTAGGATTGCAAAGTAGTATAACATGCAGGACTTTAATTTTTGAGATATGAGATACCAGGATCTGGACATTCGGTAACAATCTTGTATTGTTTATCAGTTAGTTTAATATTGTAAAGTAGTATATTTGTTTCTTGCTTTGATATGAGTTAACAAAAGGAAAAAGGAAATTGGTTGTATTATGCACATGCACTAAATTCAGTTCAACACCTAATGTTCTTTTGGCCCTGGTTTTATGGTAATACTTGCTTAACTAGGTTATATTATCAGCTTGCTGACATGGTACTTTATGACTATAAACTAAAAAATGTAGATAGAGTGGATAATTGTATTTGATATATTATGAGAAGCATAAGTTTCATGGTTTTCTGGGTTCTTCATATTGCTAGAATTTTTGTTAGATTTAGGATACATTTTTCTTTTCATTTTATTTCATTTTGGTATTGCAGATGCATAGGAGCTTTTTATCTTCTTGCAATGTGAAATTTTTGTTCTTATGGTTAAAATGTTGTTTGTTCAAGCAAATAATTGTTCTTCTGGCTTGCATTGCTGGTGATATATATATATATATATATATATATATATATATATATATATATATATATATATGATAGTGTTACTTAGGAATGTTAATTAATGTTAAGGCATTTTCTGCTATTGTTAGTTTTTTTTTATCATTTTGAATATCTATTAAGAGTAACCTGTTTAGTTTGTTCTGTAATAAATTTATTCCATAATGTATGGAAATAACATGACAGGAATCTAGCCCCTATAAGCGGAAGAGGCTGCTGGGACTAGAATGTACGAGACAGAGAAAGATGCTGCACTCAAAACTCTTGAAAGGAAGCAGAGTAAGGTTGATGAGATTAATAAGCTTCTTGACTAGGAAATACTTCCTGCTTTGAAGAAGTTGAGGAAGGAAAGGATGCAATATATGCAGTGGGCCAATGGCAATGCTGAATTAGATCGACTCAAAAGATTTTGCATTGCCTATGAATATGTTCAAGTGGAGAAGATAAGAGACACTGCAGTTGGCGAGGTGGAACAAGTAAAGGCTAAGATTATTGAAATTGATGATGATGCAGCAAGGATGCAGGTGGAGATACAGGAAATCGAGACTAAAATATCGCAACTGATTGCACATATCAGCAGCGATATCACAAGCAGGTTTCATGTTTTCATGGTAGCAGATTGTCTATAGTATTGAAGACTTGAAGCCCTCTATAGAAGAGAGGGCTGCTGCGGTTAAGAAGTCTGAAGAAGGTGTTGTGGATCTCAAAAAGAGAGTCGAGGAACTCTCTAAGAGCCTGGAAGAGCATGAGAGAGATAAGCAAGTAAGTAGCACTTGTGCATGTTGAATTTGTCTATTTTACTCTGTAGACATTGATGTCTTCTTGAGTGAATTTGTGTAACAAAATAGTGTTTGAGGAACCATTAATTTATAGGGTGTCCTAGTTGGAAAGAGTAATGGAAGTGAGAAAAAGTATCTTGAAGATCAATCAGCTGAAGCCAAAGTTGTTGTAGGGAAAGTAGAAACAGAGTTGAAGCAATTAAAAACAAAAATCAGTAGGGATTAACTTTGATGAGGCAATATGAAGAATATATGAAGTGTGTACCTTCTCTAAAGTAGACAAGAGCGAAAGAAAATTGTATAGAACTATCAGGTAAATTAAATTAACAAACCTCTCTTTCTAATTACTCTCCTATTATGTTTTAACTTAGTATTTTTTTTATCCCTCTCTTTTCGCTATTTTATGCGATTTGCCTTTTCTCTTGTTGGCTCTTCTAGTCTATGAGCTTGTGGATTATTCTTGAAAATCTACTACTATAATGAACCGAGTAGTCTCACCCTTTTAACACCTGTTGAACCACGTACTTCAATTATTCAACTATTTGTCATACATTTTCAAGCTTAAATGATAGTTTGATCTCCGTTTGGTATTTATACTGAATTTGTTTGGCTTTTAATTGCATTGTGATGCTTGGCATACAAATATATTTGTGATTTTCTTGACCTGGCATTGACCTCGTTTGCTGGATCCATATTACATTGAAACTTCAAAGCATTTTTTAGTATTTGCTAGATAAGAGCTACCATTTGTATATGGCATTAAAGTTTATGTTAATTTTTGGTTTACATTATATTGCCTTGTAATCATATGTTTCTGGCAGTTAATGTGATAACAATAAAGATAATCAAACAACACAACACACAAGAATGGACGAGAAAATGTATACTGCTGTATTAATGAATCAAATACAGTATAATCCTCACTTCCTTCATACAAGGAACTAAGAATAAAGTAACAGAGCTAGTAAGGGCTCTCAGCTACAAGGAAGAGCAACCACTGTGCTGCTCTCACCTTTCCCTCACTCCTAACAAACTCAAATACAAAATACTTTTCTGCATGCCTTTCACACACTACCCTCCTCCCTTTTATTCGCATCCCCTGCATAACTAACTCCTGTAACTGCTTATTCCCTTGCTGCTTCTTCCATCCGGTACTTGGGCTTGGACTTCCTTGCATACACTTTCCACAATGTGGGCTTAAGGACTTGGGCCTCATCATGACCAATAGCATCTTCTCTATCATTGCCACCGGGTGAGGAAGCAGGCTTGTCCTCAAGACTGAAAGCAGGAAACTGAGTGCGAATCGTGAACTCATCTTCCCAGGTGGCATTGTCAGCTCCTCCTTCCTGCCACTGGATTAACCACTGAGGTATGGACGCTCCATTTCTGCTGATAACCCTGCTAGCCAACACACAATCAGGAAACACAGCAGGTGCCTCAACTGGTTCCACATCGGTTGGAATAGAGGAACAGACCGGCACATCTCCAATGGACTTCTTCAAAAGAGAAACATGAAAAACAGGATGGATTTGTGCATCGGGCGGTAAAGCCAACTTGTAGGCCACAGGTCCTATGCATTGAATGATGGAATAAGGACCATAAAATCGTGGTGCCAATTTTGGTGTAATGCGGGACACTATCGAGTGCTGGCGATGAGGTCTGAGCCTAACATAATCCTGATCACCTACTGCATACTCCACCTGACGTCGATGATTATCAGCCAGATTTTTCATCTGTGACTGGGCACAAACTAAACGAGCCTTCAATTGACGTAAAGCTTCATCTCTATCCTGCAACTCTTTCCCAACAGCTGCCACTTGAACTTCGCCTGGAACGAACTGAAGTATGCTTGGTGCTTTGCGACCATAGACAGCTTCAAATGGAGTAGTACCAATGGACACATGGTAGGTTGAGTTATACCAAAACTCAGGCCAAGGCAACCAAAACACCCAAGTGCGTGGTTGATCAGTGGCAAAACAACGCAAAAATGTTTCCACACACCTATTCACAACCTCCGTTTGGTCGTCGATTTGTGGATGATAGGCTGAGCTGAAATTCAAGTGTGTACCCTGTAGTTTAAAAAGTTATTTCCAAAACCGGCTAAGGAAGACTGGATCACGGTCGCTGAGGATGGATTTTGGTAAGCCATGTAAGCGGACTATCTCTCGGACAAAAATCTCAGCCAAGGTCCTAGCAGTAAAAGGATGTTTGAGGGAAATGTAATGGGCATATTTGGACAAACGGTCCACCACCACCCAAATTGTATCAAAGCCCTTTGACCGTGGTAATCTAGTTATAAAATCCATGGATATGTCCTCCCAAAGCTGCTCCGGGATAGGAAGAGGTTGCAATAACCCGCCAGGCCTCAAAGTTGATGCCTTATAACGTTGACAGATGTCGCATGACTGGAAAAAACGCTGGATGGTTTTTGTCATCCCAACCCAGTAGAAAAAAGAAGCCAGCCTTCTATAGGTTCTGTAAAATCCGAAATGCCCACCACAAGGACCAGCGTGGAACTCATGCAATAATTTTGGAATAGACGAAGAAGTTGGCGGAAGCACTAACCTGTTTTTATAAAGCAGTATTCCCTGCCGTTCAGCATACCCAGGGTGGGTGAGAGGGTCCAGCTTCAAATCAGCAATGATTTTCTGAAGATGCTGCTCTTTTGCTACTTCTTGGAACAGCTCCTGCATATCTAACCATGTGGGAGTGACTGCCATGGGCCGTAAGTCTCCTGCAGTTCCAACCACCCAAGACAAAGCATCAGCAGCGCGATTATCTTTTCCAGGCTTGTAATGAACTTCAAACTGGTACCCCATCAGCTTAGCAAGCCAATTCTGCTGCTCTGCTGTAGAAATCCGCTGCTGGAGTAGTTGACAAATGCTTTGTTGATCAGTATACACCACAAAAGGTTTACCCAACAGATATGGTCTCCAGTGTAACACAGCCAGCGCCATGGCCATGACTTCCTTCTCGTATGCAGACTTACTCAGATTTTGGGGGGATAAAGCCTTGCTAAAATAGGCGATTGGTCGTCGTTCTTGCATGAGGACAGCCCCGATACCACTTCCCGAAGCATCACATTCAATTTGAAATGATTTGGAGAAATTGGGCAAGGCCAGCAGTGGGGCTGAAACCAATTTCTGCTTGAGAGAGTCAAAAGCCCTTTGAGCTTCGGAATTCCACTTAAAACCCTCCTTTTTGGTAAGCTCTGTCAGTGGTTTAGCTATATTTCCGTACCCCTCAATAAACTTGCGGTAGTACCCGGTTAAGCCAAGGAAACCACGCACTCCTTTTACTGTGGTGGGAATTGGCCAATTTTGCACAACACTGACTTTACTAGGATCCATTGAGACTCCATCTCCATTAATCACGTGACCCAAGTAATCAATGGAAGATTGACCGAAACTACACTTCTTACAATTGATCACAAATTGGTTGGTAGTTAGTTTGTTTAGAACCAACTCTACATGACATAAATGCTCCTCCCATGTGCGGCTGTAGATTAAAATATCATCGAAAAATACCAAAACGCACTTTCGTAGCAATGGCCTAAAAATGTCATTCATGGCTGATTGAAAGGTTGCTGGAGCATTGGTTAAGCCGAAAGGCATAACCAAGAACTCATAATGGCCGTCATGCGTGCGGAAAGTAGTCTTCTCAATATCCTCAGCACGTACAAGAATTTGATGATAACCCGACTTCAAGTCTAGCTTGGTGAAGAACTTAGCCCCCTCTAATTCATCCAATAACTCCTTAATGACAGGTATTGGATATTTATCGAGTATTGTCACCTTATTGAGAGCTCGGTAATCGACGCACATTCGCCAAGAATGGTCCTTCTTTTTCACTAAAATAACCGGACTGGAGAAAGAGCTTTGACTGCGTTGAATGATACCCTTCTTCAACATTTCTTCCACTTGTCGTTGAATCTCTGCCTTATGATGGTAAGGGTAACGATATGGCCGCACACATACCGGACCCTGGCCTGGTTGCAGGTTAATGACATGTTCAATATCACGCTTAGGTGGGAGACCCTCCAACTCAGTAAACACCACACTATACTGCTTGAGCAAAGAACCCATTTGACTTTGCTGTCTCCCTGTTAAATGACCCAAAACAGTCTCAGTCTCCAAAGGATGGCTACTTTCTTCAGCTGTTAGTTGATGTAAATGCCCTTCCAACCAGCATTGCAGCGATCCCTGAAGTTCGGTTCTAGTGCCTCGAACCTCTACCTTCTGTCCCTGATGAATAAACCTCAAACTTCCAATTGCCCAATTTGCAGTAACATCACCCAGAGTCCTTAACCACTCTACTCCCAAAATTAAATCCAGACCTCCAATATCAGTAATCAAAACATCAATTAAACCACGGTAGTTGCTGAAACTAACGGGAATTCCTACACAACTCCTATTAACAGCAATAACGTTCCCATCCCCCAACCTTATTCCCAAAGAGTTAATATAACTGACCTGGAGTCCCAAGACCGAAACTAGTTGGGCAGAAATGAAATTGTGAGTAGCCCCGCTATCAACTAACATTTCGATCGCCACGCCATTGATGCTCCCTTTAAGCTTGATGGTTCTCAAGTCCTTGTCAGATGAATCGAGTACTCCACTGTTGTAGTGGAAAAGATTCAATTCCAACACCCTGCATTCCCCATCCACAGGATGCTCCTCCCCTTCGTTCTCCACCTCGTAAAACTCTTCTTCATCATCTATTTCTTCTCCTTCACCCAGCAACATTACCTTCAACTGTGCCCTAGGGCATTTGTGCTGAGGCGAGTAGCGTTCACCGCACTGAAAACACAGACCCTTTCGCCTTCTTTCTTCCCACTCGGTTTTTGTGAGCTGCTGTACACCGGTGTGCCGTTGCCCCCATCGGTTAGAGTCGGAGGTCAACGACGTTGAATTAGTTTGGTTGTTTGAATAGCCCATGGGACTCTTGTTGTGACTTGGGCTAGGGGTGGTATGATGTGAGGCTTGGGAGAAGCCCACTCGAGTATTTCCAGCCCACGATCCAGTAGTAAATTGAGTTTTAGAACCCCCTTCCTTCTCCTTCATGCTGAGCTTCGGATACATTCCTCCTCTTCCCTGTTGTAGAGATGCTTCAATAGTGCGAGCTAAGCGTATAGCTTCAATCCGATCTCCTGGTTTATGCACCTTCAACCATCCTTTGATTTCTTCTTTCAGTCCACTGATAAAATAGCCTACATATTGTGGTTCTGGTAATCCCGGTGCAGTAGCTGCTGTCATTTCGAATAGCTCAATAAAATCCTCTACACTCCCTATTTGTCGCAAATCAGCCAACTCCTCAAATGGACTTGAAGAATGGATACCCCCATATCGACGCATCAGCTCCACCTTGAACTGTTCCCATGTTAACATTGGAGAAACATCGATAAACATAGAGAACCAGTTTATGGTTGGGCCCTCCATACAAATTTCCGCCACCTGAACACACATATCAGATGGAATCTGATTCAAGCGAAAATAAGTTTCAATTCGCATTATCCAACCTCTAGGATCTGTGTCGTTGAACATCGGAAGCTTCACTTTCTTCAAAGAAGCCATGGGATCTGCGAAATGGCCTGGGTGAAGCTGAAAATCCATGCGTCGAGTAGAATCTTGCCCATGACGACTCCCTCCTCCTACCATGCGTGTCTCATTCTGAGAATTTAATTCATCTGCCTGCAAGGGCCGTTTGTCTGTTCGTTTAATCCAATTTAACATTTGAGACCTGAAATCTTCATCCTGTTTTCTGTCTGTTTGATAACGGCGATCAGAGGTGTCGAAACGGTTTTGTAGGTCTGTCATCGATTTGGTTAACTCTTGCACACAAACAGATAATTCCCCTACTTTGTGCTCTGTTGCCTCCATTCGAAAGTTTACAGAAGCAGTCAACTCTCCCAGCTGTTTCTCTGTTTCATCTAATCGGACCATCACCGATTGCATACGAGTCTCCATCTCTCCTTGTGTGGGTGGGTGATCCGGCAGGTCGGACCAATGATAACAATAAAGATAATCAAACAACACAACACACAAGAATGGACGAGAAAATGTATACTGCTATATTAATGAATCAAATACAGTATAATCCTCACTTCCTTCATACAAGGAACTAAGAATAAAGTAATAGAGCTAGTAAGGGCCCTCAGCTACAAGGAAGAGCAACCACTGTGCTGCTCTCACCTTTCCCTAACTCCTAACAAACTCAAATACAAAATACTTTTCTGCATGCCTTTCACACACTACCCTCCTCCCTTTTATTCGCATCCCCTGCATAACTAACTCCTGTAACTGCTTATTCCCTTGCTGCTTCTTCCATACGGTACTTGGGCTTGGACTTCCTTGCATACACTTTCCACAATGTGAGCTTAAGGACTTGGGCCTCATCATGACCAATAGCATCTTCTCTATCATAATGGCTCTTACACCATTGAGGCATGCAATGTCCCAAACTTTCTTTCATTCACGGGTTTCTGAAATTAAAAAATTATAATAATTTTTAGCAACGGATATTACTGTTGTGAATTTTTTTTATTGGTGGGCAAATTTAGCAACGAAAAAATAGTTCCGTTGCTAAAAATTGCAATAGAAATCATATTTCGTTGCTATATTTAGCAATGAAAATTAATTTTCGTTGGTAATTTTGACCAATCCACGGAATTGTACATTTGGTGGATTTTGCAATGGATTTTGAAATTTCGTTGTTAAATTTAACAATGAAAATCAATTCTATTACTAAAAAATAGCAACTGTCAAATTTGCAACCAATTTTTTCATTATTAATTTCGGTTGTTAATTTTGATTAGCAATGGAAAAAAATAATTTTCGTTGCTAATTTCTGTTGCTATCTGATAATTTTCTTATAGTGTTTTTTGAAATGTAAGTATGAAAGATTCTTAAACAACTACATTTTTTTTTATAATCATAATTATCATATATAACCCAAAATAAGTGTCCAAGAAACTATCAAATCAAGGACCTTTTAACTACAACAAATAACAAATCAAAATTAATTGACTACCTGTTAAAGAAGCATGAGAGATCAATTGAATGGTGTTGAAAACAACAGCCATTGGAGAGATGGCGTCAATGACGGTTTAACAAATTGCAAAATCAGAAACTTTTTCACCCACCAAGCACACCGCAATCCTCAAATTTGAGTGGATATGAGAACAATCAAGGAATAACAATATGAGAAGAGGGAGTAGATTGTTAGAATGGGTTAGAGAGAGAATGGGAGATCGAAATTTGAGTGCCTAGTGAGAGAATGGGAGATTAGATCTAGAGCTTGACAATGACGGTGAGAATGGATTAGAGAGAGAAGGAATAAGTGGTTGGTTATAGTGAGTTTAGTTAATTTGATTTAATTCGAATTGGTTTAATTTAGGTTTGATTAATTCTAATGCCACCTGTTCATTTTTTGCTGATGTGTTAATTAGGTTGTTACCAACTCATATTTTCTTTTGTTGATGTAGAATAAAGTGGCAAAATTGGACTAATTGTATAACAATAATGGCATTTTTTTAAAGAAAAAAATACTTGAGTGGCAAATTTGCCCATTTTTCCTTTTTTTGTATCATCATTAGATTTATAGTTATCTTGACTCCTAATAAGATAAAATTAACCGATACACTTTTAAATTCTTATTTTCTTCATCCAAATGAAAATTTTGCTTTCATTTTGGTCTCACCAGTGAGGAAGAGGAGAAGAATAAGAGAGCAGAGAGAGTGTTTTTTTCTTTGTCATGTGATTGCCGTGTGAGTATTAATGTGTTGTTTTGGTATTAGACGCTGTTAAATTCGTTTTTCAGCTATAAATTTCATCCAAAGTGAAAATATTTTCCTTCTATTTTCATTACTTTCAGGAGTACAAAAATATTTTTACTCTATTTATGATAATTCGAGTTTAAAAAACACACTTAACCCTATAATGTATTAGCATTTCTCTCCATTTTCTAGAAAACCTCGTAAGTTATTCAAGACCGGTACACAAATGCAAAAGAGAGGTCACCCCTAAGAAACGAAAGAGACCCCCACGGAAATCGGCATGCATCATCTTTATTTCTTTTCAATTGTTTTATTTGAGAACAGTATGATGACATTATTAGAAATTGAGTTGATGAGACCAAAAAATTGACTTTACGGTACAGACCAAAATCTAAAACAAGTATATATATCCATAATTTCTTAAAGACAACTCAATAAAACAAACTACGTCTTGATTTGAGTTGGCACAAATTAGAAATTTCAAAAAGATAATTTTTTATTTTTTACGAAAATTAAAAAATAATTAAAATACCTCAATTTTATAGAAAAAGAACTATAGTTATAAAAAAAGTACTTTTTTATATTTTCAAGAATTTTATGTAATTTTAGTTAAAAGTAAACAATGATAAAAAAATATTTAATAAAGTGTATAATAAATAGAAGCATATATATAAATTTATTTTTTAAATTTTAAAAAAAAATATTTAAAATGAAATAAAATAAGATAAAAAAATATTTTAAAATGAAACAAAGGCTGTATAAATTAGAGTTCTGCAAATGTAGTAGTCCATTTGTTAGCTCCAGCAATAAATTCTGTCTAGTTTTAAATTTTAGGCCACATTTTTCTCCTTTTATATTTTAATGGATTCTGTTCCGAACTCTTTTCTTATTTAAGTTTTTTCTTTTCCAAAAAAACTGATATAAATTATAAATTTGGGTGTTGTTTTCCGAGGGATATTTTTTTAAATAATATTTTTTTTAAAAATATTTATAAAATTGGAGTGTATCAGAAAAAAATTATGAAATTGAGGTAAAATATAAAACTGCTGCATCACGTAATGGTTTCAGACGTGAGATCCAAAGGGAATTCTGACATTTTTTTCTGAAACCGATACAATTTGTAGCGGTTTCAAAAGTGTCAAAATTTATCGGTTTTTATTATTAAATTAATAAATAATGATGAAAATTGATATTAGTTGTTACTTATAGTCTAATTGGTATGTATCTTTACTGATTTTGCAAGAGGTTGTGAGTTCAAATACTGCCGCTAGCTTTGATTTATTCATTTTAGTAGATTTTAAATATTGAAAATAAACATTTAATTATGCATACTATCCCAATGGCAAAAATAAATTTAGAAACGTCATATGTTCAAATCTTATTACCTACCATATTTTTATTTATGTTTTTTCTTTATAGAATAAATTTACTAGAATAAACATTTAAAATAATAAATATGATCAATCCATTTATAGATAGATAATAAACATTAAAAATAATAAATATTATCAATCCATTTTAAAAAAAAATCAAAAGTTATTATTTGGATAAAATAATTTCCATCCATAATTTCCACATGAAATAAGAGAGAAAACGAATAAAAATTTCTTTTATACTTACGCAGTCACAGTTATTAACAAAATAGTACTCATTTTGTTTTTTTTATCAGTCACTTTTATTATTTTCACCAAAATTAAGAAATAATAAATAGACTTAAATTTAATATTAAATTACGTGATTAAGATTAAATTATCAAATCTTATTAGTTTTGACTTTATTGAAAAAAAATAAATTAAAAAAGTAAATTAAATTATATTGAAAATTTAAAAGTGACAGATAAATAGAATTTAAATTTTACTCAAAATGACCGATAAAAAACGAAAGGATTATATAAAAAGTGATATAAAAGAATACATAGAAAATATCTAAATGTCATTGGAATTAATGATTCAATCATTATTCTACTTTTGATTTTTTTTGAAAATGGATTGATAATATTTATTATTTTAATATTTATTGTCCATCAATAAATAAATTGGAAATATTTATTATTTTAAATATTTATTCTAGTAAATTTATTTTATAAATAAAAATATGATAGATAATAAGATTTGAATCTATAATCTCTTTAAATTTACTTTTGCCATTGAGATAGCATGTATAAGTAGATGTTTATTTTCAATATTTAATAATATTTAAAATCTACTAAAATGAATAAATCAAAGCTAGCGGCAGAATTTGAACTCACAACTTATTGCAAAATCAGTAAAGATACATACCAATTAAACTACAAGTGACAATTGATATCAATTTTCATTATTATTTATTAATCTAATAATAAAAATCAACATATTTTGATACTTTTGAAACTGTTGCAAACTGTCTAAAATTGCTGTAAACTGTAACGATTTTAAATTTTAAAATCGCTGCAGTTTATAGTAATTTGAAAAGACAAATATCTGAATTTTTTTGTGGGTTCCACATTTGAAACCGGTACTTGATGTAATGGTTTTGTATTTTAATCCAATTTTATAAATTTTTTTTGATACACTTTAATTTTATAAATATTTTTTTAAAAATATTATTTAAAAAAATTTTCCGTTTTCCAGTGGATGAAATTCCCTAAGAGAAAAGATATATGTTTTGTATGCATTAGGATGAAATATTATACTACTATGTACATGGAAAGAGAAAGAGGGAATAGTAGATACGGATGAATAGAAACAGCTAAGCAAGAGTGCAAACACGTAAAGCCACCAAATTCGTATTAATGTAATCCAAATGTCCAACCCTCTGTCCTAATTTGCTGTGCAACGGCATAACCGATGTAAATAAATATATAATTTTACTTTAAAGGCCTATATGCTACCGTTGGTTAAAAAAAAAAGGTCAAATTTGAAATTCTGCAGTTCTGCTAAAAAAAATCAGTATAATATATCAGTGTAATAATAAAAAATTAGAGCAAAAATTTTATTATCACTATGCATGTGCTATGAGGTATTTTGTTGGAGTTGCAATAAGATGTTTTAAAGTTTGGTGATAAAAAAGAAATTCTGCAAATCGAAGGTGAGAGACGAAGAGAGAAATGGAGGAGAAGAGATCAAGAGCACATTGTTTGGTGATAGCATATCCAGCACAAGGCCACATAAACCCTATGCTTCAATTCTCCAAACGCCTTCAACACAAAGGACTCAATATCACATTCACCACAACTAAAGCTGCTTTCAAAACTATTCAGTCAACACCCTCTTCTTCTTCTTCTTCTTCTTCCATTTCACTTGAGACCATATCCGACGGCTACGATGAAGCCGGTATAGCCCAATCAGATAGCATCGAAGCCTACCTGGAAACCTTCTGGCGGGTCGGGTCTAGAACCCTTTTCAATCTTGTTCAAAGATTGAATTTTTCAGGTTGCCCTGTAGATTGTATAATTTATGATGCATTTATGCCTTGGTGTCTTGATGTTGCCAAGGAGTTTGGGGTTGCTGCTGCTGCTTTTTTCACTCAGTCTTGTGCTGTTGATTCTATATATTATCATATCCATAAGAAACTTATCAAACTTCCTATTTCGGACCCAGAAATTCTTATTCCAGGATTGCCTCCTCTTCAGCTCCAGGATATGCCTTCTTTCGTTTATAATTTGGGCTCTTACCCTTCTTTTTTTGACATGCTTTTGGATCAGTTCTCAAATATTTATAAAGCAGACTGGGTTTTTTGCAATACATTTTATGAGCTGGAAAAAGAGGTACTACATTAATTGACTGTTTGATATTTTTTTTTTCTGCTTTTTAGATTTGTTTTATACGGAAGCGTCGAATAGAGTTCAAACTCACGATCTTACAGTCTTAAGAATGACTATTTAATGTTGTTGGTTTTTACTTTATTAATTGATGAATGGCATGTAATTTCTGACAGGTAATCGATTGGCTTGGGAAACTATGGAGATTTAAAGCAATTGGACCGTCTATACCATCAGTATACTTAGACAAGCAGCTTGAAAATGACAAAGATTATGGTTTCAGCCTATTTAAGCCAAATGATGAGACATGCATGAATTGGCTAAATGATAGGGCTAAAGGGTCAGTGGTGTATGTGTCATTTGGTAGCCTGGTGGATCTTAGCATAGAGCAAATGGAAGAAATAGCCTGGGGATTAAAGGGTAGCAATTGCTATTTTCTATGGGTAGTAAGGGAGTCAGAAGAAGCAAAACTCCCACAAAATTTCTTGGAAGAAACAAGAAATAAAGGCCTAGTTACAAGATGGTGTCCACAATTAGAGGTATTGGCACATAAATCAATAGGTTGTTTTCTTACACATTGTGGGTGGAATTCAAGTTTAGAGGCTTTGAGTTTGGGAATTCCTATGTTGGCAATGCCACAAAGGACAGACCAAAGCACAAATGCTAAGTATATTGAGGATGTCTGGAAAATGGGATTTAAAGTTAGTGTTGATGAGAAGGAAATTGGGCGAAAGAAAGTTGTAGAATATTGCATTAAGGAAATAATGGAGGGAGAGAAAGGAAAAGAAATCAAAAGAAATGCCACCAAATGGAAGGAATTGGCCAAAAGAGCTCTCAATAAAGGTGGAACTTCTGATCAAAATATTGATGAGTTCATAACTAGTTTGATTCGTTGCTAGGAATTTACGCTTTTTGGTTAGTTAATGTATTTGTTCCAGCAAATTAATAGCGTGATTAATATCAGTTTTAAGCATTCAATAAGAGCTGAAGGAATATGCCTTGACTTAAGCCAGCTTAATGCCTCCTTCACGCTCAAAGCCTCTGCAAGTAATGGATCAAACTCCCCTTGTAACACTTGACAACTTGTTGAATTGATTTGAACATTATGTATTTAGTTTATAATTTTAATATTCAAATACTTTGAATATTTTAACTTTATATTTATAGTTTGAACAATTTATTGAATTAAGCATGATATTCAATTTTTTTTAAAGTATTTTGAAAATTTTAATTTTTTAACTGCATCATACAATTGTAGTAGTTAATCGAAAAATATTAGTTAATCAGTCTGAAAAATCGAAATCGATGAGCTGGTTGACCAATTATAATGGACTGATTAACAGTTATTATTTAAAAAAAAAAATTAATGTATATAAATTAATTATTTTTTTAACTTATAAACTGATTAATCGATTTATAATCACCCTTACTTTGCAAGATATCAAAAAAGTATACCAGGAAATCTAGACTTGTAACGTGCTTTGAAAGGATTTTGGAAATATCTTCACGGATTTTGGAACCCGTGAAGAAATGAAATAAAGTCAAGTAGTATCTTCGGCTTAACCAACAACATAGGTAGCAGTGGAGAGTGTGTCATTGATAGTGCAAAGTTTGAATAAAATTGGCATTCCCTTCGAGTTAAGTCACTCTTTTTTTTTTTGCAAATTTTGTTTAATTTAGAATGTAATTTAAAACAGTATTTATTAAGTTTATTTTAAATTTACTCTTTTATTAATACTGATAATATATTAATATTTTTATTAACTTTTTTGTTGTTTACACTTTTTTGCTGTATTTATTTTCATTAAATATAATCAAATATACGAGAGAGGCATTATAGTTTTTTTTTTATAATTTTTTTAATAAATTTATTGATATGTATAAAAAAAAAAAAGTGACACTTAATCCGAACTATAAATTTTAAAGGATTTTTTTTATATAAAATTTAAAAAAATTAATGATTATCTTATAATATATATGAACGAAAAAGGTCCTAACATTTAATCCGGACCGGAGATTGTAATATCTATTAAAATAAATAAAATTTTGTGGAGAAGAACTTTCCATGCATGCATGCATTGCAAACAAAAGGTACTCGTATCATTTAATTATGGTGGTGACCAATGTTATTAAAATCGGATCGGATAAAGAATCGAAAAGATCAAGGATTTGTGGTTCGATCGGTTCATTAAAATTCAACTGGATTTTTTCTTTTTTCTTTTAAAATATATTATTTTTTAAATTTTATATAAATATTATGAAAATATCACTATATAAAAAAATTAAAAATAGTTTAAAAAATACATTTATCATCAAATATTAATAATAAGACTATATTTTCAAGTCATTCAATATTTATAACAAAAATTTAAGATAAATATAGTAAAAAATTATAAATTTTTAAAAAGATTCGAAATAAATTATAAAATTTTATTTTATTCATAAAAATTCATTAAATTGTTTAAATTTTAATTATTTTGTATTTATAATTTTATTTTATTTATTCAATAAAAAATAATATTGTATGAATATTTTGGACAAAAAATTGGTTTTTCTAAAATCAAACCATTTTATTATCATTTAACCCAGTTTTCTGGCGGTTTGAATCAGTTTCTTCCTATTTTTATTCAATCCGATTTTCATCCATCAAACCAATCGGATCAGCCGATGGTTCACAGTTAAACCGGTTCGACCTCCTGGTCCGGTTTTAATAACACTGGTGGTGAGAAGAAGAGACGGCTTCTTAATTATTTTGTCCCTTCAAACAAATAATGTTTCTGCCTATGGAATGCGACGAATTTGTTAGATATTGGTAGGTGTCTCCGCTAGTTCTAGACTTTTAGTCCACACTTCATTTAATTAATTAACTTAATTAATTAATTAAACATTATATATTTACTCTATATTCTATAATCCAAAATGAAACTCCACTTTTGTTTTCGCACATTAAAAAGTAGTTAATTTATTTTTCTTAATATATTTCTACAATATTAGAAAAGTAAAAAAAATGATAATTTATACTTATTACTCCTTCTATTTCACTCTACTGGATAATTTTCAATTTTCTATTTAACTAAAAAAATAATTAATTAACATTGATTTTATAAATTTTTCATTTAAATTTACTAAAATATTCCTTTATCGATTCTCTACAATTTGTATATTTTCATTCTATTAAATACCTCTTTTATAGTGCATGTAAGGTGGTGAAATAAAAAAATAAATAATTAACATTTTTTAATAATTAATATTTTTTGAAATTTAAAAATTGTTAAGTTGAAAGCAATAAAATTTTTTTAAAAAATTGCCAACCTGCAAATATTTTCTCGAAAATTAAAATTCATGAGTGTATGATTAGTGGATTTGGTCTATCCAATCTGAAAAATATCAAAGCCAAGCAGATTTATGCTCATATAGCCAAGCAATTATAATTAATTTATATACAAATAGCAACTTAATTATATTATATAGATAAAAAAAAATTACATAAAAGTATATATAAACTTCAATTGGTTTATTCCACTCGATTAACATAAAAAATTGAAATAACCGAATAAACCAAAATAATCAAACTGAAGTAAGCAAATTATATACGGTTATTTATTTTATTTTTGTTAGATTTTGCATACCCTAGTTAATGTTGCAACCTAGTTTCTGGGTAGACGTTTGCATGTAGAAGATTTTAGGGTTACAATTTGAAGATGAGAAATATGGTTTTGAATATTTTATTGGCAATTTTCTCGTTTTGTAATCTAATATGAACCAAAAAAAAAAATCCTTTTTCGAAAAGTCTGAGTTTAAATCCGTTTCATTCATATAATACCATACTTAATTACTTATCGCATGATCTGTTTCTTAATTTTATTTTTTGGCGAATAATTTTATTTTATTTTTTTCAATAATCGTAGCAATGCTCGTGCATACAACGTAAAGATAATTAAATATATTATAATTTGGCACATACACGGCATGTGAATGATATTTAGGGGCTCGTCCAATAGCATTTGTGGAAAGATTGTACTAGTTTTTATTTTGGTCCCGAACCTTGTAACATATCAAATCAGTTTCTAACGTCTTAAATAATATATTCAAAACGAAATTTCTAAATATCTTCTACTATATCATTTAAATTTCAATTACATTTTCAATATATGCAAACAAACAATTAACTTTCATGTGGACACAATGCTGATAAATAGCATCCTGTAAGTTATGGCAGGAAATTAATAGAAAGTTTGAATTGAAATTGTTATGAATGGTCAGTAATTGATTTAGTCTGTTTCATAAATTGAGATTGAATTGAAAATGGAGTTACGTATGGAGAGAAACTATTATCATTATTATTATTTTATCATTAATGTGAGAGTTAGGTTTAACTAACTTTGCATCCGAAATGAGGACCCACGTTCATTAATACGAAGCTAGAAATTAATAGTCTCCCAGGTTCATGGAAGCAGTACCATCAAGTAGTTGGGCAAAGCCCTTGAGAGAATTGCCAACTTTTTGGCTATAAATCAGCATGCTCCATCCTCTACGCAAATGCACCTAATTTCTTCTGCGAAGAGATCAGTTGTTATTTGCGAATTTCCGCGGTGAGAGAAATCAAATATATACGTAAAGTGATGAGTTGAGTATATTTCAGTATTCCCAGAAATTATTATATTCCTCAACTTTGGGTACGTGTTACTTTGTATTCCCATCATTTTCTCATTGCAAAAGGGTTAATTTTTCACCTTAATTCTTGTATCTTTATTTATTTATTTATTTATTTTTCAAGATCACTTATGGAGCCTAACGAAGCATGTGAATAAAAATCTAATATTTATTTTTCGTTGGCACTATCTATGTATCTGGTCCTTTAGATTTAAAAAACAAAAAGTCCCATAAATTTTGGTTGTTTTAAGTGCATGGTTTGACACTTGTTTTTTTTAAAAAGAATTTTGAATTCTCAAATTTAAACTTTAAGAATGATAATTTTAATATTAGAATAGTTTTACTCACATAGTTAATTGGCCAATACAGATCAAACTAAATATCAGTAATTGTATAAAAAAAAAAAACCCAATATGGTCATGCGATAAAAACAGTAGAATCCCCGAGGATGTTGCGCCTTCACAAGAGGTCACATCCTTTAGACGCTCACTTAAAATAGCTCTCTCAATTTTCAAAAAAAAGTATTTCAGTATTTCTAAAAATAAAAAAAATTATTTTGAAGTATCTTCATTCGTGAATAAAGGAAATTCTGCTAAATATATATATATATATATATGTTTTGTGTCCTTTTCTTTCATGATATTATTTCTGATTTGTATATATATGAAAGCAGAAGGATAAGAGAAGATTAATCAATGGAGGGCTCAAGAGAAGAAGATATTGTGATTGTTGGCAGTGGAATTTGTGGCCTTGCTACTGCACTCGCTCTTTACAGGTTTAATATTATTTATTTTTTAGTGACAAAGAAAAATGGGTTGTGTTGTCTTTTGATTAACCATTCATTAATGGCTGAACCTGATCCTTCTAGTTTGTCCCATCATGTTGCTTTTCTGTTCATATTAAATGAATATCATATGTCGTCCTTTAACTGGGAAACAAAATTCTCATGCTTTCAGAACAAAAGATTGATGTTTCCAGTTTCATTATTATCAACCGAAAGCTACGTTTTACAATTTCACGAGTTTCATTTCAACCACCACTTTTTTTTTCCCCTTTAATGGAGAACTAAACTTGAATCGATAATTTATTTGAATACTTAAAATTTAACAATAATCTATTGAATACATATATTTGTTAATTTTGTAAATGGTAAACATAAATTCACATTATTTTTTAAAAATTGAACAACTTGACACTCAATTATATTGATGTAATATTTGAACAATTGTAATAAAAATATACATCTCACGTGCATAATGAAATTGGCAAGAATTGAAAACTAAATGTTTTGGTATTTTTATGGATTTTAATGGACTTTTTTTTATTGATTTCATGTCATGTGATGTCATATCAACATAATTGAGTGTCAAATGTTTTAATTTTTCATATTCGGTGTAAATTTGTGTTTGCTATTTGTAAAATTGACAGGTATGTATGCTAAATAAATTATCGTTAAAATTCAAATATTTAAATGAATTATTGAGTTAATTTCATATCCTCATATATCATTAATTTTTTTTCTCTCCTTTTATAACATTTAGTATAAAAGTTATTTTTTTTTATTTGGTGATTACAGAAAATAATTAAGATAATTATTAAGTAAATCATCATAAGAAATAAATTTGTGTATTTGCCATGCATAAAAAATAGTTTGACGCATTAATTAAATATCATAATAATGAAATAACATATTCATAATGTTGAATTTGAAGAATGAGAAGAAGCTTAAAATATTATGAAGTACTAAAGAAAAAGAATTGGGAAACAGGAAAGGAATAAGAAGCATAGTACTAGAAAAATCAGAAGACTTGAGAACCGCCGGAGTAGGGATTATAATGAGACAGAATGGTTGGACGGCACTGGATCAGCTTGGTGTTGCTTCTTCCCTTAGGCAATCCTCCATTGAAATTCAATGGTAAGATCTTCGCATTCACTGATTTCAATTTTTAGTTTTTCTCTATTTTCAATTGAATTTCTCTAGATTATTTCACATGCAGTGGCGATTATATATCAGTTCATGATGATGCCAAACGCAACAAAATAACAGGGTATGTATGTTGTTGGTATATATTCCTTTCCATTCACTGCAAAATTATTAAAATTTAGCTGTAGATTTTTCGTATATATAGGAGTGGAGAAATTCGTTGTGTAAGGCGGATGGAACTTATTAAAGTATTGGCGGATAGTTTACCAAACGACAGTATTTTCTTTGGACGACAAGTCGTTTCTGTAGAAATGGATGAAGTCACCTCATTTCCTGTTCTCCATCTTCAAGATGGAAGTGTGATTAAGGCCAAGGTAGTTAAATTAATATATTGAGACCCCTTTTTCTTAATTTAATTATAATTAAATTGTTTGATGTATTTGCAGATAGTGATTGGATGTGATGGAGTAAATTCTACAATAGCAAAGTTTATTGGGCTAAATCCTCCAAAATTTTATCCATTAACCGTAGTTAGAGGGTTATCATATTACGAGAAGGGACATGATTACAGCAATCTGTTTAATATGTTTAGCAATAACCATGTTCAGCTTGGAGTTCTTCCGATTGATCACCACTGGGTTTACTGGTTTGTAACTCGGAAATGGACTTCCGCAGGTATTTTTCTTGGCTTAATCGAGTGTTAAATTTATAATATTTAGTTGTAAGTAAATTTTGGTGTGGGACAGATCCAAGAATTTCAAGAGACGTAAAGCTGATAAAGGAAACAACAATGGAAGGGCTGAGTGGTTTCAAAGAAAGAGAAATGCAGCTAATAATGAACACAGACTTAAAATCTTGCCATCTAGCAGGAGTAAAATACCGACCACCATTGGATTTGTTGATTTCAAATTTTAGAAAACAGACTGTGACGGTGGCCGGAGATGCAATGCATGCAATGGGTCCATTCTTAGCACAAGGTGGCTCCGCCTCTCTAGAAGACGCAGTGATGGTAGCCAGTTGCTTGGCAGAGAAGATAAAGAAGAAGAAATCAATGGTAGAAGAAGGGATTGACGAGTTCTTGAAACGGAGAAGGATGATTGTGTTTTGGCTGAGTTTGCAGACTTACCTAATAGGAGCCACCCTCCATTCTTCTTTCTTCCAGAAAATCTTTAGTATTTTGCTGTTAATATTTCTATTTAGAGAGTAATTAATCATTTGCCTACCTCAATATATCATCATCAGATTGTTTTACTTTATATGTATAATCTATACTATATCTCTATGCGAAAATGTTTCTGAAATCTTCTTCAGATGTTTTAGTTTAGTATATGTATAATCCACTAAAATTTGATTTCTTATATATTATAATCCAAAAATTGAACCCAATTGATATAAACTTCGATTTTTTTTTTTCATTATAAATGATTTCTATTATTATTTTTTAAATATCCATTATTTTTTCCATTAGTAAAGCGAAATAGCTAAAATAACCATAGTTATTAAAACTAATACATATAGGTTGTCGAATCGTTTACTATTTCGATACGGTAAATGGAAAATTATTTTTTTCAATACCGTAAAAAATTATTACTATCATAAGTAAAACCGTGAAAAAATTCTTATTTTTCATTTTTCTTATTATTGTCTATATAAAAAATGTTTTATGCTAAATACCTTAAGAAATAGATATGTCAGAAATAGCATGAACAAATTATTAAAGTAAACCTATTGATGTTACCATCATTAAAATTATAATTTATAAACTATTATATTTGAATTATATTTTGTAAACATGATTGTTATGTTAATATAATTGTTTTTTTATAGCTATCATAATATATTGAAAATTTTATTATAAAAATTGCAACATAAAATATATTGAAATTTATATTTTGAATGATTTTATATTTAATTGGTTCAATTTAGTAATAACATGGTTGAATTTCTAAATAATAAATTTCTATTTTTATCAACTTTTTATTTGGTGCAATTTCGAAAACCGTGAAAGTAATTGAATTCAACTAGTAACAATATTGTATCCCATACAAAATAGCTAAAATAGACTAATCGAGTTCTAAAAATGTTTTTGTTGATAATTATTTATTTAAAATGAAAATTGAATTATGATAAATTAAAAAAAATTTCAAACTCTCCACTAATTCAACTAAATGTAATTCCCAATTTAATTGCTTTTTGAGAGTTAATGTTACCAAAAAAAAGTCTACAGACCACTAAGTATCCGTTGACCATTGATCATATAGCTGCTGCTGGCAATTGACCGCTAGCTTATGGCTCCTGGCTAAGCCCCTACTCCTGGCTCAACCAAACAGTCAAATTGTTGCAGTGTATGTAAATAATAGGGATGCGTTATATATATATATATATTAAATAGTAAAGAAATCCAACGATTTTCGCAGATATTTTCTCAACCTCCAATGGAGTAATCAACGAAAAAAGGTCCTCTTAAATTCCCATAATTAATTGAACGGTCTTGATCTCTTTTAATTGGATCCGACAGTGCCTCCCATAAAATTGCAAAGATATCCAACGACATTTTTAGGCTGGGTCGATGATAACGCTAAGAAATCAAGCCAACACGTTGATTTTTTTTTTTTTTTTAAAAGGAAAGAAAAAGAAGGTTGCACAAATAGTTATTATATAATTTAATTTTTTTATAACTTTTTATCATTTGTCAGTATATTATTAGTTTGTTTTATAAATAATTTCTATATTATTAGAATTATATAAAATTATTATTATTATTATTTTGAACTGGAGAGGTCCACAAATTATGCAGGAAATTGGTTGGATTGTATATTTATTTGGTCGATCATAAGAAGAATTTGAGGAGGAAAAATGGCCTTGAAACCTCATGTTCTTATCCTGCCATATCCTGCGCAAGGGCACATAAACCCCATCTTACAATTCGCAAAGCGATTAGTGTCTAAAGGAATCAAAGCCACATTAGCAAACACCGTAGCCATCAATAAGTCAATGGTTGCAGACCCAACCAACCCAATTACAATTGAAACCATATCTGATGGCTTCGATGAAGGAGGCTATTCCCAGGCAGAAAGCAATGATGTTTACTTATCAAGTTTACAAGTTGTGGGTTCAAAAACCTTGGCAAATTTAATCAACAAGCTTAAAGATTCAGGTCGCCCTGTTACTGCAATTATCTATGATGGATTCTCGCCTTGGGCACTTGATGTAGCTAAGCAGTTTGGATTAGTTGGAGTGGTGTTTTTCAGTCAGCCTTGTGCTGTTAATATCATGTATTACCATGTCCACATGGGTCTTCTTTCTTTGCCATTGTCAGGGCCAACTGTTTGTTTCCCTGGACTGCCTCTACTTCATGTTTCAGAAACTTCATCTTTTATATCTAATTATGGATCATATCCACCTTGGAGCAATCTAGTTGTTAACCAATTCAGGAACATTGATCAAGCAGATTGGGTTCTTTCCAATTCCTTTCATGATATGGAGCCACAGGTATCGGACTCTCACCCGTTTGATATACATGGCATTAATAGAGATGTTACTTTAATTTCTATATATAATTTCTTTTTGATCTTATTAATTAGGCGGTGGATTGGATGGTGTTATAGCATGGATTTAGCTGTAAATTAAATGTCTTTTCTTATACAAAATAGGCAGCTACCTTGTATAAAAAATGGAGTTTTCTAATTAGGATTTTTATACTTGTATAAATATAGGAGTTCTCTTCAAATCAAATACAAAAAAATATATTTTTCCTTCATTCTTTTCATGGTATCAGAGCCCTAGGCTCATTTGGGTTTTTTGGTTTGTGTTTTGGGTTAGAACACTTGTTCTTTTTCGGTTGAGGAATCTGCTCCTCTTTGGGTCACTAGCTCCGGTAACCGGTTTGCCTCACCTCCACCACAGGAAGGATCGCGCCCTCCATTCCTGCCTGGGTACCTTTTCTGATGACCATCGGAGCAGCGCATAGGTCTCACGCGCCGATCGAAGTTTCTGCCGCCCCTTCACGTGTCGGCGAGTAGAGGCGCGTGTGTGGTCCAGTGGTCCTCCGATTTCTCCTCTGACATCGACTTCTTGTTTCTGGTCAGATTTTGGTGCTAACTTGAGGTTCCGGTGCTAGCTTGAGGTGGTTTTCTTTTTTTTTCTTCCTTTTGGTGGTAGTTGTCTTCTCTGCCCAGGTTCTGCTTTTCCCTATTCCCTATTTTTTTTGTGAGCTTATTATTGGGTAGCTTATTGAGGGAGTTGGGCATTTGTTTTTTGGCTGAATATATTGGGTCACATTGCTGCGTTGTTTGTTGATTGTGTTATTTGTGGATAATATGGGTGACAGTAAAGCAATTGTTAGAGAGACTGTTAGTGAGATTATTTCTTTGTCTAAGATTACAGAAGAAAAATTAGATGGATCTAATTATCTTGATTGAAGTAGAACTATTACGATTTATCTCCGTAGTATGGATAAAGATGATTACTTAACCGATGACCCTCCTACTGATAAAACTGAAAAGCAGATCTGGATGAGAAATGACTCACAGTTATTATTACAGATTAGAAATTCAATTGAAAGAAATGTGCTTGGCTTAATTTCTCATTGTGAAAGTGTGAAAGAGTTGATGGATTATTTGACTTTTTTATATTCTGGAAAAAGGAATGAGTCTCGCATTTATGATGTCTGTAAAGTCTTTTATCGTGCTGAGAACGAGGCAAAATCACTCACCACTTATTTCATGGAATTTAAGAAAATTTATGCAGAGTTGAATATGCTGCTACCTTTTAGTATAGATATTAGGGAACAACAAGCTCAGAGAGAAAAAATGGCAGTAATGAGTTTTTTGGCTGGTTTGCCACTTGAATTTGAGACAGCTAAATCTCAAATTCTTTCTGGTTCTGAAATTCCTACTCTTGAAGATGTGTTAAGTAGGTTATTGCGTGCAGATAATGCCCTTTCCAGTCAACTAAATAGTGCTCTTTTGTCAAAGAAAGTGGAGGTGACACTGTAAGAAGAATGTGCAAAGAGGGGGAAATAAATCCAATGACAACCGAAATAATGATATTGTCTGCTACTATTGTAAAGAGTCAGGCCATACGAAGCGCTACTGTAAGAAATTACAAAATCGCAATCAAAGGGCACAAATTGCTAATGTTGTTACTTCTGGTTCATCATCTGAGCAGAATATCACCATTTCGGCTGAAGAGTATGCTAAGTACCAGGAACTGTTAAAGGAATCCTCGAATTCAGTCACTGCTGAGGCAGGTAATACATGTCTTATCTCCTCTACCAACAATTGGGTCATTGATTCTGGTGCTACAAATCACATGATAGGTAATTCTGATATTTTTTCTAGCTTTCATACTCATAAAGCTCCCTCACCTGTTACTATTGCTGATGGGACGTCATACAACATTCTGGGGTCTGGAACTATTAAACCAACTCCTTCTATTACTCTATCCTCTGTTCTAAATCTTCATAACCTGGCTTTTAATTTGATATCTGTGAGTAAACTTACCAAAGAGCTCAATTATTGTGTCTCATTTTTTCCTGATCATTGTCTTTTTCAAGATCTTATGACGAAGTAGATTTTTGATAAAGGACATGTATCTGGTGGTCTCTATATCCTGGATTCTTGGATTCCACGATCTGTTGCTTGTTCCAGTGTAGTCTCTCCTTTTGAAGCACATTATCGGTTGGGGCATCCTTCTCTTCCTGTTCTGAAGAAGTTATGTTCGTAGTTTCATGATGTCTCTTCTTTGGATTGTGAGTCTTGTCATTTTGCAAAACATCATCGTAGCTCGTTAGGTCCTAGAATTAATAAACGAGCTGAGTTTGCTTTTAAGCTTGTTCATTCGGATGTGTGGGGTCCTTGTCCAGTTACATCAAAAATTGGGTACAAATATTTTGTTAATTTTGTGGATGATTTTTCTCGTATGACTTGAATTTATTTTATGAAACATCGTTCTGAAGTATTTTTCCATTTTTTTTGCTTTTTGTGCTGAAGTTAAAACCCAGTTTAATGCTTCTATGAATATATTGCGAAGTGATAATGCTAAGAAATATATGTCGGATTCTTTTTAGAGGTATATGTCTCAACATGGTATCATTCACCAATCTTCTTGTGTGGATACCCCTTCCCAAAATGGAGTTGCTGAGAGAAAGAATAGGCATTTACTAGAGACAGCTAGAGCTCTATTATTTCAGATGAATGTTCCTAAGTATTTTTGGGTCGATGCTATTTCTACAGCTTGTTTTCTGATTAATCGGATCCCCTCTACAGTGTTGAATGGTGATGTTCCTTATAATGCTTTGTTTCCCAATAAACCACTATTTCCAGTGGAACCACGGATTTTTGACAGTACATGTTATGTTCAAGATGTACGTCCTCATGTTACCAAACTTGATCCTAAGGTATTAAAGCGTGTTTTCTTGGGATACTCACGTGTTCAAAAGGGATATAAATGTTATTCTCCTGATCTGCAGCGCCATCTGGTTTCAGCTGATGTAGTATTTTCTGAAGATAAACCTTTCTTTTCATCTCCACCCACTCTTAAAAATCAAGAGGAGGAAGATGAGTGGCTCATTTATAGGATGACATCTTCTCGAGAGTCTGTTGATGTGTCTACTGAATTCTTTGATATTGAGCAGATAGCAATTGGTGATTCTTCCACTACAGTAAGACCACCAATTGTTCAGGTTTACTCTAGAAGAAAAGACACCAATGATACATGTCCTACACCAGCACCTTCGTCATCTGATCCTGCTGATCCCGATCTTCCCATTGCTCTTTGTAAAGGTACACGCAATTGTAAATTCACTTATTTCATTGCTAATTTTGTTTCCTATGATCGTTTGTCTCCTTCGACATGCTCTTTAATTACATCTTTAGATTCTATCTCTATTCCTAAGACAGTTAAAGAAGCATTGAATCACCCTGGATGGCATAATGCAATGATTGAGGAGATAAACGCCTTGGATACAAATAACACTTGGGAGTTGGTGCCTTTACCAGAAGGGAAAAAGGCTATGGGTTGCAAATGGGTCTTTACAGTCAAAGTTAATCCGGATGGTTCTGTGGCTCGGTTGAAAGCTCGACTTGTTGCTAAAGGATATGCTCAGACTTATAGGGTGGATTACTCTGATACTTTTTCTCCGGTTGCCAAATTAAGTTCTGTTCGCCTTTTTATATCTTTGGCAGTTTCTCATCATTGGTCCTTACATCAGCTGGATATTAAAAATGCGTTCCTTCATGGTGACCTTCGGGAAGAAGTTTATATGGAGCAACCACCTGGTTTTGTTGCTCAGGGGGAGTATGAAAAAGTTTGTTATTTGAATAAATCCCTATATGGATTGAAGTAGAGTCCTCGTGCTTGGTTTGGCAAATTCAGCGAGGTTGTCCAAGAGTTTGGGCTAAAGAAGAGTCAGTGTAATCGCTCAGTTTTCTACAGACAATCAGAAGCTGGCATTATTTTTCTTGTGGTTTATGTTGATGATATTGTGATTACAGGAAGTGATTCTGCAGGTATTTCCTCACTTAAGTCTTTTATGAATGGTAGATTTCACACTAAAGATTTAGGCCAATTGAAATATTTCTTGGGAGTGAAAGTGGCGAGAAGTAAGAAGGGAATTCTTCTATCCCAAAGAAAATATGTTCTCGACTTGCTTGAAGAAATAGGAAAATTAGGAGCTAAGCCATGCAGTACTTCTATAGTTCCCAATGTACAACTTACAAAGGATGATGGTGATCCTTTTGATGATCCAGAGAGATACCGAAGATTAGTTAAAAAACTGAATTATCTCACAGTAACTCGTCCAGATATCGCATTTGCAGTGAGTGTTGTTAGTCAATTTATGGCTGCTCCTACAATCAAGCATTGGGAAGCTTTAGAGCAGATTTTATATTATTTGAAAGGTGCTTCTGGATTAGGTATACTGTACAGTGATCATGGGCATACTCGCATTGAGTGTTTTACAGATGCTGATTGGGCAGGTTCTAAGATTGATAGGAGGTCAACAATAAGCTATTGTATTTTTGTTGGTGGAAATTTAGTGTCCTGGAGAAGTAAGAAGCAAACTGTAGTATCCAGATCCAGTGCAGAATCTGAATATAGAGCTATGTCACAGTTCACATGTAAAATTTTATGGATTCATCATTTGCTTGCTGAAATTGGTATAGATTCCCCATCTCCAGCAAAACTTTGGTGTGATAATCAAGCTGCTCTTCATATCGCCTCCAATTCAGTGTATCATGAACGGACCAAGCATATTGAAGTTGATTGTCATTTTATTCGTGAAAAGATTCAAGATAATGTCATCTCAACAGGATATGTGAAAATAGGAGAACAATTAGGTGATTTATTCACAAAGGCCTTACCTGGCCCTCGAGTTGACTATTTGTGTAACAAGTTGGGCATGATTAATATCTATGCTCCAACTTGAGGGGGAGTGTTATAGCATGGATTTAGCTGTAAATTAAATGTCTTTCCTTATACAGAATAGGCAGTTACCTTGTATAGAATAGTGAGTTTCCTAATTAGGATTTCTATACTTGTATAAATATAGGAGTTCTCTTCAAATCAAATACAGAAAAATATATTTTTCCTCCATTCTTTTCAGATGGCGAAACGGTGGAAGCTGAGGACAGTAGGGCCAACCCTTCCATCAAAATACTTGGATAAGAGAATTGAAGATGATAAAAATTATGGGATCAATCTGTTCAAGGCAGATAGCAGCAAATGTATGAATTGGGTACATAACAAGCCTAATGGTTCAGTTGTGTATGTGTCATTTGGCAGCATGGCAGAGCTTGGAGAAGAACAAATGGAGGAGACCGGTTGGGGATTGAAGGCTACAAATTGATACTTCTTGTGGGTTGTTAGGGAAACAGAACAGTCTAAATTGCCTAAAAAATTGATAGAGTAAATATCTGAAAAGGGTTTGGTGGTGAATTGGTGCCCACAATTGGAAGTGTTATCAGATGAAGCAATAGGGTGCTTTGTTACACATTGTGGGTTCAATTCAGTTGTTGAAGCTTTGAGCTTAGGGGTGCCAATGGTGGGTATGCCTCAATGGACAGACCAACCCATTAATGTTAAGTATGTGGAAGATATTTGGAAAGTGGGAATTAGAGCTAAGGCTGATGAGAAAGGTATTGTGAAAAGAAAAGTGTTGGAGTTTTGCATAAGAGAAGTGATGGAGAGAGAGAAGGGTAAAGAGATTAGAGAAAATGCAAAGAAATGGAACAAGTTAGCTGTGCAGGCAATTGATGAAGGTGGAAGTTCTGATCAAAATATTGACCACTTTGTAGCCAAATTAAGTAGCTCCTGGACTTCCCTCTATTGCATGCATTAGTTTCTTCATTATTGTTTTTGTTGTTGATTATAGAATGATTTTTCTTCTTTAAACATCATTGGATCCAAAGGTGACATGCAATATCACTACAAAAAAAGGGAAATAGCGACGAAATTTAGCGACGATTTTATTTCCGTCGCTAATTAGCGACGGAATAGCGACTATTTTCAGTTTCGTCGTGGAAATAAATTTGTCATAAATTTAGCGACTAAACATTAAAAATAGTCGCTAATTTTTGGCGGCAAAGATTGGCGCCTTTTTTGCGACGGAATTAGCGACGAAATATTTGGTCGCTAACACTGTTTCTTAAATTTAATGTTTGTTAATTAATTTCAGAAAAATAGCGACGGAAATGCGTCGCTAAATTTAGTCGCTAAATTTATTTTATTTTATATTATATATCTATTTTCATTTAAATTTTTAAATAAATTTATAATTATATTTATTGATTTTATTAAACATTATAAAATTAATAAAAAATATACATACATATTAATGTTTGCTTATTATTTTCAATAATTTTTAAAAATATTTTATATGATAATATTTGCCTATTTTTAAAAAATTTATAATTTAAATTATTTCAAACATTATAATATAAATGAAAAATAAAATTACATATTTATTGTTACTAATTAAGATTAAAAATTAATTCAATTAAATTGAGGATTAAAATCACAAAAAAATAATGAATTCAAGGAATTTATAATTTTATTTATTGATTTTACCAAATATTCTAATATAAATTAAAAATATACACATATATCATAATTTTGATTTATAATGAAATTATTTGAAAATTTAGTCTTCTTTCCATTCCAATAAAATTCATATTTAATTATGAAATTATATTAATAAAAAGTTCTAACTAAAATTTAATTATTGTTTTTTAATATTTTCATTGATTACAAATGTATCCTTACCTTTTTATTTATTTACCAATGTGTCATCTATAAATATGAAGACAACTAAACCCTAACTTAACTCTTCTCTAACATGCCGTTTTCTTCTCCTACTTCTCCCTCACACAGCCGCTCCTCTCTCCTATCTCTCCCTCACACAGCTGCTCCTCTCTCCTATCTCTCCTTCGAAGCAAGACCTCTTCTCCTTCTTTCTCTCGGTGGTGTTTAAGCAAGAGTGAAGCTGTCAAGACCTCTTCTCCTTCTTTCTCTCGGTGGTGTTCAAGCAAGAGTGAAGCTGTCAAGACCTCTTCTCCTTCTTCATTCTGTCGATGCTCTCACCAAAGGTATGTTTTATGACTTTAATCTTATGAAAGAACGAAAGCATTTTAAAAATGAGATATTGTAACGTAGAATCGGAAATAATATTCACACTGAGTTTGGAATTAGATTACCTAAAATAATAGAAAAATATGCGTCCTTTTTAGATTATTATATGCCTTTGTGCGTGTTTTAGTTGAACTGTACTCCTCTGTCCATTTGGATTCACTCGTTGTTGCTTCCCAGGAATTAAAAGAAATAAATAAACTAATCAGTGGTTAATAGGAATTTACAGATGAATATCACCAAGTAAAACACATAAATAGGTCTTACAGATGCAAGTTCTGCAGTACCCACTTAGCCCTTCCTATTGATCTGGTTTCCGGGGTAACAAATCCACAATTTTTTTTCGATTTTATCTATTAAAAATATATTTATTGATTTGGCATAATGTGGCATTCATATAGCATATTTTGCTATATATTAGTGTCGTTTTTAATATTATATTAATACCACCTCAACGTTATTGATTTACAATTGACGAAAATGACTTACAATGACAATACTAATTTTTATTATATTAGAGTTATTTTTACTTTAAAATAAATTATAAAAATATTTTAATACTTAAAAAATGTGAGCATTTTTGTACTTTGCTCAATATAATAATATAGAACCAAGATGATATTTTTTCAATAGAAAAAAGTTCATGGTGTTCATAATATTAATATCTGTCCCCATTTCTGATAAGGACCTGTTTTGTCATAACCTAAACAATTTCTTGTTTATCCATTAGTTGTACTCTAAAATGCTTGTATTCTATTTTAACACTCAATAATAGAGTTGAATATGCCAACCTTTCATAATAATATTTAATTGTATCTTATTCCTCTAACATTATCACAAGTTTGACCAGTAAGAATATCTTGAATCCGAAGGGAAAGGAATATGTTTTGTGAATACGGAAAAACACATTTTTAGTACAGTTAAGGTTTTACATAATATGAAGCTAAAACAATTTATTATCTCACTGAATTTGACAATATGAGCATATTATATTTTTTATGTTGATAAAAATTCATCTATTACCGCCTTAAGTTCTTTTAATATGTGCATTTGTTGTTAAATTTAAGTAATATTGATAAACAAATATTTATTATTATCTAAATTTGATAAAAAAAAACAATTATACTTATAAAAAGAATGAAAAAAGATAATAGATATATACTTTTTATCAATTCAATATGTATATAATATCAAGTTGAATTCGTTAATAGATTATTTTTGTCATTTATAAATTCGAAAAAATTTTGTGAAATATATTAAGTATTTGTATATACATTGAAGGCAAGGTCAATTGACCAGGTAGAGGTATAGGTACAGGGTGCCAAATATTACACGTGGCAACATGCAGAGAAACGTGTGGAAACCATCATTCCTTTTGCAAGCAAATACTATTTGATGACTCATATATATTCTGTTAAATAATTTAGCAATAGTGCTTTGGATGGCTTTAACAGTTTTAGTTAGTTGTTTAATTGAAATAGTTACCTTTAATTAATTCTTTATTTCGGTGATGTTTTCTTTCTGTTGCATTTTCTGTTTTAAGGCTCATATTATATCTGTTAGTTGCATTTTCTGCATTTAATTTGTCAGTTATTATATCTGTTAACTCAAACAGATTGAATTAAAACTATATCAGTTATAGTTTCGGGTGGGATGACTTATGTTTTTAGCTAATTTAGATTGAATTTTAATTCATAATTAAGATACAAAAAATTAAACCGATTCTTGGTGAATTGGATCAAAAACCAAACTAAAAATAATTTGATATATTTGATTCGATTTTAAAATAAAAATTCAGTCATATTACTTCAATTTTTAGTATTCAAAAATCGCTAAAATAAAATTGAACAAATTATTTGTAAAATTATATCATTTTTATGCCGTAATTTGGAGATCGATGGCAACCGAAATAAAGTGAGGCAAAGAAAGTGGCAGGATGAGCAATAAAAAAATTAAGGGTTAGAAATTTGAAATTCTGTCTCTATATATATATATATATATATATATATATATATATATATATATATATATATATATATATATATATATATATATATATATATATATATATATATATACTTCTTAAAAAATGGAATACTATTCAATATAAAAAATTACAAATGATTTTCTATGAAACTGCAAGTTTCAACGACAATTGAAAGTTCATGAAAAATGTTTATAGTAAAATATGTAATTTAAGGAATTTTACGATTACTTTAATTTGTAAATTAATTTTCGTAGGTAAAAGAATTAGTTGTTTAAATAATTTTAGAATAATAAAAGGATGATAGATGTAAGTCATATGGAGTTAGTTAGACAATGCCAGTATGAATTACTTGATGTGTGTAAGTCTCCGAGTAGATATTTGAGTGTTTGAAGGGTTATAGTTGGAGTCATATATGGTATTTAGTATTTACATATAATTTAATTAAGTTTTCCAATATATAATTTAAATGAAGATATTTAAAGGACAGCTATAAATGTTTGAATTAAATCACATTTTTCTGTTTTAAGGCTCATCTTGTTCATACCTCTTCAATTTATAATAATCAGAAGTTGCCATTTGTCAGTTATTATATCCGTTAACTCAAACACTTTAGCATTTGTTCTTTTTCTCACAGGGTAAGAGGTAGCAGCTCGGTGGTATTTGCAACATTCTGACTGGTTGGTGCGGATACTGGTTGATTGCATCATTTATTGGTGGCATTTGCAGCTTTCTTACTCTTGCCTACATTGGTAAGCTCTTCTTTATCCTAAATTATAGTGGCCACATTCTTTATCCTAAATTATAGTTGGGTTGCTGGAATCTTGGAACATCTGCTGCTATTTTGTTTTGTTCAGTTCTGTTTGCTTCCTTTATTTATAACATTTGTTGAATGTTGCATGTTGACCCTTTGGATGTTGCATGTTGCTATAACATTTGCTCTTTCCACTTAGTCTATAAAAGCATTTGATGAATTTGTTTGCTATGCATGGGATTAAGTAAAAGAGATTAATCAGTAACTATTAAATAGAATAACTTGACATTAAAATGAAATAATTTGCAATGTATAATGAATGTTGATGTTACAAGTTTTTCACTTTGATGGTATCTTCTCATAGTTTATACATGTAGCAAATTTCTTGTTTTTTCCTGACTTTGTTAAAACTGATAAATGTAGACTAAATGGAATCCTTAGATCGTAGTTGGATGTATAATCGACGGAATCGAGGAGGAATGATTCATTCTTCATTCGTTTATGGAGTGGATAAGTTTATTAAATTCGCCACTTCTCATCCTGAAGAAATGAGTGGGGACCACATAAGGTGCCCGTGTATGAAATGTAAGAAATGATTAATTCTTCATTCGTTTATGGAGTGGATAAGTTTATTAAATTTGCCTGACAATTTCTATCAAACGAAAAAGCTTGTTAGAAGCTTAGGCTTACCTGTCTAAAAAATTGATTGTTGCAATGAGGGATGCATGTTGTTTTGGCGAGAATATGATAGCTTAACTCATTGCCAGTTTTGTAATCATCCTAGATTGAAAATGCATGTAGGATGTCACAAACACAGAGCCAAAGCTTATAAAAGGATGTATTACTTTCCGTTAACCCTTAGGTTACAACGACTATATCAATCAAAAGCGACAGCAACACATATTAGATGGCTATGGATGGATTGAGGAAATGGATACAAGTTTCACTCTAAAAGTCATAGTTCTGGTAGACGTTCAATGAACAGTGGAGTTTGTGTAAAAGGGTTCAACTTAGGTGATAATATTGGTGATTACTATGGATGGATTGAGGAAATCATAGAGATAGAGTACCCTTCATTACCAATTAAGCAGACTGTATTATTCAAGTGTGAATGGTATGATCCCACGTTAGATGTTGGTGTTAAGGTTCATAGCCAATACAGATTGGTTGATGTTAACCAACATCGTCAGTTCAACAAATATGAACCATTTATCCTAGCAATGCAAGCAACTCAAGTGTATTATGCTAGATATCCTACTTGGAGATTGGATAGAGCAAATTGGTTAGCAGTGTTCTTGGTTAAGCCAAGGGAGATCATTGAGACATCAGATGTTAGAGATGACACAGATGCATTTTCCAATGCATACCAAATTAAAGAAGTTGGTGTGCATTAAATCAATATGGATGTTGCTACTGATGAGTATATAAATTTGCGTGACCCCTCGGGAGAGGTTATTGAAATTGACACTGCTGATAGAATTGTGCAAGAACTTGAAGTGGAAGACGAAGATGAAGAAGAATTTTCAGATTATGATAGCAATGAAGATGATGAAGAGGAATTTCAATATTCATCAGATAGTGACTAATTAAGTGTAAACTGTTAAGCAATAATGTATGTACATGTTAAACCTATTTATTATATTTCATATTTGGCATGTTAAACCTATTTATTATATTTCATATTTGGCATATTAAACCACATTTATGTTATATATAATGAACTATTGAAATAATTGGATGTTATGCAGGTATGGGTCGTGGTAGAGGAAGAACAAGTGGTGGTCGAAGACGTCGCAGAGGTAGATCCGGAATGGCTTCAATGAATCCACCTTATGGAGAAATGCCAGAGATCCCTGGCGACCCTGCAGTAACGGCTACACCACCCCCACCTATTACAGATCTTCCAGGTGGATCACATAACCCACCAAATATTACCGTCAATCTACCAGCATTTGATCCTTTAAATGCTAGTAATGCTTCAGCATCAACTCAAAGTCCTCACACTGCCACTAGCACTACATCAACCACATGTGAGGAAAGTAATGCAAACAATGGCAAATTGAACATAACAGTAAACCCAAAGGGATTGTGAGTTCTTTCATCTCAACAAATTTTGAACAAGTGAAAAAGACATTTGTAACTTGATCTCTGTTTTTATATAATATAATTTGCAGGTTGGAACCTTCCTCCTAATGCTCTAGGATTATAACCATGAGCTTTCATCAGCGCACAGACATCAATGAAGTTAGTTGGAAGGAGGTTTCAAGAGAAATCAAGGAGTTTTACTGGGGAGAATTCAAGGTATACGTATATATTTTTTCATAAACCATTATGCATTTAAGTTATATTATGTATAATTATCACTAATAATAAACTACTGCTAATATAATTTCAGAAAAATTGCCGCTGGGATGCTGAAATCAATAGTCTCATTCGGATAGGTTGGGAGATAAAGGCCGCTCAAAGGTATAAGGATTACGTTTACAATGTAAAGGTGTCCAAAGAAAAGCCAAAAGACTTTCCAGAACCAGCATGGACTAGGTGGAATCAAATTTTCAATCTCCCTACGCGCATTCAAGTGTCAAAGACAAAAAAAACTCAATCGTTATGGAGGAAATGAAGACAAAGCTCCTGGATCATATACTGGTGGAACGATTTCTATTGGTGAGCATATCTCGCGATTGGTAAGTATATATATTAACTAGAATGTCAATTTGTACTTTAAATGTTAGTGATTATGTTATTTTGTCCAATGTTTTCTAATTGATATCAGGATTTGACTAAACTGAAATTATGTTTGCATTTAAAGTTTGACGTTTCTGTATTTTGGATTTACATGATTTAAGTGCAGTGATTTTGAGTAGCATGCAAGTGTATGTATTTTGCATTTCCATGATGGATGTTTGCACTTGAAGTTTGATATGTATGTATTTTTGGCTTCCTTGATTTAAGTGCAGTGATTTTAAGTAGCAGCTACTTGCATAGCATGCTTTGTCTTTATGTCAGGAGACATGTTTAGTGATGATGCATGGTGGTAGTACTCTTACAATAAGAGAGTATTGTTTGAGTGCAAAAATTGACATAAATATATTATTCTAATAGTTTTGCTTATATTGCAAATGATATAGGAGAAGGAGTATGGTCGTCCACCTACAATTCCCGAGGCCTACCTGCACACACACACTATAAATCATGATGGAAAGACATATGTGGCCGATCGTAGCAGGGAGATGCATGTAAGTAACGGAAAAAATACAGTTGTTTTAGTTTTCACAGTTATTTAAATGGCAAATGATTATCAATAATCAGTTGTTCTAATATTTATGCTAGTTAAAAATTGTTGTGGTTTTATAGGAGAGGTATGAGCAACTCCGATCTGAGCGATCGCAAGATGAGTCATCTGTGGATGAGTCTGAGTTGTTTTATGAGGCTGCACGATGTAATAAAAGGAAAAAAGTATACGGACTTGGCTCATATGTCCCGCCTGTTGTTTCTCCATCAGGTACATCAAGTTGTGCCGGTACAAGCAATGCCTCCAATTCGAATGTGACATTATTGACAAAGGAAGATGTCGAGGAAATTGTCGCACGGACTATTCGATCATTACTTCCTCACTTGGGAGTTCAACAACCACCTATTCAGCCTAATACTACAACACCTACACATGATGATGTTTCCCATTCAGGTGCACAAGGAGATAATCCACATAATGATTTTCCATCCGACAATCGTGGAACTTTTTAAAATTGCCATCGCCAATATTTGCTGATTGTTTTATTTGAACATTATCGTTAATGTTAATTTGGATGTTATTTTTAATATTATTGTGTTAGGATGATACTTTGTGGAGTCACAAAGTCATTTATTACTTCAAGTAATTTATAATTCTATATTAGTTATGAATTAATATTATGTTTTATATTATAAATTACATTTGGATTTGCATTTACATATTTATGTATGGTCTCTATTAAATATTAGGTAAACAATATTTATATGTAAAAAAAAATAAATTCATAAATTTAAAAAATTTAACATTGTTAATATAGCGACAGAAATAGCGACGATTGAACTAGTCGCTAAAAATGTGCTAATTCAGTAAATAAACATATATTAGCGACGGTAAGAGCGACACCAAAGTTCGTCGGTAATTTTTAGCGACGAAAGTAAATTACGCCAAACTGTCGCAAAATTGTTCTAATTTTCAGCGACTAAAAATAGCGACGAAAAATTTCGTCGCTAAAATATTCTTAATATATTGGCGACTGATTTAAAGGGGTTAATTAGCGACGGATTTTAATTTTAGCGACGGAAATTTTGTCGCTAAATTTAGCGACTGTTTTACGAGTTAGTCGCTAAAATAGCCAGCGACGGCCAAATAGCGACAAGTCGTCGTTCCGTCGCTAAATGTTATTAGCGACGGAATTTCATTAATTAGCGACGGAAAATATTCCCTGTTTTTTTGTAGTCTATATGAACTTTTCCTCTCTTAATTTGCAGATAGAAGAATATTTTAAACTAATCTGGTTGAGAGTCCTCTCGTGTTGATTAGTATCCGAGTATTGTAGCAAGTGATTTGCAAGAAAATTTTGAAAATTAAAGAAACTATGGGGTCTGAGTGAAAATATAAAGTTTATTAACACACCTTGAAAAGTTCAACAGGCATTTGCATCTTCAGATAAATAAATAAAGGAGACTTGGATGTGCAAGTGTCGAGTGATGTCACTGCATGCGCTACCTAGCTAATTAAAATAAGGACCTATTAAATTGTTCAAATTGAGTGACTCAAATAAAAATAATAATGTAAATGTATATTTTTTATTTTTTTTTAAACAAAAGTAATTTTTACTAAAATAGAATATTTAAAGTCATTTTAAGCCAACTTTAAGCCATATTTATTTAAGCCACCTTGAATTCATAAAAGATCATTGAGTAATCATTAAAATACATTAAAATTATAAATTAACTCATTATTTTACATATAAACTATCACATCTAATAGGAAAAAAAGTAAATAAATTGATTTAATATTTATTTTACGCATAAAATAAAAATTCTTAAAGCAATATTAGAAATGAAAGTCAAATTGAAAGTTAATACAATTTATTAAGTTTGGGCAAAAAAATAAATATAATACGTTTAATTTTTACAAAAAGTAAATACAGTATATTCAATTTGGACAAAAATAAATGCAATGCATTGAGTTTAGGTAAAGTAATATGTAGTAAACTGTATCCCCTTCTCATTTACCATCCAACTGTTCTCATTTTTCTCCACAACCACTGCCACTATCACTTTTCTATTTCATTTCCAAAATCTCAAAACAAATATAAAAATTTAGTAATCAAGTATATGAATTCGATTAATGTGTTACCCAAAATCATTCACAAAATTATACAACCAAAAATATATTTTTCACCGTAAATTATCAAATTAAGTAAACTAAAATCTTGCAATTTAATTTTAAGTGATTGTAAATAACTCACTGTATAATATAATAAAAATATGTAATCAGAAATTTTAACCATGTGTATTAAATGAGTTAATATATATAATTTTATTGATTTAGTCTATTTAGTTTTTCAACTTTAAGAATCAAACTAAAACCAAGCAACAAAATTTTTATATTAAAATCAAATTAACATATAAATTATGAAATTACTTTACTGTTAATGGCCACATTATGAAAAAAAAGAAAGAAAAATATTTTCCATTAAAATATTTTATTTTCTTTTGATCCGATTATGATTATGAAATTGTTTTTGATGGAATAATTAATGTATAAATTATGAAATTATTTTACTGTCAATGGCCACATTATGGGAAAAAAAAAAGAGAAAGAAGAAAAGGAAAGGAAGAAGGTGCATACTCGTGCCATTAACTCCAAAGTATACAGTATATACTTATTAATTAATAAATTTTCTTATTATTTTTATGACAATTAAAAAGAGATTAAAGTTAATAAACTCATAAATAATTGATTTATTATTCCAACAAACCATATAATTTTTTGATGTTAAGTGGAGTATCTAAGTGGAGTAAGGGTATACATTAAGTTAATAAAATTTAACAAAGTTCATGCACCAAGTCATAAATTTATAAATTAAAAGAAGTAAATAAAATAAATTTAAAATTTATAAAGAATTAAAAAGAAAAAATTTATTTTTGAAAAAAAAAAGTGCAAAAATTATTTTTCAAAAAAAGAGGTGCGGAAGCATATATACTGTCAAATTGTAGGCAAAAGTGAATATATTATCAAATTGTAGGCAAAAGCGAATATGCTGTCAAATTTCATACACTGTATTCACTTTTAAAAAAAAATTGAATTCACTTTTACAAAATTGAATTTAATGTATTTATTTTTATTCAAACTGAATAAACTGTGTTCAATTATCCAAATTAAACTCAAATTTAATTTTATTTTAATTGAATGGCACCTCTTCTTTTTAAAAATAATTTATTTTTATTTTTATTTTTTATAAATTTTAAATTTATTTTATTTACTTATTTTAATATAGATTATTTCCATCAAATTTTCCATTAATTCAAAAATATTAATCTAAAATCAATTGACTCAAATGTAGTTTCATTTAAATTCAATTAAAAATTAAATTGACATCAATTATCCAAATTGAAATCTCCAAAAACAATGCTTAAAAGAAAGTAAAGGCAGCAACTTAATGATATAATATTAATTCAATAGAATAATTAAGGCAATAATTCAAGAGATAAAAAAGTAGACATTTTTTTTTTTTGCAAATAGCATGGTTTATATTACATGCCAATAAATCTACATCTATTTTTCTTAGAGGTGGCAAATGGACGGGTTGGATGGGTTTGGGTTGGGTCATTAATGGATGGATCATTAATGGATAAAAAAATATGGATCATTAATGGGTTGGATCATTAATGGGTTAGGTTGATTTGAATCGACTCATGGGTTTGGATTAATTTTAAATTTTATTTTTAAAAATATATCCAATCGTAAACATATTGAAAGTTTTTATTTAATATTTCGTCCTATTGAATTAAATGATTATAATATACTATATTGCATAACAGTTGATCATTAGAAATAGTAATGTTTCGATTATAATTTAATTTTTTAATGCTATTAACTTTCAATTCTTATTCTAATAATTGTTATTATTAAAAAAAATAAAATAAAAGAAGAAGAATTGTTATTATGTATATATATAATGGGATCTTTAAATTATTTATTTGAAATACGATTATTTTTTGTATCAATTTTTTCTTTTTTTTTTAGCAACATAAAAGAATAGCAGTAGAAACAGCAAAACAATGAACATGTCTCCTGCACTATCTATCTTCCTTCCTCTTCTTTTAGCAACCGTAAAAGGTATCCATGGAATAGAGTATATAGTGACAAACAGAGCCCCAGCAACCCCAGGTAGCATGGTCTTCGACAACCAGCTCGGAGCCGGAATACACAAAGCAAGCAATGGCAACAGCCACTGACTTCATCTGGAGAATCTTCCAGCAAAGCACCGACGTAGAAAGAAAGAACCCAGTCACTGTGACTTTATTTCTTGATGATTTGCGAGAGGACGAAATAGCAAAAACTAGCGGCAACCAGATATATGTCGGCGATAATTACATTCAAAACATTCAAGGCCCGAACATGAAGAGAGATTTTGAAAGAATTCTTTACCATGAGATGACACATGTTTGGCAGTGGGATGGAAGCTCCAGTTAATGTGACTGAAGGGGTTTCTGATTTTGTTAGGCTAAAAGCTAATTACGCACCACCAAACTGGGCTCAACCAGGAGATGGGACAAAGTGGGATGATGGTTACAGTGTCAATACTCAATGATCCAATGGGTCATTAAATGAGATGGGTCAATTTTGGGTTGATCCAATGGATATTGGGTTGGATTGGATTGAAAAATAAAATAGGTAAATTTTGGGTTGACCCAATGAATATTTATATGAATTGGGTTGGGTTTGGGTCAATTTTTTTGGATGAATTTGGATCGACCTATGGATTTGGGTCAATTTTGCTAGGTCTAATTTTTCTGCTCATTTGAACTCGTGATAATTTAATTAAATTGTTTTTCTTGCTGCTGAAGCTTGATAATTACGATTGATGAAGAAGATAATTTATTTATTGTCCATTCGTCTCACTTTTCTGTTTTATTGTCCATTCGTCTCACTTTTCTGTTTGGTTTGTTTTAAAATATAGTCCATTTAATAATTTTATCCTAGGATAAATTTATAAATTACCTATAATATCTTTATTTAATTTTTTAATCATCAATAATTTTTCATTCTTTTTCTTTTTTGAAACTCCACAATTTTCCATTGAATTCATTATTACCATTTTCTAAAAAAATTTAAAATAACGAAACATTTAAATTTTTTTGTATCTAAAAATAATGTTTTATTTTCTCTACATTTATATTGCATAATTTGTATTTTACATTAAGTAATTAAATTTGATAAAAAAATTATTGAGCATATAATTTTGATTTTGATCTCAATTTATACTAAAATAACTATTTAAAAACTTAATAAAATGTATAAAATTAGTAATTTTTGTGTTGGTTCAAATTGGGTAAATTCATTAGTATGTTTTAATGAATTTAAAAACGTTGAGGTATTCGAGCACAGTGGCTAACTCAATTTTAATTTGAATAATTGGTATTTTTAATTAAAAGTCAATTTTTAGTAATTGATTCAATTTTGTTAATTTTTTTTTTGATAAGTGGAGTAAGGGTATACATTGTTTCATGCTAAGTGGATCAAGGGTATACATTGAGTTAATAAAATTTAACAAAGCTTATACAATACATTGAGTTAATAAAATTAACAAAGGTCATGCACCAAATCATAAATTTATAAATTAAAAGAAGTAAAAAAATAAATTTAAAATTTATAAAGAATTAAAAGAAAAAACTTATTTAAAAAAAAGTGCATAAATTATTTTTCAAAAAACAAGATGTAAAAGCGTATACACTGTCAAATTGTAGGCAAAAACGAATATATTGCCAAATTGTGGGCAAAAGTGAATACATTGCCAAATTTCATACATTGTATTCATTTTGTTCTCAAAAAACCTGAATTTATTTTTATTAAACTAAATTTAATGTATTTATTTTTATCCAAACTGAATAAACTGTGTTCAATTATTCAAATTAAGCTTAAATTCAATTTTATTTTAATTGAATGGCACCTCTTCTTTTCAAAAATAATTTTTTTTATTTTTTATAAATTTTAAATTTATTTTATTTATTTCTTTTAATATTGATTATTTCCATCAAATTTTCCATTAATTCAAAAATATTAATCTAAAATCAATTGACTCAAATGTAGTTTCATTTAAATTCAATTAAAAATTAAATTGACATCAATTATCCAAATTGAAATCTCCAAAAACAATGTTTAAAAGAAAGTAAAGGCAGCAACTTAATGATACAATATTAATTCAATAGAATAATTAAGGCAATAATTCAAGAGATAAAAAAGTATATATATATATTACAAATATCATGGTTTATATTACATGGCAATAAATCTACGTCTATTTTTTTGCTCATTTGAACTCGTGATAATTTAATTAAATTGTTTTTCTTGCTGCTGAAGCTTGATAATTACAATTGATGAAAAAGATAATTTATTTATCGCCCATTCGTCTCACTTTTCTTTTTGGTTTTTTTTAAAATATAGTCCATTTAATAATTTTATCCTAGGATAAATTTATAAATTACCTATAATATCTTTATTTAATTTTTTAATCATCAACAATTTTTCATTCTTTTTTTTGAAACTCCACAATTTTCCATTCAATTCATTATTACCATTTTCTAAATAAATTTTAAATAACGAAACATTTAAAATTTTGTGTATCTAAAAATAATGTTTTATTTTCTCTACATTTATATTGCATAATTTGTATTTTACGTTAAGTACTTAAATTTGATAAAAAATTATTGAGCATATAATTTTGATTTTGATCTCAATTTATACTAAAATAACTATTTAAAAACTTAATAAAATGTATAACATTAGTAATTTTTGTGTTGGTTCAAATTGGGTAAATTCATTAGTATGTTTTAATGAATTTAAAAACATTGAGGTATTCGAGCACAGTGGCTAACTCAATTTAAATTTGAATAATTGTTATTTTTAATTAAAAGTCAATTTTTAGTAATTGAATCAATTGAAACTCAATTGATTCAATTTTGTTAATTTTTTGATGCTAAGTGGAATAAGGGTATACATTGTTTGATGCTAAGTGTATCAAGGGTATACATTGATTGAATAAAATTTTACAAAACTTATACAATGCATTGAGTTAATAAAAATTAACAAAGGGCATGCACCAAGTCATAAATTTATAAATTAAAAGAAGTAAATAAAATAAATTTAAAATTTATAAAGAATTAAAAGAAAAATTTTATTTTTGAAAGAAAAGGTACAAAAATTATTTAAAAAAAAAGGTATAGAAGCATATATACTGTCAAATTATAGGCAAAAGTGAAAACTTCATATAAATATATGGTAAATGATGTCTGTTACTTTTTTATTTTTCAACCAATAAAAGCCTAATTAACGAGTAAAATTTAAAATTTTTTTGATTTTTCAAGAAAAAGTTGAGAAATTCAATAACAATAACCGCTATTCATTTAAATCAATGGCTAAGTATCATGGGAATATATTAGTCAAGTTAAAAGTACATTTTTTTTCAAGGTATATTTGAATCGCTTAATTTGAGTCACAAAACTTTTCCCTTAACAAGATGCATAAGTCGTCCCCCATTGTTTTTCGGCCTTTTCTGTTTGTATTCTCAGTGCAATTAAAAAAATATTTAATGTTAATGTTTTTTATATTTTAAAAATTTAATAATAATTTTTCATATTTTTTATATAGATTGAATTTTTATTTAATTTTTTATATTTTGGTTGGATGTAAAATTATTTTAGATTTTGATTGGTTCAAAATTATTTTGCAAAATTAATAAACTGTATATTTTAATTTTATTAGTTCAATTTAAATTGAATTTGATGGGAGGCATTAAAAAAATATAGAGATATGTGTTTTTAAAGGGAAAAAAAAAAAGGAAACTCAATAAAAAAAATCTTGCATAAAGGCCTCAAAGGAGCCGGCCAGTATACATGATTCAGACGTTAGTAATAAAAAATTACCTATAGTGGTTACTTTTATTATTTTTGGTTATCCCTAATGCTAATGTTTATCTAAATACTATGTGTCTTAATTTATATTTACTCCACAATTTTAATTTTAATTTTAATTCCAATTCCAATTTTATTATTCTTCTAATATATTTAAAAAATAATCACAGTCCACCGACTAATGCCAAATAATTCCCAAATATTTAAAAATTAGGACATACTAAAAATCCGATTTATATTATTACATCTACTACTTGGGTAAAATTTGAAGTTTTAAACAAACATAAAAGGTTTTAATATTCATATACACTGGCATTTCCATAATGAAAACCATCAACCATTCACCTATATTATAACACAGAAATTACTTAATACCGTATAAATACACATTTATGGCCAAAAAAAAATTAAAAATTTACCGATAGTCTGATCACTTTTTTATAATTTAAACGGTCGACAGTTTTATCATTTTCTAATTTATTAGAATTAGATCTCATTTCCTCCTATTTTCAAATATGCAATTAAAAAATAAAAAAGATTACTAATAAATTCAAAGTGGTGCAAGATTAAATAACGATATCACTCAAATCTACAAAATTGAATCCACCAAATAAAAATGCCGCCATGCAACATTAATTTCTACCTAAGTCCTTGCCCTACAAGCATACAATAATTCCTACTAACAACTTGACCTCCAAGGTCCTTGGCCGCCAAACAAAGACAAGTCAAAGTCTTATTTGGCTCCAAAATCTTAAGCCGCCATAATGTCTTTTCTGACGCTTGGCAACAATAAATAAGCTTCTCCACAGAGACACTTATTAAAGGAAATTATTCCAAGTACTTATTTTGAAAATTGGAGGGATAATGGAAGAAATGGGCTGGAAAGGTCATGTTCTTATCCTCCCTTTCCCTGCACAGGGCCACCTAAACCCTCTGTTACAATTCGCTAAGCGTTTGATCTCAAAAGGAGTCAAAGCCACATTAGCAAATACTATCTTCATCAACAACTCCATGGATGCTGATCCCAATACCCCAATTCAGATTCAAACTATTTCTGATGGATTTGATGAAGGTGGTCTTGCACAGGCAGGGAGTGCAGAAGTTTATTTCTCAACATTTAAGGATGTTGGTTCGCAATCTTTAGCAAAATTAATCGACAAGCTTAAACATTCGAATCCCCCAATTAGTGCAGTGGTTTATGATGGGCACCTGACTTGGGTTCTTGATGTAGCCAAGCAATTTGGGTTGCTTGGAGTTGCGTTTCTCACTCAATCTTGTGCTGTCAATATTGTTTATTACCATGTTCAAAGAGGTCTTCTTCCTCTTCCACTGTCGGGCCCAACTGTTTCGCTTCCTGGATTGCCTCTGCTTCAAGTTTCAGATACATCCTCTTTTGTTTCTCTTCCTGCTTCATATCCAGTGCTTCTGAATATACTTTTAGACCAGTTTACAAACATTGATCAAGCAGATTGGATTCTTTGCAACTCCTTTTATGAATTGGAGCAAGAGGTATTTATTTTTCTTTTTTATTGGAAATATTAAGCTTGTTATTATAATTTATAGACAGTTATGGTATTTTTGTAATTAGGCGGCGGAATGGATGGCGAAACGGTGGCGGCTGAGGACGATAGGGCCAACAGTTCCATCAAAATACTTGGATAAGAGAATTGAAGATGATAAAGAATATGGGATCAATCTGTTCAAGGCAGATAATAGTACATGTATGGATTGGATACGTAATAAGCCTAATAGTTCAGTTGTGTATGTGTCGTTTGGGACCGTAGCAGGGCTTGGAGAAGAGCAAATGGAGGAGATTGCTTGGGGATTGAAGGCTACAAATTGCTACTTCTTATGGGTTGTTAGGGAAGCAGAGCAGTCTAAATTGCCTAAAAAATTGATAGAGGAAATATCTGAAAAGGGTTTGGTGGTGAAATGGTGCCCTCAATTGGAAGTGTTGTCAGATAAGGCAATTGGGTGCTTTGTTACACATTGTGGATTTAATTCAGTGCTTGAAGCTATGAGCTTAGGAGTCCCAATGGTGGGTATGCCTCTGTGGACAGACCAACCCACTAATGCTAAGTATGTGGAAGATGTTTGGAAAACTGGAATTAGAGCTAAGGCTGATGAGAAAGGTATTGTGAGAAGACGAGTGTTGGAGTTTTGCATAAGGGAAGTGATGGAGAGAGAGAAAGGTAAAGAGATCAAAGAGAATGTCAAGAAATGGAAGAAGTTAGGTATTGAGGCAATGCAAGAAGGTGGATCTTCAGATCAAAATATTGATGAATTTATAACCAAAATAATTAAGTAGCTCCTATATTTTCAATTTTCCAAATCTGGAATGAGTAATGGTTCTGATTGTTTGCTGTTTAAGAGTTCTTGTTTAGAAAGTCCATACCATCTATCTATACATAGCGGTTTGATTTGAAATTTAAATTTTTTCATGCTTTAGAAATCGCTTGCTATATATTTGATTTCTCTTGATTATAATTACTAACAAAATTATTAGGATTGAGAAAAAAAAATGGAAAATCGTTAAATCGAATTCAAGCAACTTTAACGGTTAACCAATCCAATGTGTGAATGTAAACTTTAATTTTTAAAATTATGGTCAATAAACTTGCATTTAAATATAAGTATCTAATTAATCGGTAATTAATGAATAATCAGTTTATATATAATTTTACACATATGTATGAATATGAGAATAATTTTCATATGTATCCGTATTATACTCTAATATTACAATGTAGATGACCAAATTAATATTTATATAATTTTATTTTAGTGTATTATTATTAAATTTGAATGACTTGTATTTTATTTTTAAAACTTGAAAAATTTATCTTTTAATTTGATGAATAGGTTGAAATTTTCTTATATACGGTTTATATTTAATTCTTTTAACAGTTAATTAATAAAAATTTACTGATATTATTTAGTGGTTAACCGGCTATTAATGGACTGAACTTAAATTTTAATTTTAAAAGATCGATTTTAATGAATTGGAGTTTAAAAAAGGTTATAAACCGATAAATTAATCCATACCCACAGCTAGTAACTATAAACATCCAAATCAAGTTATAAGCATCTAAATGAGATTGGAAGATTTGAAAAGTAATCTTTTTAAATTCTATCAGAACTATATTATACGTATATGCCTTGATAGAAAAGACACAAATGAAGTCCCAATCTTGGATTAATTTAATCTAAATTTCCAATATGATGGATACAGAGAGCAGAATTCTTAATATTATCTACTCCAATTTAATAAACAAATAAATAAATAAGAAATATCACATAAATGCTTGGTTCTGATTTATTTCAATGCTTTCCTCCTTCCACTATCATTTATTGTCTGTACTTCGGCGTTAAATATGCTGGCTAGTTAGGTACACAAGTATTTTTAGACGATAAGTTATTTTTAATAAATATTATAATTATAATTTTCTCACAACTTTTAAAAAATCAAACTATAATTGAAAATATAAAACATATAAAATAAAATATAAACAAATATATTTGAGAATTCATTGTACAAAATTAATTACATTTTTAATTTTATTAATAATTTTTGTACATCAATTGCAAATACTATAACTAATAATAGCATTTTATTTTAATACCAAGTTTAGTACTAATATTAATGCATTGTTATTTTGTTTTCATGTTATATTATAAAGTTCAGTTTTACTTTTTTGGTAGATTTATTTTTGGCACTACTATAGATATAAATAAAAAAATTAAATATAAAATGTAATGACTCATTTATTAATTTAAAGAAAATAACAAATCAGTAAGACTTTATTAATAATCTATATACAAAAAAAAAACAATAATGTTGACAGGTATCCTACATAAATTTAGATTATATAGTTGGACTAATTAAATTTTGGCTATATTAATTAGAAACAATATCAATAATTCAAAAAATAGTAAAGAATTACTTGAAAGAAGATGTTACATCCGTGGGGAGCCATTTGATTTTCTATCATGCGAGCTATTATAAATAAAAAGAAAAAAAAAAGAAAGAAAAGAAGCAACGGTGAAATCCAAAGGATTAGATTTGTGATTTGTGATTAAATAATATATGTTTATCGGTTTAAGTCAGTCCAATAATAAAATATTAATTTAATTTAAAAATATTCACCACACTACATACTTTTGTTTTATATATTGTGTGGATGTTTTACGTCACTTTAACCTTGATTTGAGAGTGATGTCACTGCATGCGTAATCAGGCTGACCTTATGGGTCCACACATTGTTGTCTTTTCATTTGATTTTATAACTCTTTCTTATAGGTCTCATTTTCTCTGATTATATTATTGAGATTAAATTAATTATATAGTTCAATTTTCTTTGCAAATTAACATTATTCATTCTTTCTACCAGCGGCGGAGCCACACTTCAGTGAGGGCGTGCCTGTAATTTGGAATATATATATATATATATATATGCACACTGAAAACCCCTAATTTATTTTAAGTGTCCCCTCTCAAATTTTAATCTAATAATGATTATATAATTTTTTTTATTAAATTATACAAATTAAAATAGGATAATGCAAATCAATTGAAATTGAAAATTAAACGATAACTATGAAAAAAAATATATCAAAGGCCCAATCAATTCGGCCCAATAACGTTTGATTAGGCTAGAGCCCATCAACTAAAAAGCAAAGCGTGAGTTGAAAGATAGCACAGGAAGGCGTGATATCCGATCGGACTGATGGAACAACACGTCCTGTTAACCTACTGACACAAGCCAACGCCCATACTCTCTACCTGCTCCCCATCACATCGCCGCTCAACTACTCTAACTGCCGGTTATCATTCCCAAGGTACTCGAGTACTCCTCTAAATAACTCCTATAAATAGCCTAAAATGCAATGGCTCCAGGTATTGAACATCCGAGACTCTCTCTTTTCAAGCACTCTTTCTCTAAAAGCTACTAACTTAAGCTTCAGAGTACTAACGTCTGAGTCCGACCGAGCACTCCATTTTACAGGTCTTTCCATCCGATCGGATCTGCTATTGCTAGCTCTCCCTTTTACAGATAAAACCAAAATCTGCTTTATCATTTGGTGCTTTCGTTGAGAGCCATGGTAGATTCAAGATCTTACGAACGTACAGCCCATGGAGAGCGTAATCCCAACAACCAAGACAGATCCGAACCTTCAAGACTGAGAGAGAGAGAGCTTTTAGATCACCAGTCGAATGCGATCCCCTTCTAAACCTTGATGATGTGGTTGCACGACAGCAGGGGAATGCCCCTATTACTGTGGGAGACATGCGTGCTGTTCTTAGTCTCCTCACTGAGAGTGTGGTCCAAGCCTTGGAAATGGGAAGAACGCCCAGAACCTCCGAAAGCGGCCAGGAGATGCTTTTAATGGCCGAAGATTTCCGAAGAGGAAGAAATAGAGGGATTTTTCTCAGAGAGCCAAGCGCTCATGATGAAAAAAGCGCAGGCACTAGAATCACGAACAAATACGATAAGGGGAAGGAAACAATGTTTTCGAGGCGAGATGCTCCTCATATTCCTAGTAGATCATGCGCCTTACCCTTTGGTGATGATTTGACCTATGTATGTGTGCCAAATCGCAATTGCTTCCAAAGGACAAAAGAAGAGTTCACTTCTGCAACGATGAGCAAGGAGAATGAATGGTTTAAGCAAAAACTTGAAAGGTTTGGTTTGGCAGAGCCAATGAAAGGGATGTCTGAGAGGAACGCTTGCAACAGCACCTCCCCTTCCTGCAAAAAAATCACGGAGTTTGAGCTGCCTCCCAGATGGAGAGACGTGGCCATGGACAAATATATAAGTAAAATTGATCATGCCATTCACCTTGTGGAATTTTTTACTAAAGTGCAGGTCTACACCTTCGATGAAAGGATTGCCTGTAGAGTTTTTCCAACCACCTTAGGAGGGGCGCTTTGAAATGGTTCCTCAGACTCCCGTATACATCAATCACCTCATTCAGGCAACTCAAAAAATTGTTCATGACGCGATTCCACGTGCAAACAAGCGTATCAAAGTTAGTCAATAGCCTATGCAACCTTTACCAAAGAACTGATGAAAGTTTTAGAGACTACATCATTTGCTTCCAAGCTGCAATGTTGGAAACAGAGGATTTAAGTGTGGAATTGGCATCAACTGCCTTGGCAAAAGGCGTCACGAATCGTCCATTCACCGAATCACTGACAGCAAGGCCACTAAGTAGTTTTCTCGACCTGATGGACAGGGTTAAGTGGTGCATCTAGTTAGACGATGACCTAAAGACCAACAGAATTGGGAAAACCAATGTAATGGACAGACTGCGATATTCAGATGGTCGGCCATTCAGTAGAACCCCTGCATCCGATTGAGCAGAAGGGCAGCTTAAGAGGTCGATTTTCTTGAGGATTATGGAGATGGGAAATGAGGACAAACAGAATAAAACTAACCGTCGCAATAATTGGTTGGCAGGGACCTCCACTTCCCTCAGTGCCGGTTCCTCTCACATGCCAATGAGCGCCAAAAGAAAATATGGAAAAAATAACCAACCCAAAAGGGACAAGTAGGAGAAGAAACAGTGGAGGCCGCGACAAAAGTCGTGAGCTATATCACGATGTCGGATGCTCGAACCAATGAACGAGAAAGCTCCTGTAAGTTGTCTAACGATGGAAATGAGGTGACTGGTTCAACACAAAAACCAAGGTGGACAAATCGAAGAGATCAACAAATAATGGTAAAATCAGGTGCAATTGTTATAATTTGAGTTCTTAAAAAAGCATTTGTACTGAATTTAAATGTTCTCTCATTTTTCTATAATAAACACTGAAATACCAGTCCGTCTTAATATTATTTGTTTTGTTATCTAAAGATCTATTTTCGAGTTCTTAATAAGGCAGCAATAAAAAAAGGGGCTACAACATACGAAAAGCTGTTGAAAATTTCAACACCATGACGCGCACAAAATAAATATCTCCACACAGTAAAAATAACTTAAAAAATAGGTACGTGTCCAAAACTCATGAATTTAATACCAGTCATTTAAGCAGACTTATTAACTCTGCAGCAAACCAATTTTTGGATCGGATCATTTTGCCGTCAGGAGTTCGAAACAAAGGCCACAAGGGCTGTCGACCTCACCCCGATTGGTTGTTATCCTTCAATGGCGTAACTCCATCACTAGGCTTGATGTCAATCCCGAGCACGAAATACGAAAGCTCCCCTTTATTGTAAGTTCGTCTACTAGGTTCGATGTTATTCTTGAACCCAAAATACAAGACGCCTCCATTCGATCTCCACTGACTTGTTCGCTAGATTCAACGCCTATCCTGAATCCAAAATGTGAAGGTCAACAGCTGAGTTAACTAACTCTCTCAAACAAATATCTGATTAGAACAATATTAAAGACTGGAACATCATCCACTGCACCTTATGTAATAAATCTAAGTCACAATTATTGACTAAACAGTTTATTTTGTACATTCAATCATGCTAAGCAATTGTTGATAGAATTGTGTACTATAATGCTTGAAATGCATGGTGAAGTTCAGGGAGTACTTTTCTTAGCCGGTTTCATATATTCTCCATGGGTGATTTACCCGAATCTCCTCAGTCAATTTAATATCTTCTTTTTAACTGATCTTATGATGAGTATTGTTAAAATAAGAATTACAGTTTACAAACGCCACTGAGAGGAAGATCTAATATTATATATGAATAATTCTTATAAAGTGGGGACAAAATCATTACAATCAAAAATTACACCTCTATGTCAACTATCTCTACACTAGAAGAAGGCCCCGTAGAAATATCGGTAGGAGGCTTAGGAGATTCCGTTGTTTTCCCAGCAGCATTCTTTGTCAGCAAGAAAGTTGCAGCCTCAAATTTGATCTTCGCACCGACGTCTGATTGAGATAATACAGGGTCTCGAGGGACTTCACGATCATCATCGTTAGTAGAAGGATTGGGCAAGATACCCGGATCAGCCATCCAGCTGAGATCAGCTTCAGAGAAATGCTTGTCGGCTTCATAAATTAGCCATGTCAGCAATTTTTCTTGGGCTTCTCCTAGTTGATCCAAGATTTCCTCCTTTTGGAAAGAAAGTTCTCCCTCAAGCTTCTTTCTCTGCGCCTTTTCTTTTTCCAAGGTAGCTTGCAATGACTCTCGCTCCCCACGTAGAAAATCATGCTTGAATTTAGTCTTGGAGCATTTAGCAGATAGACGGGTGCATTTGCCTCTCAGTCTGGTCGCCTCTTCTTCGAACTTTTATGCTAAGGAACTCTCGGCTGTCAGACAGGCTACATCTCCTTTGAGGTGGTCGACCTCTTTCTGTCGAGCTTTCAGATCTTGAGAAAGAAGAGTGAACTCCTTTTTCAGCTTTTCAACTTCCGATCGGGTAAGCAGAAACTCCTTTCTAGTTGAATCATATTTGACTTTCGCTTCCTTCCTAACCTAGTTGAAATCTTCTCATTTCCTTTAGCCAAGATTAGCCACACCATACAAATGGAAACCCCTTTTTATCAACTAAAATTCAAATAAGAAGAAGAGGAAGGGCTGAGTAATCAAGAAGATAAAGGATAATAGGAAGAAAGGACGTCCAGAATAAGAATTTTGAAAACATACCTTCAGACTTTGTTGTTGAAAAAGGTTGCATTCTCTGGACAGTGTGTTGGGATCTCCCATTGCCTTAAAATTGTTCTCCTGGAGCATGCCTTGGCACAAAAAGCTTGACACCGCCTTATTTTCAAAAGACCAGCCATCGCCAAATGAATTTTTTAGAACTTCTCCTAGCGATGTAGCACGCCTTTCGAAAATTCTGGCAGCAACACTCCGAGCGGACTCATCCCGAAGGGGCTCCTTGCCCTTTGTGGTAACCCTAACATCCAGAGCAGCCACCAGTTTGACATCTTTCCTCCTGGCCGCCTCTTCAGCTCTCCTCTGTGTACTTTCACCTACTGGGAATGCGTTGGTTTTAGCTGATCTCGTTTGAGAAAGAACTGGACGCTCTCCCTCTGAATCGGTTTCGTCCCTCAATAAAAAATGCTGTAGGGGGGCTGACCCTTTGACAAAGGCTATGCAACAGTAGACACTGAAAGAAGCTGAAGGGGAAGGGAGGTCGGAGCGCTGGCAGAGGGCGCGGAAGCTTACAATTCTGAAGAAGACACTAGCTTTCTCTTTTTTAACTTTCTCTCTTCCTTGGCTACACGTTCTGCCTCTATCTTTACCTTAGCTCGGTCAACCAATTGCTTAGCAACATCATCTCCCTTTTTCATCATGCCTGCAGCTACAAAAATAAAAGATAATTACTCTCCAGCCAATGCATATTTCATCAACATGCAATCCATGATGTTCAAATATGCACTTAATCATAATGCTCATGATCTGTGCCAATATCAACATCAGATTGCCAAGGAGATAATCAGAATTTGTATGGTTTCCTCATGTATTTGACATCTCTCCCTACAAGGACCGATCGAACACTTTATCCTTCAAATGCAGTAGCTACATCCGATCGAATTATATACACGATAAGTGTTCCAGTCCCCACCAAAAAAGAATCTTCTTCAAAGCCATACGTGGAAGACGATACAACGAACAACTTCCTTTATGGCCAGGTCTTGAGACAGAGTATTGATCTCTGTCCACTCGAAAGACCAAGGGCAATTCTATAGCACTTAAGAATTATAATTTCAGAGGCATTGAGGGGAAGCCTTAACCCCACACCCAAGCTCCGTGAATGGCAAATATCTCCTCAAGCCGCTCGTTGTCTTCACGACCAAGAAGTCCCTAGGTCGTCATCTTGGACTTAGGCCAGGTCATCACAGGGGTCTCTATTGAGAAATCATATAGAGAAAAAATCTCAGTCATCCCTTACGTGAATTTTGAAGGACGAGCCGCTGTCCCATAACCTTTCTAAGCTCTAAGAAATCCCCTGTTTATAGATTGATTGCTGCTCGAAACCATCTTTCACGGGAGGGGAGGGATAATGGTGATGTTATGAAAAATGAAGAAAATTAAAAGGGCAAAAGTTATCTACTTACTTGGAAAATACAATATCCTTGTAAGAAATACTGAAATCTCCGGATCTTTGGAGTATGAAGTCCAAAAAATTTTTGCACATAAACATTACAAATAAACTTCACAAAGAGAATTTGGCAGAGCACTATTAAGAATCGATAAAAAGAGGAAGAGGTCACCCAAAAATTACTAATTTATAGACTCAAAAACTTCTGAAACTTTCCAAACACCTCAACAATTGAATAACCGCCACGCGTTCCCAAATCATTATGGCAGTTTTGGAAAAGAGGTGGCACCCTCGGCACGTGCATCAACAATAAATGCATAATGGCTTAAATGAACAGGCGTGAATTATCAGATTCAAGCCAAATTCAAAAGATCCTGCCAAAATGCTAAAGCACTAAAACACCCCTTTTTGCTAAAATATTGGCCTTAAGTTCACTTTCGTCACCCATCCGCAGAGAAATGGGATGACTGAGGTTTTCAATCGGACACGCCTGAGAGGCTTGAAAAAATGACTTGGCAAAGCCAAAGGCAGTTGGACTGAAGAACTACAAAATGTCTTATAATCTTACAGGACCTCTCCAAGAGCCGGTACCCATCAAATGCCATTTTCTCTTGTCCAACTGTACAGTATTCTATTCCGACCCTATGAATGTCTTGGATAGATGCCAAGATTCGGACCTATTAGAAGAAAGGAAAGAAGTCGCCTATGCCATGATTGCAGTATACAAATAAAGAATCATTAAAAACTGTAACTTAAAAAAGCAAAAACCCCTAATGTGGTTAATCTTGTGCCCAGAAAGGCCAATATAGGCACTGGAAATGATGGAAACCGAAAGCTCACTCCAAATCGGGAAGGCGCCCTATGAAATCTCCAAAGTCCTCAGCTCCGATACTTATAGATCAGGGACCCTTGAAAGGTATGTTTTTATTTATTTGTTATTAGGTTTGTTTTTTTGTCTGCATGTTGATTTTCTTTTTCCAGTCAACGAAAATCTCGATTAATGAATACTCCGAATCCAATCGCCGTAATTCGATCGTGGTACAGATCCCTCGCTAGGCTTGATGTTCGTCCCAAGCCCAAAATGCGAATAGTTTTTCTCCATAAAGCCACTATTTGGCCAAAATATCCCTTAGCAAATAATCTCCATAAAACCACTGTTTGGCCAAAATATCCCTTAGTGGATAATCTCCATAAAGCCAATGTTTGGCCAAAATATCCCTTAACGGATAATCTTCATAAAGCCACTGTTTGGCCAAAATATACCTTAGCAGATAATCTCCATAAAGCCATTGTTTAGCCAAAATATTCCTTAGCGGATAATCTCTATAAAGCCACTGATTGGCCAAAATATCTCTTGGCGGATAATCTCCGCAAAACCATTAATTTCTACATAGTCCGAATGGATCCCCCACCGATGAGTATGCGAGACGAGGGCCTCAGCGCCCAAATACCTCTTACCCAATCGGTGAGTGAACGATCCGTCATAAAATTGAAGACTTAATTTTGGTCGATGGTGTCAGGACCCAACTATCACCCTAGTTGTAAATGTTTAAGAATGAATGATTTTATGAATTTATGTTTGATTAAGACTAAGATATATATATATATATATAAAGAGCAAGGAGGGCAAGTGATATGTTTAATTTATGTTATGAGTTGAATATAAATTATTTGATATGAAATGTTTAAGGGTGAAATTGAAATAAATAGTATGAGGTTGAGGTGAAATTAGGAATGATTGGGAGGAGGCTAAGGTAAATGTTATTAGGCATTTTTATTTTGACCAAAGGTTTGGGTCAACAATTAAAAAAGAGATAAATGGGGGGTTATTATTATTATTATTATTATTATTATTAAAAAAAACAAAAGAAGAAAGGGATGAGGGGAGAGGAGAGATCGGGTTTTGAAGGGAAGGGGTGTTCGGACCCGTCATCAGGGGCAGATCACCGGTGATCTCCCTACCAGCATTTCCTCCCTCTCCTGGCCACTGGCAGCGTCGCTCCTCCATCATCGAAGGACCTTGATTTTTGCTCCACCATTTCTCCCTTTCTTCTCTTCCACCGAGGCTTCTCTCTCCTTTTTCGGCGAGCGACGGCGGCGGCTAATGGCACGACCACCACCGGAGAACTTCCAGTGACGGATCGACCCTCTGCATGCCTTCAGTTTCCTCTCAATCACCGGTGTTAGGGAGATCAGAAGTGTGGTGGCCGCTACCTTTCAGCGTGTTTTTACGGCGGCTTGAGATGGCGGTAAGGCGCGTGACCATCGCCGGCAGGCTTGTGGTGGCGTGGCCTTCCTTCCGACACTGACTGTGCATCTCCGATGAGGCTCCGATGACCGGTCCGGCGAGCAACGGTAAAAGGTAGTTGAAGCTAATTTTTGACTCTATAGGTAAGGGATATTGAAATTCTCTCTTTCACAGTTAGATAAATAAATTCTGAAATTTCATGGAAAGTTATTGTATGCTTAATATAAATGTTTGTCTCAGTGTCTATGAAATGATATAATACAGGAACTAAGTGTAATTGAATGGTAAATTAGGAAATTGTTATGGAAGGATTTCAAGGCTTATGGATTGATAACAACAAAAAAAAAAAAACAAAAATGTTGGAGATGAAAAAGGAACAAACAACTTATTTTGAAGAATTTGTAAATTATCTAGATTATTCATAGATTTAATTTTGTTATCAGAAATGATTGAACTTATGGAAAAAGGGTCATGAAAATTATTAATAAACATTAATGGTATGTAAGAGATATTGATAGACTTTGAAACTATTATTTAATGGTGAATTTAAGATGTGATTTTATTAGAATTTCAAGTAAACTTTAATTAAGGGATTTAGATAAGTTTATAAAAATTTAAGTAGCGATAGGTGTTTAGTATTGTATGCCAATTCCTTGGATTGGGTTGGGTAATGATGGAGTTAAAGCAAATGCATCAATATGACAGAAAGCAAATTTAATTGTGTATGTGTAATTCTTGGACCAAATTGATTTATTAAAGATGGAGTATGTATGATAGCATTTGAGATTTATTTGTCTTGAACTATTTATGATATAACTAAAGAACGATGAATTATATTGGTTAATATGATTGATGTTTTAATTAGTTTTAATGGAGTTGAGGCTGACATATAGATAAAATAATTCATAGTACTCTTGAAGTTTGTAATGCTGTCTTAATTAATTCTTGGAATTAATCTCCAGTTGAGAAGTTTCATAGGTAGTAATGGAAAATAATGCTGGAAAATTAGTGGTTATAGGTAAAAGATCATACTTTGAGTTTGTAGGCTGAATTGGGGAACTATAGTTTTCTTGTTTTAATCGAGAGGTAACGTTGTATCATGCGTTCACTTGATTTATTTTGAGCAATAAAGACATATATTCATAAAATTAATGTGTAATTAACCTTATAGCAGTCCTTGAAGTTTGATAAGCATTGATCATAAGTATTTTGGTTGGTAAATATTGGTTATATGTTAAAAATTATTAATAGATTAAGGAGCTAGTATTTGACAATGGGCTTAAGATGTAAATTATAATAGAAGTTTAATTGGAGTTTCTGAAATAAGTGGAGATTTAATGGGTTATTAGTATTAGATTTACTTAAGAATGTTTAAAAGTGAATTACTATTAGATGATGGAGTTATAATTCTAAAATGTGAACTTGTTTTGAAATAAGCTCGTTGTATAAACTTAATGATATAAAAATGCAAGGATTTTAGTAAGAATTCTTTATGTTATCCTATTGGTAACAAATGTATTGAATAACTATTATTTAAATTATTGATCCCCATAATTGAATAAACTATACGTGAGAATTATAATGTTATGATACAAAGTAAGTAATAATGTAATTAGTATAGTGGCAAGCTATTGGTATAAAGGTCAAATATTTACTTCCCTTGATAAATTCTTGCTCGGTACTTGAATAACAATTAGGAATATCATTATATGTAATAGAGTAGATATAGTGGTATGTTTTTGCTTTTATGATATCGTGTGAAACTGATATTAAAATACGATGCTTTTACACGTGGTTGTTTTAGTATATGACTATTTAAGATCATATAGTTACATATGTAAGTATGATGTGAAACTTATATGCATATACATACATTTCTATTAAAAGTGACGCATTGAATGTATGTATTAAATATAGTATTAGAGTGTGAATGTATGGTGATTAAATTAAGTACAGTGAAGCATGGGAGATGGATATGATGAACCATACAGGTATGTCCTTCTGTAGTGATTATGTGTTTATATGTTGATTCTCGCATCAATAGTCTAAATAATGGTATATGAATTTATTCTTATGAACATAAAATAGTCAGGTATGAACTATCATGATTAGTATAAGTATTGTTCACATATGGTTATTAGATTGTTTAAAGTAATTTGAAAGAATTTGCATAAAATAGATTCCTCTGATGACTGAAGAATGTTTTAAAGAGAATTTACTGAATTATTGTGAAATAATTCATGACATGAGTGAAAAATGGTTAACAAACTGTATTTTCTGGATTGAAAAGGAATTGAAATGATGAGAAATTTGATAAATGTTTTGAAAGCAAGTGACAATTGTGCCCTTAGAAAGAGTTAGGCAGTAAAATCTAGCTTAGGATATAATTGGCTGGCCATAGGGATATCTGTACCGCGGTGCAAGTCATGGTGACTTACTATGCTATGGACTGGATCTCTGATCACCATGACTTCTCTGTCTCTGTACTCTGCTTTGTGAGAATTGGCCCTTTGGGGGTCATTTCTTTATCTCTGTTATGGCTCGGTGGGGTCCACGTCCCGTATATCCGGTTTTAGATTTTTCTATCGGGTCTATACTAGGGGCACTAATATGAAAATAAGTTAAAAAGTATAAAATATAAGAAATGTTATAGTTCAGAACTAATTTGCATAAGAACTAATAGAATGTTACAATATTGATGAGTATGTGATTCTTTAATACTATATAAGCTGGTTTCTTAATTTGTTATATATATATATACAACTCTGTTACGGGTCAAGTATATAATATTTGGTATAATATGATGTTATGTAACCTATAGTTCACCTTACTAAGTTTGTCTTAATGATTACATGAATGTGAGTTTATAATGCATACTATGTTTTAATGATGTATATATATGAAGGAATTATGCCAAACATTTTCTGTGGTAACAATTACTGATGAATTGCTTATTGAGTTGTTAAGTTTTGTGGCCTATACGAGTAATATGTTCCTTCTTTTATGCTTGTGATTTATTGCTGAATGTAAAAGCTTGGATCTAAGGAAATTAAAGGTATTAACTGGCTGTTTTATCAGACTTTGTACTTATATAATTGAGGTTAAGTGTTGTAAAGATTATCTTTAGATTATTTTGTTCCCCACTAAGCTTTATAGCTTAGCATGGGTTTTGTTATCCGTGTAGGTATCAGGATAGGCCTGTTTCTGGTTAGACAGCTGCTTTGGTTCAACCATCTGAAGAGGAGATCTAATCTGGGTAGTTCAAACTTTGAGGTGTATAGATGTAGCGAGGTGATCTAAATGTAAATTGTTCTTTATTTTGGAGTATTATTATGGCTTTAGAATGTAATATGTAATATTGATTCATCTTAGGAAATGTGATTAATAATGAGAATGGATGTATGAGATGCATGTTGAAATTATTTTTGTATTGTGTTGCCCCTGAAGGGCTGAGAAAATTGTCTGATTTTTAGGTGGATTAGATAAGTTTTCAGACGTTATATTGTCGGATTTTTATTTGGTGATTAGTTAAGTGGACAATTATAGTTTAATTGGTATACTTAAATTTTAAGGATTTCGTTTTGGGCAAGCCTGCAGTCGATGGAGCAGTTAAGGTTTTTTTTTTTAAAAAAAAAAATTTTAGGTCATCGCATGGTTCAGTCAGTCTGTTCAGAGGGTGTTATAGATGGTACATCCCAATCGATGAATCAACATGGTGCAACTTATCTGATAGGCTTAATATGGCCACAAATATGGTAAAGTCGAAGTCCATTCATTTAGAATAAGTGCTTCCATCAGGCTCGATGTTCGTGCCCGGCCTAAGACAATGAGAGATAGAAAAATCATTCATCATGCATAATTCTCAGACTAACATCCGATCGGATAATTCTTCAATTAAGTTAAAGGTTGAAACGTTGCCTGTTGTGCTTAAGGTGATAAGTCTGAATCACAACACTCGTATAACCAATCAGGCATATTAAATCCGGTCGGATTAAATAATTGTCGATCTAAAATGGTCATACATTATAATGCTCGAAAAGCACTTTAAAATTCAGGAAGTATTCTCTTTAGTCAATTGTACGCATTCCCCATGACTGATTTCATATGCTCTCCATGGTTTATAATGCTTAACTATTATCATGAAAAAATTTTGTCCAAAATAAGAATTGCAGTGTGAAGGCGCAATTGAAAGTCAAATCGGCTTTTATATATGAAGAGTTCTTACAAGTTACAAAGCGAAGGAGAAAACCATTACAAAAGATAAATTATTACAAACACCTATGTTTCTATATCTGCAATAGCTTTCGCTTCTCCTGTGTGTCGATCGGCATCCACACATTTCCCTTGATAGAAAGCAGCTATGCCATGCAGGCACAGAATCAACCTAGATCATCGGGTATGTGAAATGAGGACAGAATACTATTGTAGCAATTAATGTTCATTTGGGGCAGCACCCTAAGAACAAAGCGGACAATATTTGTGAAAGCCCAAATGGACTCCTCACCATCGGGTACGTGAAATGAGGATTCCAGTACCCAAACACCTCGTGCCCGATTGATTAGAGGCAAAAGTTTGGCAACAATACAAACTCTGAGGCTAATACTGAGCAAAATCGGACGTGTTGACAGCTTTAATGGTGATGGTTTCCCTCATATTAATGCTAGTTTATACAATAATTGAAAAGTGCACAGAATTTGGCTAAGATCATAGTATAAAATTGAAGCACGCTGAAAGATGCATGGTCCAAAAAGTTGTTACAACTTCCAATAACATGGAAAAACGTATGTTACATTATTTCTGAGGCTGTGTCCGCAGATGGCGAACGAGCGTCTTATAGCTCCCACACCTATGCACCCCCTCTTTCATCACCATGAAATGTGGGTGAACCATTAAATGAACCTCAGCAAGCATATTGTATTATGCAAAAATTTCATCTACCTCCGCTTCCATGAGTTTCGAAGGATGAGTCGCAGTCTCACAGCCTTTATAAGCTTCAAGAAAACTCTCCCCTGTAGATTTAATGCTATTTGGAGTCGTCTCTGATGAAGGGAAGAAGTAAAAAGCGATATTGTGAATAAGGAATTACTCGGGTAATCTTACAAAAAACTTTGAAATAACTGAAAATGACAAAGTTTGTGAAAAAATGCCTGACAGAGTTCTGTTAGGGATCACTGAAAAATAAAAAAAATCTCCCCAAAGTCATCTATTTATAGGCTCCAAGCTTCTAGAGTTCTCTAACTGCCTCTCTGTTGGACAATCCCATCGTGTCCTCAATCAGTTAAATACATAGCGGAGAGCGAAACGTCGCCCTCGACGCATGTGCAGGTGTTAACTGCACAACGGAGAATGAAGCGTCGCCCTCGACGCGTGTGCAGGTGTTAATTGTACAACGGAGAATGAAGCGTTGCCCTCGGTACGTGTGCAGGTATTAAGTGCATAATGGTTGTCCAAAATTGGTAGACATATCTCCTCAAGCGGGCACTTCCCAAAAATTCAAAAATCCCGTCAAAAGGCTCAAACCGCCCGATCAGACCTTTTGAAGGGGGGACAAGTGATAACTATGAAAAAAATATATCCAAGGCCCAATCAAGCCGGCTCAATAATGTTTGGTCAGGCCCATAACCCATCAACTAAAAAGTAAAGCATGAGCTAGAAGATAGCAGAAGAAGACGTGATGTCCAATCGGACTGATGGGACAGCATGTCCTGTCAACCCACTGACACAAGCTAACGCTCATACTCTCCACCTGCTCCCTGTCATATCGCCGCTCACCTACTCCAACTACCAGTTATCATCCCCAAGGTACTCGAGTACCCCTCCAAATAACTCATGTAAATAGCCTAAAATGTGATGGCTCCAGGAATTGAACAGTCGAGACTCTCTCTCTTCAAGCACTCTTTCTTTAAAAGCTACAAACTTAAGTTTCGGAGTGTTAATGCTCGGATCCGATCGGGCATTCCTTTTTGCAGGTCTTTCCATCCGATCGGATCCGCAATCGCCAGCTCTCTTTCTTAGAGATAAAGTCAAAATCTGCTTTGTCATTAAATAAATAGTAAAATTTAAATATTATATCTTTTGTACAAAAATAAAATTACATTAATTTAAAAAAAAATAAAACAATAAATATCAACTTATTTAATAACTTAAGTTCACGGCAAATAGCCAAATACACTTTTTATTTTTATTTTTTTATATTCATGCATACTTTTTTACCCTATTTTGCTTTTCTTATTGCAAATTTTTAAGATTTTCAAAATTTAAAGTAGGATTTATGGCTATTTTTTATCACTTCAATCGAATTGGTAAAAAAATTTCACTTTTTCTTGTAGTTTTTAATACTGTGATTATTAATTTTTTTAATTAATTTTTTATTATTTTATAGATTATTTAACTTTTATTAAGTTGAATATGTATTTTAACACCGAACTCGAATAAAAGTAAAAAAAAGGTTAATTACAAATTAAGACTCAGATTATAGGTTATTTTACAATATAGGATTCGATTTTCAAAATCTTACAATGTCATTTTTCAACTTTGATTCTTTTTTCAATTGAGAGATTTCATCACTATTTTATTGTTATTTTGCCACGGAAAATGACGGAATAGCTATGAAATTTCTTAATTGAAAGAGGAATCAAAATTGAAAGTTGACATTGTAAAATTTTAAAAATAAAGTCCAATATTGTAAGGTACTTTATAATTGAGACCCTTTTTTTGTGATTAACCATTAAAAGAATAAATAATCTTGGTGATAATTAATTAAAATGAAATATTTTTTTTGTTAATTTTGATAATATTAACGTTGAGTTAATTATATAACGATTTTAAAATATTAAATTATGTCGAGAATAATTGTAAAAAATATATTTTTATTTAATTTTAAATATTATATTTTGTTAAATTTAAATGAAATATTTTATTATAATATAATTTATATATTTTTAGTTTTTAATTTTTTTATATTAAAATTATAATATGTGCTTCGTTGACTGTTGGATATGGCTCCGCGACAGCTTTCTACGTAAAAGTCACGAATCAACTGACATAAAAAAAAATCCACAAATGTATAGAAGAATTTTAAGGCTGAAAGTGGGTTTTGTCTTTTGATTACTATGTCGGAAGGACTGAAAAGTAGCACATTCATTGAATTAAAACAGCTGAAACTAGAGGTGGCAAATGGACGGGTTGGATGGGTTTGGGTTGGGTCATTAATGGATGGGTTATTAATGGGTTGGGTCATTAATGAGTCAAAAAATATGGATCATTAATGGGTTGGGTCATTAATGGGTTGGGTTGATTTGGGTCGACCCATGGGTTTGGGTTAATTTTAAATATTTATTTTTAAAAACATATCCAATCGTAAACATATTGAAAGTTTTTATTTAATATTTCGTTATGTTGAATTAAATGATTGTAAACATATCCAATCGTATCAATTTTTTCTTTTTTTTTGTGTCCATTTTTAACATTAAAGTAAATTATTTAAAATATATTTTTCGTATTATTGACTCGCTATCTTTTTCGTATTTTTGACTTTTGGAAGCCTATTTGACCTCAAATTCACTTCAAATTTCAACCATAGGTTCACATTGACTATTCCTTTCAAATGATCCAATAAAATATTTTTGACTTTCGGATGTCATTTCGGATCCGAAAAATACTCTTCACTGTCGAAAAATAAAATAAAATAAAAAGAATTGTTATTATGTATATATATAATGAGATCTTTAAATTATTTATTTGAAATACGATTATTTTTTGTATCAATTTTTTCTTTTTTTTTTCTTTTTTTGTCCATTTTTAACATTAAAGTAAATTATTTAAAATATATTTTTCGTATTATTGATTCGCTACCTTTTTCGTATTTTTGACTTTTGGAAGCCTATTTGACCTCAAATTCACTTCAAATTTCAACCATAGGCTCACCTTGACTATTCCTTTCAAATGGTCCAATAAAATATTTTTGACTTTCGGGTGTCATTTCGGACTCGAAAAATACTCTTCACTGTTGAAAAGTACTATTTAGGGCTGGCCCGGTGTTGATGTCATTATATACCCAATGGGTCAAGATGTTTGAATCTTGAAAATACCCATTGGGTTAATAATCAATGACCCAATGGATTGGAAAGTGAGATGGATCAATTTTGGGTTGACCCAATGGGTATTGAGTTGGATTGGGTTGAAAAATAAAATGGGTCAATTTTGGGTTGATCCAATGGATATTTATATGAATTGGGTTGGATTTGGGTCAAATTTTTTATATAAATTTGGGTCGATCCATGAGTTTGGGTCAATTTTACCAGGTCTAGCTGAAACGTTATTTCAAAAAAAAAAAACAGCTGACACGTTAATATAAATTTATAAATGTAATATGTAAAGTCAGTAAATTTGGAAGTTGGGTTATTTAAAAAAGAAGATCCGATTTATTGTCAATGCTATTTAAAATATAAAACTATTTAAAATAGTTAAAAATAATATTTTGAGTAATTTTATATTTCCGTTTAGAATATTTAAAAAATTTTTAGTATAAAGAATAAACTAGCTTTGATTGATATAAGGGATTTGATAAAATTATTTTGGAGCAAATTTTGAAAATAATTTAAAAAATAAATTTTAAAAAAGAAAATGTATAAATTGTGTGGCTGACGACCAATTAATTTGATGACCAAATTATTAATTGCAAAGTGGTTGCTTCTGCCTTTAAAATCCCTCCAATGATAACCTCATCTACCCAATCACGGAGCTCTAAAAATATAGGGGCATGATTCAGTGCGCTGACGGGGATATACATATATCATCTGATCAAATGAGATCATGTGATTCAACTCTATATACGTGTACATACAAATACCGCAATAATATTCTAATATAAACATTTCAAACAAGTAAAATAAAATGTTAAATATAAATTTTCAATTGTGGATGTAAATTAGAGTACGAATCATGTAAGGAAGTGGCATTAATATTTCATTATCCGATGAAATTTAGTTTCTTTTTATGCTCATTTCATTTTCTTGCATTAGAATGAAGAACGCTAATTAAGAAATTATCGAAATTTTTTCTTCTTGCCCTGTTGCAAGTTTTGCTAGTTTGTTCATTTTTCTTATGGCTTCTATGACTATTACTGAAGAGCTTATACAAAGGTGTGAAAGGGTCAGGTTAAATGGAGACGATGAAGAGGGTGTTGTTTTCGACGACGAGGATTTTATTGATGAGAAGGCTGATCTGAGTTTATGTCTGACTAATAGATCAATTAACAGCAATGCTTTTAAGGCTACTATGGCTAAAGTGTAGCAACCTGAAAAAGGTATTGAGATAAGAGAGATGGCACCCAAGCTATTTAGTTTTCAGTTCTATCATCAGATAGATATGAATAGGGTCTTGAATGATGGCCCTTGGTCATATGAACAAAAGCTTTTAGTTCTGAAGCGTATGGAGGTGGGGTTGGATCCTGAAAAAGGTAGATCTTTTTGAAATAGATTTCTGGGTGCAATGTTACAATCTCCCTGTTGGCTACTGGACGGAACGGATTGGGAAGAATATAGGCAATCATATAGGGATGTTTGTAAAAATTGATCCAAAAAGCATTGATGGATCTTGAAAGTCTTTCATGAGGATCCGTGTTACACTAGATATTAGAAGACCCCTCAGAATTTCCATGAAAGTGAAGAAAGCAGGAGGAGAGTGGGTAGTGATCAACTTCAAATATGAATGTCTGCCTAGCTTTTGCTTTTTATGTGGTATCATCGGTCATCAGGAGAAGTTTTGCAGCAAGAGGTTGACTTGAGCACGTACCAGATGGAGTATGGAGTTTTTCTTAGGGCTCCGATGAAGAAAGTGGTGAGGTATGCAGGTGAGCGGTGGTTCCGATCAAACATGACGGAGGTGAATACAGATAAGGGAAGGTACGAAGATGTCAGCACAAGTTTTGGGAATCAAGATCTGGCAGAGTCCGAATTGGAAAAGAGGTCTAGAATCCTAGAAACTGAGGGATCTATTCTTAATAGGAAGGAGCCCTTGATTTTAGCTCAGAAAATGGAAGGTAAGCAGCTGGAAATTAGAGATAAAACTTACGTGCATGGCAATAACTCGGGAACTAATGAAGTCGTGCCAGGTGGACATAGGGGATTCGTAGATAATAACACTGATTTGGTATGTGTTTTAGAGGTGGATAACAAACAGCGTCGTTCTTCTAAAGATTCTGCCTATTTAACAAAAACCATTTTTCCACTGCTCTGTCAAGAAATGAAGGCTGGAGATGTTACCATGATTGAGGCAGGTCCTGTTAAACAGGCCTGCTAGGATCAATGATCGCGTTATCATGGAACTGCAACGGTTTGGGCCGTGACCGTGCAGTTCTAGAACTCATTGATACGGTCCATTCTCTTCGTCCTTCTGTTATTTTTCTTATGAAAGTTAGAGTTTCTCAAGTTCATGTTGATCATTTGTGTAGGAGTATTAATTTTGCTGGTAAGTTTACTGTTCCAAGTAATAATTCTGGAGGAGGTTTGGTTATCCTTTGGAAAGGTGATGTAGCTGTTTCTCTCCGTTCTTACTCTATCTCGCATATTGATGTTCTGGTATCTTCTTTTACTCTAAAAGTGAGTCATTTTACTGGCTTTTATGGGAATTCTGTTCGGCATTTACGTCACCGATCATGGCTTTTTCTTTGGCAGTTGGCAGTTGACAACTCTTGGCCTTGGTGTATCATGGGGGACTTTAATGATCTTCTGGCCTCTCATGAGAAACGTGGAGGTAACCCTCATCCTTCAGCTCTTATTAATGAGTTTAGGGATACTATTCAAGCTTGCGGGTTACATGATATGGGATATGTTGGGTATCAGTTCACATGGGAGAGGTCAAGAGGTGATAGTGGTTGGATTAGGGAGAGACTTGATAGGGGCCTAGCAAATGAAGAATGGTTTTCTGTTTTCCCTGACAGTAGCATTCAGTACATTGGCATGGTAAACTCCGATCATATGGTGTTTTTACTGACTACTGGTGTAAGAAATCAGACCACCAAAAAACGATTCTTATTTGAAAACGTGTGGTTGCATGAGAGAACTTTCAAGGAGGTTATCTCTAAATGTTGGGTTGATTCAGGAAATTTGTCGCTCCTGCAAAGACTGGCTTACTGTTCGATTTTATTAGGAAAATGGGGGAGCTCTTTACGACGCAGATTCCTTGATGACATCTCGTTGTGCAGGGAGGAACTTAATGTCTTGCAGCCTAAAACCGATGCTATGTCCATTGCTCGGTTTAAGGAAGCAAAGGAAAATCTGGCGAGGCTTATGTATCAAAAGAATGTTTATTGGCAGCAAAGAGCTAAGGTTCTTTGGTTGAAAGAAGGAGATATGAATTCCAGGTTTTTCACGCACATGCTACTGGCAGAAGGAAGAAGAGTAGGATAACTCAGCTTTATTCTTTGGATGATACCAAATTGACTTGGAATTCTGGATTGGAGGAGCATATTTTTCAGTATTTTGAGAATATCTTCAAGTCAATGACGGAAGGAAGATTAGAGCAACTTGATTGGGTGCAACCTTGCATAAGCGTGACCCAAAATGAAGAACTTATTCGACCATTTGAAGAGAAGGAAGTTAAAGAAGCCTTATTTTCTATGCACCCGGAAAAAGCTCCTGGACCTGATGGTTTTAATCCAGGTTTTTTTCAATCTCAATGGGATTTAATTGGTCATGATATTTCTGAGTTTATCTTAAATATACTTCATTTAGGAGTTATGCCTGGAGATCTCAATGAAACTATTATTGTTCTTATTCCGAAGATTAATTTGCCTAAACTTATTTCTGATTATAGACCTATTGCTCTTTGCAATGTTGTTTATAATATTATGGCAAAAATGATAGCTAATCGTATGAAGTTTCTGTTGAATGATGTGATCTCAGAAAATCAAAGTGCGTTTATCCCAGGTAGATTAATCACGGATAATGTGCTTCTTGCTTATGAGGTTGGGCACTATCTTCACTGTCAAATAAAGGGAGTTAGTGGTACCATTGCTTTAAAGCTTGATATGAAAAAAAGCATATGATAAAATGGAGTGGTCCTATGTGAGAGCTATTATGGGTAAGTTGGGTTTTCATGAGCAATGGATTAAACTCATTATGATGTGCATCTCTACTATTTCTTATCATATTAACACAAGTGGGTATTCTATTGGCCCTTTGGTGCCTGGTAGAGGACTTAGGCAAGGGAATCCGCTTTCTCCTTATCTATTTATTATTTGCTCTCAAGGTTTATCTGCTTTGTCTGATTTGGAACGAAAGGGTATCATTCATGGTTGTAAAATTGCAAGAGGTGCGCCGGCCATTAGTCATCTTTTATTTGCTGATGATTCTTATTTCTTCTTCAGAGCTAATCTTTGTGAAGCTTTAGCTATTAAGAATTGCCTGCGAAGATATGAAGCAGTTTTTGGCCAAACGGTGAATTTTCATAAGTCATCTTTGGGCTTCAGCAAGAATATTGATCCTTATATGCGGCATCTTTTTTATAGCCTTTTGGGAATCTCAGTATCTCTTCAGGTTACTTCTTACCTTGGGATGCCAATGTTGGTAGGCCAAAATAAATTCCAGGCGTTTAGCTTTATAAAAGATAAAATTTGGAAGAGGCTGAATAGTTGGAGAAATAAAATGCTTTCTTGGGATGGAAAGGAAATTCTTATCAAGGCTGTATTGCAGGCTATCCCGAATTATCTGATGAGTTTGTTTCTTCTTCCTTAAGGTTTTTGTGATTCAATCCACAGGATGTTTAATCGGTTTTGGTGGTGTTCTAATGGCAATCATAATGAGGGTATAAAATGGATGAGATGGGAGTTGTTGTGTGTTCCTAAAAAGATGGGAGGTCTTGGTTTTCGGAATATTCATCATTTTAATTTAGCCTTGTTGGGTAAGCAAATATAGAGGATGCTCTCTCGAAGTGGATCGCTTGTTGCTAGAGTTCTGAAGGCTAAGTATTTTCCGAGTTGTCATATGGCTCATGCTCAATTAGGTAGGAGACCTAGTTATACTTGGAGGAGTTTATTGGCGGCTAGGGATTTGGTCATTCAGAACATGAGGTGGTGTGTGGGAGATGGGTCAGATATTGATATCTATTAAGATGCGTGGCTGCTGGATAAAACTAATCCTAAGATTTCTTCTACTCCATCGAGTGGGATACTGAACACAAAGGTTGCTTCGCTCTTGTCCAATCATGAAGCTAGCTGGGATTTGTCAGTACTTCAGGCTAATTTTAATAATAGAGATGTTAACTAGATTCTATTGATCCCTCTCAATAGAGTTGGGGAATCGAATTCTGTTTATTGGCCTCTTGAAAATAATGGTCAATATTCGGTTAAAAGTGCCAACCGTATTAGCATGGGTACGTGTCAATCTTTGGTTAATTTTGAGTTCCCTTAGCAATCTTTGTGGAATCTACCTATTCCCCTTAAGGTTCGAATTTTCCTTTGGAGATGCATTTTGGAAGTGTTACCCTCTAGATTGAATTTGGTTCGTAAACATGCTGTTGACCAATCTGCTTGTCCATTTTGTTCGCCACTAATTGCTGAATCTATCCATCATGCATTATTTGGTTGCTATTGGGCTAAAAAAATTTGGGCGGATAGTTCTTTAGGAATTTGCTTTGATGATGGAAGGTCAATAGCTGACATCCTTAAAGGATGGCTTATCAATCTTCAACGAGATGAATTGTATATTGCTGTATATTTGATGTGGGCCATCTGGTATAGAAGAAACAAGTACATTTGGCACCAATCTAATATGAGTAATGGGGCAGTCCTCAGGTTGGCTAGTGGTTGTTTGAATCAATGGTTGGTGGTTCATCAAAAAGAGTTTGAGCTGGACTCTTCTTCTAATTTGGGGGTATTAGACACCTGGTCGCCCCCTCCTCTCAATTTTATGAAGTGCAATTGCGATGCTGCGATCTTTAAAGAAGATAATCGGGTGGGTTATAGCTGGATTTGTAGGGACCCCCAGAGGAAATTTGTAGCAGCTGGTCATGGGACTGTTAGATGTCCCCTGGATCCCCTTTTAGCGGAGGCTATGTCTGTGAAAGAGGCTCTGGGATGGATGAAAGATGCTAACTTTTGTAATGTGCTTGTGGAGACGGACTGCATAACGTTATTTCATGCTCTCACTAAACCTTTTAGTTATGTATCCCTGTTTGGTAGCATCGTTAAAGATTGTATCGAAGCTAGTTTGAGGTTTGATAATTGTGTTTTCTCCTTTGTTAGAAGATCGGGTAATGATCTTGCTCATATGTTAGCTAGGACCTCTGTTGTTTCTTCATAAATTGTTTATACTTCTCCTCCCCCTTATATTCAACAACAAATGCTTTAACAAAAGATCAATTTTATCTCAAAATATTTCATTATCCGATTAAAAAACAATATTATTTTTTAAAAAATATTTTATGCACACCAATGCGTAGGGTGCACATCTAATCACATTTTTATAAATTATTAAAAAATAAAATATAAAAATAATTTTTTATTAAGCACATGACCACCAGACCTGTCATGGCCTTTTTTATTTTCCACAAGAATTTATAAAAGAGCACAGTAAAATTAATCTAATTTGGTTGTCTCCAATTATTGATTCTTTATGACGTAGGGTATGGTGTAAATCCTCTGGCCTGCATATTATTATTATTATGGTTATGATCTATAAATTGGTTGTGTGGCCGAAACAAATTATAATAGAACATCATAAACACAATATTAGACAGAGGAAGAAAATGGATAAGGAAGAAAGGGCAATCAAAGGTCATGCCTTAATCCTACCATACCCTGCGCAAGGGCACATAAACCCTATGCTTCAATTCGCAAAACGATTAGTCTCAAAAGGAGTAAAAGCCACAATTGCCAACACAAAACACATCAGCAACTCCATGAACGCAACTTCTCTCCCCAAATTTATTCTCTTTGAAACCATATCTGATGGGTTTGATGAAGGTGGATCTAAGCAAGCAGAGACCCCACAATCTTACTTATCAACTTTCAAAGTCGTAGGCTCACAATCTTTGGCAGATCTAATCAAGAAATTGAATGATGTAAATGTCCTTATTTATGATGGGTTCTTGCCATGGGCACTTGACGTGGCCAAGGAGTTTGGATTGGTTGGAGTTGCTTTTTTTACTCAATCTTGCGCTGTTAGTAACTTGTATTACCATGTCCATAAGGGTGCTGTTCCTGTACCCTTACCAGGAGCAGTTGATTCAGTTCCAGGTTTGCCTGTGCTTCAAGTTTCAGAAACTTCTTCTTTTGTTTCCGATCCAAGGAAATACCCTGCTTTATATGATATGTTAGTCAATCAATTCGTTAACATTCATCAAGCTGATTGGGTTCTTCATAATTCTTTTCATGCAATGGAGGAAGAGGTATGTCTATATATCCACTATCAATATTTTTTAGAAAAATAAATCACCAAAAACTCCCATACTTTTATTTTACAGAATTCACTTTTTAAATTTTTATTTCTTACGCATTAAACTTTTAATAAATGTGAAATCAAATTTTAATTCCATATGTCTCTGTATACCGTTTGTCAATTTTGAATAAACCAGCATTTTCAATTTTTACTTCATTTTTAAATTAACAAGAGTATTAATTATGGCATATCAAATTGAAATTGAGGTGCATATAACAAAGGCGTGTAAAAAGGATTGTATTGTTTAATTTTGTTTTTTTCATCCATTAAGAGTTTAATGAGGAAAAAAATAAAAATTTAATGTCATAAAATAAAAGTATAAAAATTTAATGACAAAAATTAAAAAAAACTCGATAGTTTGGAAGTATATTTTGCCTATTTTATATATGCGTGTGTGTATGTACATATAAAATCTGAATTTTTGAAGTTAGAAAATACAACATAAATTTTTTTTATTGCTTTTGCCTTTCAAGTTTCAAAATTGAGAAAAAAAAATATTGTCTTGTACGTAAATTAATTATATAATACTACATGATTTTATGTTTAAAAAAAATAAAAAATATCATAGCTATAAAATCATCGAAATTTTGGTTAATATAAAAAAAAAAAAAACAAATTTCACCGACAAAATAAACGCCAGCATTGCACCGTACAATTTTGGACCGCATGGAAACCCCTGTACTTTTACAACCACCAAAATCATTAATATATATATATATATATATATTGACTTGAACCCTATTTTTTATATATCTTTGAAACTGAGGGTTTTTTTTTTTATATATATATAATTTGATGACATAGGTATTGGAATGGATGGGTAAAAGGTTCAAATTGAGGACAATAGGCCCAACAATTCCATCAATGTACTTGGATAAAAGAATTGAGGATGACAAAAACTATGGCATCAGTCTCTTCAACTCTAATTTCCCAAACTGCATGGATTGGCTAAATGATAAGCCTAAAGGCTCAGTAGTGTACTTGTCATATGGTAGCCTAGCAGAGGTGGAATCAGAACAAATGGAAGAGCTAGCATATGCATTAAAATCAAGCAATTTCCCTTTCTTGTGGGTAGTGAGAGAAGCAGAGCAATCAAAGTTGCCTTTGAATTTCAAACAAGAAATTAATTCTGAAAAGGGTTTAGTGGTGACATGGTGCCCACAGTTAGATGTCCTAGCAAATGAGGCAATAGGCTGCTTTGTTACCCATGCTGGATTCAATTCAGTTGTTGAAGCTTTGTGCTTAGGAGTTCCAATGGTGGCAGTGCCTCAGTGGTCAGACCAACCCACTAATGCTAAGTATGTTGAAGATATTTGGAAAATTGGGATTAGAGCTTGGCCTGATGAAGATGGAATTTTGAGAAGAAAAACTTTGGAGGCTTCTATAAATGAAATTATGGAAGGAGAGAGAGGTAAAGAAATCAAGAAGAATGCAAGAAAATGGAGGATTTTAGCTAAACAAGCCATGGATGAAGGTGGCTCTTCTGACAAAAATATTGATGAATTTGTAGCTCAAATTATTCCATCCTAATTCTTCAATTCAAGAATTTGCTGTTTTTCAAAATACTTTATTTCCAAGGCATCATTACATAAAAGGTATATGGTAAAATAAAAAATTATTATCTTTTATCTAACTATTTGGTATGTTCAATGTATGTATCCAATCAATACTCTTTTTTCCTATTATATATAATTTTTTATGGTTTGCTAATTGTCAATTCGTCACGAATTAAACCGAAAATTTGCATAATTTAAACTCAAAATGTTGGTTGCATGTCATTGAAATTAAATGTTATGTATAAGCATTGTGACCTGTGACGATGTGTGATGGCCGGACGTCGAATAACAACAATAACAGTAATAACAGCCAAAACATCACTCCCTCGATCCGTTTTATTTTAAATGGTTGTTTGTTATTTTATTTGTCATTTTAAATGTCTTTATATAAATTTAAGGAAAATTTGTATATAGTTATCCCTATTTAATATGCACTAGTACATTTATTACGTTTATAAATTTAGTTTTAATTATGTAAAAATCAAATAGTTTACTTAAAATTAACAAATTGCGAATGAAAAATTTGCCGGATTTATTTTCCAACCATTTCCTATTGTGCCATTTGGCTGAAAGTGTGAAATTAATTCACCATCGCATTTTATTTTATTATTCTTTTTCACAATTTACGTGAAGAAATTGAACAGGAAGTCAGTCCAAAAATTTCACTTTAACATTGATAATTATGGAGAAAACATTTCAAAAAATTTAATCAAATTGGTCCAACAACACTTGATATGACCTAAGCCCATTAAGAAAAAGGACAAGAGTATCAGTTGGAAAGACAAGACAGGAAGGCAATGTCCGATCGGACTGATGGGACAGCACGTCCTGTCAGCCCACTGACACAAGCCAACACCCATACGCTCCACCTGCTCCCTGTTACATCGCCGCTCACCTGCTCCAACTGCTGGTTATCGCTTCCCAAGGTACTTGAGTACCCCTCTATCATCTCCTATAAATAGCTAAAAGCATAAGGGCTCTAGATATTGAATATCTGAGACTCTTTCTAAACATTCTTTCTCTAAAAGCTACTAATTTAAGTTTCGAAGTGCTAAAACCCGGGTCCGACCGGATACTTCCTTTTATAGGTCTAGCTATCCGATCGGCTACCTTGACTGCCAGCTCTCCTTTTTACAGATAAGACATTTCAGGCTTTATCATTTGGTGCTTTCGTTGAGAAGCATAGCAGATTCAAGATCCCACAAGCACCAAGCTCCTACGAAACACAATCACAATAGCCAGGATCGAGCTAAACCCTCAGGGATAAGAGAGAGATCTTTCAGATCACCTGCCAGGGATAACCCCCCTCCCAGACCTTGACGACGTGGCCATACGACAGCCGGAAGACACCCCTGTTACTATCGGAGATATGCGCACCATTCTTAGCGACCTCACTAAGGGCGTGATCCAAACTCTCAAAAAGGGTAAAATGCCTAGGATTTTTGAAAAGAGGTCATGAAATGGTTTTCATGACCGAAGACTTTGAAGGGAGAAGAAACAAGGGAATCTCCATAAATGAGCCACAAACCCGTAACATCGGAAGGATAGGGGGCAGAACCCCAGGGGGACACAATAAGGGAAAGTAGACAATGTCCACGAGCAGAGATGCTCCTTACATCCCTAGTGGATCATCCACCCCATCCTCTGGCGATGATCCGTCCCTTATGCATATACTTGACCACGATCACTCCTGTAGATCAAAAAAGAGTTTGCTTCCACAGTAAGTGGACGAAGGGAAGATAAATGGTTCAAGCGAAAGCTCTACCAATTTGGTTTGGTAGAGCCTATGATGGAGATGCAGGGTATGTTTAAAGGGAGCACCAGCAACAACATCGCATCTCCTTTCTGAAGGAATATTACGGAATATAAGCTGCCTCTCAAATGGAGGGACGTAGTGATGGACAAGTATATAGGTAAAATTGATCCCACTGCCCATCTTGAGGAATATTTGATTAAAGTATAGGTCTACGCCTACGATGAAAGGGTTGCCTGCAGAGTTTTTCCCACCACCCTAGAAGAAGATGCTTTGAAATGGTTCCTCGGACTCCCTCCAGCTCCTTCAGACAACTCAAATAGTTGTTCATCATGTTGTTTGCTGTGCAAACTCGCACGCCAAAATCGGTTAGTGACCTGTGCAACCTCCACCAAAAAGATGATAAAAGTCTCAGAGACTTTATCGATCGCTTCTAGACCACGTTGTCAAAAGTAAGGAATGTAAGTTGGAAGTGGCGTCGAATGCTTTGGCGAGGGGCATCTCGGATCGTCCACTCTTTGATTCTTTGACGATAAGGCCACTGTTTAGTTTATCTGACCTGATGAAAAGGACCAGACTACACATCCAACCGGATGATGCTCTCAGATCCAACAGAATAAGGAAGACCAATGTCATGGATAGATTGCAATATTCGAACAGTTGGTCCTTCAACAGAGCCTCTTCACCCGATCGGTTTGAGAGGAATCTTAGCAGGTCAATCTTCTTAAGGATAATAGAAAGGAGAAGCAATTCTAAACGGAGTACGTCCGATCGCCACAATAATCAACTGGCTGGGATTTCCGCTCCACTCAATGCCGATCCCGCCCAAATATTGACGGGCACTAAGAAAAAATGCAGGAAAGCTAATTAGCCCAAAATGTCAAAACAAGACGAGAAACAATGGAGACCGTGACAAAGGTCGTGAGTTACAAAAAGTTGTCAGACACTCAAACAAATGAGCGGGAAAGCTCCTATAATCGGGCCGACGGGGGAAAGAGACGGTCGGCTCAAATAACGATTACAAGCACAAATGCCATATCAATATAGGTCTTTTTTAAGGGCCATCGAACAACGGCAAAATCAGGTGCAATCGTTATAATTTGAGTCCCCCTCGAATTTTTTTTGTACTAAATTACATGATCTTTGAGTCTCCTGTAACTATTACAGATTTTAGATTTATTTGATTATTATCTAAGATTTATCTTTGAGATTATGAAAGTACAGCAATAAGGAAATTATCCTCCATTTTTTCTCCATCTTTGAAAAAAATGTATGTTTTCATTTATTTGTTTGTTTGTTAGGTTTGATGTCTGTGTGCAGGATATTTGTTTGGCTCCATTCGACAAAAATTCCTACTACCAATCGTAGTTAATCCGATTGAAATTGGGTGATGACTATCCGCTAGGTTCGATGTCTATTCCAAACCAAAAATGCGAAAGTCTACAAGTAAATACAAAATCGCTAAAATCTCCATAAAGCCATTAATTGGCCAAAATATCTCCAAAAGAGAATCTAAGGGCATTGACCGATCGATCGGTATTGTTCCAATCGCTAGGCTCGATGTCTATCCCGAGCCTGAAATGCAAAAAAGTTTTTCCATAATAAGTTCGTCTGCTAGGTTCAATATCATTCCCAAACCAAAGATGCAAGACGCCTCCTTTTAATCTCCATTAACTCACTCGCTAGTTTCGATGTCCATCCCGAACCCAAAATGCGAGGGACGACAATTGAGTCAATTGTATCTCCTCAAAACATGAGATCACTAAATCTTCAAAACAATGTAAAGGCCATAGGCCTTCTCCATGAGAGAAACAAAATCCCTTGAATGCCAAAAGCTACCTGGGGATAATATGTGATGCTCTACCACTGAGCTATGAAAGTACTCATCTGGGAATAAGAATGGAGTCTTATCTCCCACCATAGATCGAAAGGTCATTCGCCATGGATGATTCTCCAATAAACAGCCGATCGGCTGATATTTCAATTAAATTAAAGACTGAAAAGTCGCCTAACGCGCCTGACGCGATAAATCTAAGTCACAACTCATATATGAACGAAAAGTTTAAATCCTATCGGATCAATCGATTATAAAGAGTTGTTTACTGCAATGCTTGAAAAACAAGTTAAAATTCAGGAAGTATTCTCCTCGATCAATTTTACGCATTTTCCATGTTTAATTCCCTGAACTCTCCATGCTTGATAAATGTTTATTCTCCCTTGATGATTTCATGATAAGTTTCGCCTAAATTGAAATTGCAGTATGAAGACAATCGAAAGAAAAATGCTTTGACACATTGAATTTTTCAGATATGAAGAATTTTTTACAAGTCAAAAGCAAAAAAAAAAAAAAATCATTACGAGGAAGAAAATCTAAATCTCTATATCTACAATCTCTACAGCTATAGGAGGCACATCCATATCGGCTAAAGGTTGTGAAGACTCTGGGATAGCCGCAGGAATAGGATCTATCGATGCTGAAATAGCCGCACCCGGATCGATCGGTGCCCCAGGGGTCAGCAGAGATGGCGTGGGATTATGGAGAGCTTCCTCTTCATCATTGTTGGAAGGTGGGTCAGGCAAGATCCCTGGGTTCTCCATCCAACTAAGATCAGCCTCAGGAAAGCGCTGCTCGGCTGCGTAAATCAGCCGCATCAATAACTGCCCTTGGGCCTCTCTAACCTGGTCCATAAGATTTTCTCTTTGAACAACAAGCTCGTCCTCAAGCTTCTTACCCCACACCATCTCTCTTTCTGTCAAGGCGATTTTCAATGATTCCCGCTCGCCTTGCAAAAGGTCACGCTCCTCTTTGACCTTTGAACAATTAGCAGACAAATGTGTGCACTCCCCCCTCAGTCTGGTTGCCTCTTTTCCAAATTTCTGCCCTAAGGCATTCTCGATAGTCAGACGAGCTTCGTCCCTTTTAAGATGATCAACCTCTTTATGGCTCTCAGATCTTGAGAAAGACGAACGACCTCCTTCTTTAATTTTTTAACTTCTGACTGGGCACGAAGGGATTCTTTCTTAGTAGCTTCATACTTAGCTTCTGCTTCTCTCCTTGCCCGATCGGTGTCCTCCCATCTCCCTCGACATAGAGCAGCCGCGCCATGCAAATGCAAATCCTTCTTTATTAACTGAAAGATAAAAGGGGAAGAAAAAGGGTCAGTTAGCTGAAGAAATAACGGTCAGATGGAAGAACGAAGCGAAATTGTTAGAAATCATTCAGAATAAAAATTTTGAAAAAAACCTCCAGACTTTGCCACTGAAAAAGGCTACACTCTCGGGATAGTATATTGGGATCTCCCATTGCCTTGAAATCGCTCTCTTGAAGCATACCTCGGCACAAATAACTTGATACGGCCTTATTGTCAATAGACCAGTCGTCACCAAATTGATTTCTCAAAACCTCTCCTAGCGATGTGGCCCGTCTCTCGACAATTCTTGTGCTCACATTCCGAGCGTGCCCGTCCCAAATGGGTTTTTTTATCTCTGGCGGCAATCCTCGCATCCACCGCGGTTACCAAATCAGCAACTTTCTTCCTAGCCGCCTCTTCGATCCTCTTTTGGGTATCTTCATCCGTTGGGGGCGTGTTTATCTAAGCTGATCTCCTCTGATGTTGAGCTGTTCTCTTTTCCTCAGAATCAATTTCATCCCTCGAAAGCAAATGCCTATGGGGATGCTGACCCACAGACAATGGTCGATCGGAAGAGGACCCCGGAAGGGTCTGAGAATAGTAGGTAACAAGAGCCACGACAACACTAGAGGCAGAAACGGGAGCAGTTAAAGAGGGATTGGAAGCCTGAGCTTCTGAAAAAGGCACGAGCTTTCTCTTTTTAGATCTCCTCTCCTCCTTAGCAGTATGATCTGCCTCATTCTTGCCTTAACCCGGTCGACTAATTATTTGGCGATATCGTCCCCCTTAGTCATCACGATCGCAGCTGCATTACAAAAATAAAAGGGCCCCGACCGAAGTTCTCAAAAGATAATTGGAGTCGTAGGTTTTTCCTTACCTTGCCACGGTACTCAAGAGATTTTCAATATCGATCTCATAAGTAGACCGACCGACTTCTTGATCTTTCAAAGCAATAGATACAACTGATCCGGATAATGACACTCTAAATTCATCGACCATCCCTGTTAAACAGAATCTTTCTTTAAAACCTTTTAGGGATGATGGTACATTGAACAGCTTCCTCTGTGGTCGACTGGTAAAAAAATATTATGTGCCATCTCTCCAACCCGAGATATAAAAGACATGAGTGAACAGATCCAGAGTTGGTGTCACTCTCTCCATGTTACAGAGGATCCTGAATTAGGACATTGTTCTCCATCCGTTCGGATGAAGCTGATTAGGGGCAATTTCGTAACCTTCAAGAATTGCAATCTCAAAATCATCAAAGGAAAGCCTCAACCCAGCATCCAAACTCCATAAATGGCAAATGAACCACTCATTATTTTTACGACCAAAAGGTCTCTCAATCATCGACATGGAATTTGGGCAGGCCATTACAGAGACTTCCGTGAAAAGATTGTATCGAAAAGGAATATCAGCCACTTCTTCCTCTGTGAGTTTTGAAGGATGAGCTACGGCCTCACAATCTTTATAAGCTTCAAGAAAACTCCTATCTATAGATTGGTTGCTGCTCAAAGTCATCTTTAATGGAGGGAGAGAAGTAAAAAATGACTTTAAACAAGAAAAACAAAAGGCAAGGATTGTTCACTTACTTGGATATTCTTACAGAAATTCTGAAGTCGCTGAAATGGCAAAGTCAACGAAGAAAATTTGGTAGAGTTTCGCTGAGAATCACTGAAAAATAAGAAAAAATTGCCACAAGAATGCCTATTTATAGGCAAAATGCTTCTAGAATACTCCAAACGTCTATCCGTTGGATGATCGCCACGTGTCTTCAATCTATTTATGGTGGTTACGGAGAACGAAGCGTCGCCCTCGGCATACATACTGGCCATAAATACATAAAGGCTATCCAAAATGAACAGACGCGACTTATCAGATCCCGCCAAAAAGTCAAAAATCGCCCGATCGGACCATTCAGAGGGGGGACAAGTGATAACTTTGGAAAAAACATCTCCAAAGATTCAATTAAGTTGGCCCAAAGCACTTGGCATGGCCCAAGCCCATTAAGAAAAAAGGGCAAGAGCATGAGCTAGAAAGACAAGACAGGAAGGCAATGTCCGATCAGACTGATGGGACAACACGTCCTGTCAGCCCACTGACACAAGTCAACGCCCATACGCTCCACTTGCTCCCTATCACATTGTCGCTCACCTGCTCCAACTGCCGGTTATCGCTCCCCAAGGTACTTGAGTACCCTTCCATCATCTCCTATAAATAGCTAAAAGCATAAAAGCTCCAGGTATTGAATATCTGAGACTCTCTTTAAGCACTCTCTCTCTAAAAACTACTAACTTAAGCTTCGGAGTGCTAAAGTCCAGGTCCGATCGGACACTCCCTTTTGCAGGTTCAGCTATCTGATCGGCTACCTCGACTGCCAATTTTCCTTTTTACAGATAAGACATTTCAGGCTTTATCAAACATGTCTTCTAGTTTTTGTAAATTTGATTAAATTCATCCCTTTTTTATAAACTTTTTTGTGCAGACCTATATTTTTGTTGCTTTCTTATTGTATTTTCCTAATTGTATTTGCCTCATCTACTTATCTTATATTAAAACAGAATAAGAAATTTCTATCTATTGCATCATCATATTTAATATAATCATAATTATGTTTTTTTAAGAGAAAAATACATATTATCGTTCAAACTATAACTATGCTAATACTTGGCCTTTTCAAACTACAAAATCATACAATTACAAAATTTTCAAATCATTTTTAATTAGAGAAATCTATCTAATAAACCATTAAATCGAAGAGACAGCATATTTTCGTTGCTATTAGCAAAAATAAAAAAAAATACAAAATAAAAAATAGTGAAAATTCAGATAAATGACTCATTTTTCCTTATTAAGGTATTTTAATTTTTATGGATTACAAAATCCTGTACTAAAAGCGAAGAGATTGCAACGTCACTAAAGATTGTCGCTAAAACACAATTTCCTAATTAAAATAACATGAAAGTTTGATGCATCTTTTAATTTTGAGAGCAAGAGTCACAGTTCATAAAATATATAGTTTCTTCTATTTTTCTTTTTCAACCTAGACCGCTTCGTTGATTTACAATTTACACTAATATTGGAATGCTAATAAACATGTCAACTTCGCCTGTCGTCCTTTGTCATCTTTAAATCTGCTCACGGGCCGAATCAGACAAATATTTTCTTGAAAACTTTACACAAAACATCTCTTTTTAACTTTACTTCATAAAAATGCATTCATTAAATCTAAAAATCCATTTTTTTTTTAATTTTATGTTTTTAAAAATGCTCTCTTTTATTTTAAAGCCGAATTAATTTTCTGCAAATTACTTTTTCTTACAATCTCTTTTTCGATATTATTCCAGCACCGGTGCCCCATCTCCAACAAGTCGTAGTTGACTCTAAGAACATCAATTCTCTGAATTTGCCATCGCTGACGAGTTCATCATCATAACTTTTATTTTGATTATCATTTTTTTTTCTTTCATTTAATATTGTGTTTTGATTATCATTAAAATATCTTCACTCATTTCAATTTAGAATTCAATACCTTGGATGACGTCTATGGTTATTCGTAAACCATTTCCTACCACATGTTTGTTTAAATGCCAAAGAGAACTATAAATAGGTTACTCTTGACCAAGGGGTTATAAAACTTAATATAAATGCTGGTACTGTTAATACTATAAATGTGTCATTTGGTTTTTGTTTGCATAGGATTAATGGTTAAAGGAATAGTTAGGGAAGTTTTAAATTTTAATTTTTGCTACTTTGTTTGAAAATGAAATAGAAACTTCTCAATTCTTTAGTTTTTAAGCTTATAGATGTTGTGCTCTTTGAAGGATTTCTTTTTTAAGCTAATTAGAATTAAATGTATCATTTGCTTTTGTTTTTAAGAAGACATATTATTGTTCCTCTCTTTTGATCAAGAAAATGGTTTCAGGATTTTAATAATAATTAGGGTTAATGTGTAATTTTACTCCTAAAATTTGACAAAAAGAGCAATGTTACCTTTAAAATTTATTTACGTGCAATGTTACCTCTAAAGTTTAAAAATCGGAGCAATGTTTTCCTTGAAGGAAAATTGGTCCAATCCTTAGGCGCTACATGTCAAATTCTTAGATACCAGCAGTCATTTTAGGGATAACATTGCTCCGATTTTTAAACTTTAGGGGCAATATTACACACAAATAAACTTTAGGAGTAACATTGTATTTTTTGGCAAATTTCAGGGGCAAAATTGCCTATCAAGCCTAATAATTATGATCGATATTATTTTAAGGTCTTTTGTAGATTGGAGGAAGTGTTTTTCACATTGATCTTTTATATATATATAGCTTTTCATAGTGAAGCCTTTAAGTTGATGCATAATGTGCTTAATGATTGGAAGCATGGAATCTAGTTTTTATTTGTTAATTCTTGATGTGTGAGGTGGGCAATTATTGTAGGAAGTGCATTGGTTGAGATTTTTAATTGGTTTATCTATTTGTTTAATTTGTCGTAATTTCTTGTATGTCTATGATTTTGTAGTTGGAGTGATTGTGGTACTTTTGTTTTGTCATTTGCTAAGTACTTCATATATGAAAAGGAGATTCTAGCCCCAAATTTTCAATGTGAAAATTCATCAAACTAAACTAAGAATCTACCTATATTTTCACGGATTGACAAAGCAATTGCAGGATGTTGAGAATGACTCTAACACACCTTTTAGAAGACCTAAATTATAAAGGAAAAGTTGTTTTAATTAGTTTGACAATAATTTCAAATAGTTGTAAATACTATGAGATACATTTAATTATAAAATAGTTGTAAATATATATGATTTTAATTTGTATTCAGAGAATATATCCCAATTGCGTAAACATGATTTTAATTTGTAAATTATAAAGGAAAAGTTGTTTTAATTAGTTTGACAATATTTTCAAATAGTTGTAAATACTATGAGATACATTTAATTATAAAATAGTTGTAAATATGATTTTAATTTGTATTCAAAGAATATATTCCAATTGCGTAAACATGATTTTAATTTGTAAATAATATGAGATACAAACTCCTCAGCTGGATTTTGGTACACAGAAGTATGCCAAGTATACCAAATTTCAAATTTCAAAATTCTCATCTAGATTTCGATCTAGCAAGTCCTAAATTTGAAAATCCTAATTTAGATTTTGGTATACTAAATATATTATCCGATATACCAAATCACAAAATTGAAAATCCGCATCTGAATTTTGGTAAATACCGGCCGGTATACTTGGTATATTAAATATTAATTCTCATAGCAAAAAGTTTATATAGACATTTTTAACAAATACCTTTTATGCAACAAATAAGACACCAAATTTTAGTTATCATTTTTATCTGTTATCAAAACTTTTTTAAGGTATCACATATTTGCAAAATAACATTGATAAAAACATATGGAATTATGTCAAAGTGTTATGAAGGGAGCCGAAAATACACCTGAGTGCAGAACGTGTTGAGGAGTGTTGAATTGTGGTGACCTTAAGCTTGCAGAACGCAGAAACGACCAAAATTTTTTGGAAAATTGTTGGACGGAAGAAGAAGAAGAAGCTGCATTTACAGATTAAAACAAACTGCATTTACAGAAGAAGAAAAAAGGATTTTCGTCCAACTCTGATTTACAGCAGCATTTTTCTGGATGAATTCAAGTAATCAAGTTGAGAGTATTTCCATATCAAAACTCAAATATAAAAGGAAGAGTGATGAGAAGATAAGAGAACAGGAAGAAACATGAAGGAAAGAGAATTTTGTTTTTAATAGGAGTTTATGTGTACTTTTAGTTAGAAAGGGATATTTTTAAAAATAAAAATTTTAAAAGGAAAAAATAGGAGGGTTTTTTTTTTTTGGAGAGATCTCTATTTTTTCAAGCATAAGTCCCTATTTTATCTATTCAAACCCGTTTGAGCTCGAATAAATAAAATCGACCTAGAAATTTGACCGGTAATCAGAAATATTATTAAATTAACGATAATTTTAAGAGTTAATCATATATATGTAATGTTTTACCTATCTTTCAATTCAACATTCAATGTTTAAATTCTTACTAATTAAACAATATCGTTTTGGTGTTAATATAATTGAGAGACTCCTTTAATCTTTCCATTAAAGCTAATGAAATTTTTTTTAATAATTTTTTTTGAATTTTTATTTAGTAATTAGTAATATTTAAAATTAATAATAAATTTTTATAATTAATGAATGTTAATAGTAATTATAAAAAATTTAATTGGTCTCAACTCTCAACGGTACTTTGGTAAGATGGGCCAATTTATATTGGGCACCACCCAAAATTTAAAAAGTTTGCTAGGGCTAGTGTTTATTTTTTGAGACACCATTAAGCAGGCACATATTGACCAAGAAATTGTAGATTTTGTGTGCTGCGAATGAATATATAAATATATATATATGTTGGACTACCTATTGGATGAACCTTTTGAGCATAAATTAATTTCATGTGTTCAAATTCTATGTATTTTTTGATTCTTATATAAATTGAGAACTTGAAGTCATTGTTTTCCTTATTCTATTGAATCTTTTTTTTTTTTTTCTTTCTTGTTTTCATCTAATTGAGCTTAGAAGTGATAAATTAGAGGGATGAATTGAGAGATTACAGGAAAATCTTACTTGTAGCACTCCTATTAGTAGAATTCAGGGATGAAAAAAAATTGTCATGTTTATTATTTTAGGAAATTAATAGAATTAAAAACTTATTTATGGGTTTAGTAGAATAAGAATTATTACTTAAGGACTCCATTGGTAAAAATAATATGTATGCTGGCACGTATATATATATATATATATATATATATATAGAGAGAGAGAGAGAGAGAGAGAGACTCAGTAGAATAAGCACAAAAAAGTTCAAAATCAAATTTATGTTTGCTGCCTACATTAATATTTGGTTCACCCCAGATTAATTTTGCAGATTTGAAGAATGTCACTTAAACTGCCAATAGACTGAATCATAAGAAAAAGTTGCTCATTTTTCATGAAAATAATATACTCTAATGTTAATCCCGTGCATGTACCATCCAATGGTATAACCTACTGCGCACTAAATCATCTCCCAATATAATTTGAACAAATCAAAGTTAAAAATGCATACATGCATAAACATTGTCAAAATAAGCAGATGAGGCTCTACAATGCGCGTCTCACCTCCACTAATACAAGAATTTCGCAGTTGCTGTCTATGATGGGTTACATGCAGGAAAGAGTATACCAAGTTGCATACTCTACGTATTAAACAAGCTGCACATTTCTGATATATAATTGGCATCACAAATTTATAAATAACTACTCTCCACATATTTTAGCATAAAATCTGAGAGAAATTGAGATTATTTTCTCAATTCAATCGCAAAATGTTTTTAGTCAAGACAGCATCCACATTCATAGGTAAGATGTTCAAGTTTACTGATGCATCATCACTCACAAATTTGCACAGACATAAGATTTGAAATAGTTAGCAATCCTAGTATCTATAATAAAATGAACAACTCAACAACAAGTCTCCTTCCCCACGGTATATAAATACCAACAATCATCTTAGCAAACAAGATAAGACAGGAGCAAGCAACTCAGTTATACACAAGCTTCAAGATATGCACCTGAAAATGTCTTCAAATCAACATTTGGTGAGGGATGACTCTGCTTAACTGCCAGCTCGCCAGCTTAAACATGCTAACAATCGTAGCTAAAACAGTGTATTGCGATTCTAGAAATGAAGCTTTGGAAACAGATTTCATATTCGGTAACAAGTTTTGGGCGAAAAATAAAAAAAATGAAAAAACACAGCAGCCAAATTTAGCAATGGTTTATAAGCAACCAAGTTACTTGGATTGCTTACATTTAAAAGATTTGCCATCAGTACCAAATAAATGTATGCATTCATATTAACAATACTAGCTTTTTTTGTACCTAATGCAGAAAACAATAAATAAAGAAAATCTGAGAATAGTCAGAACATTATTCAATCTCCTAAAAGTTTGTATTACATTATCCACAAAGATAAAGAAATGATCTAACAACAGAAACTAATCGCATTAATTTTACAAAATACTTAAGAAATAACCAAGATGTATGCTTGAAGACTGAAACAGGATCTCATTTGTAGCAACTTCTCAATAAAGACATGAATTATAAAAGTATGCATAATATTAACATTTATTTAAAGTGGCAGAATAACAGATAATTACATATAAATTAGGGGTGTGCACCGGTCGGGTTCACCACCCGATTAACCCGAAAACCGAAAATTACCTATTTTCCTCACCCGACCCTACCCTAAATAAATTTCGGGCTCCTACCCGAATAACCCGATTTTTTCGGGCCCCGACCCGAATAACCCGAAATTTTATTTTTTTAATTTATATATTTAAATTAAAATCCTAAATTAATACAAATAAATAATATTATATACCATAAAAAATATTTTAAAAATACAACAAACTAATAATTTCAAAATTACATTAAATATATATTATATATTAATTAATATTTTAGAGAAATTAATTTTTTTATTTATTTTTTTTAAATTCGGGTTGTTCGGTCGGTTCGGGTTTCACCCGACCCGAACCCGAAATACCCCTAATATCCGAAACCGAACCGACCCTACTAACCCGATTAATCCCACCCGATTTGATCGGTTCGGTTCGGGTTGATCGGGTCGGTTCGGTTTTTGCACACCCCTAATATAAATTATGGAAAATTACATTACCTACCTCACACTTTTCTTTAATTATCTGTGGTTACTTCTCGAGCAACAATAAGTTCCTCTATAAAATCAGCTCCGCCATTGTCTGAAGGCACTGTAAGCTCATCCTCAGTTGTAAACTGGTAATGCTGTCCAATAGATCTTAGAAACTGGTAGACTTCAAACATAGTGGGTCTCTCCTTGGGATTTGCCACTACACAAGAACATGCAACTTTAAGGAACTGGAAGAGTTCATTATCAACACCCTTCCCCAACAAAGAGGTATCTATGGCATCTTGAAGTTGAGAGTTGCTCTTCAGCTGCGTAATCCATTCAACCAAATTGCCCTTAAAGCTTTCATGAGCTTTAGCCACATGGGTAGGTCTCTCCCCAGTAACCAGCTCCAAAAGCACGGTTCCAAAACTGTAAACATCACCCTTTGGGGTGGCCACCAGGGTTCTTGCATATTCTGGAGCAACATAACCCAAATCTCCAAATTCTCCGTTAACAAAGGTACTCAAATGTGTATCTACTGGATTCATTAGCCTGGCAAGACCAAAATCAGATATTTTAGGCTCAAATTCTGCATCCAAAAGTATGCATTTGGAGCTAATGTTTCGGTGGAGAATTCGGGGGTTGCAATTATGATGGAGCCATGCAAATCCCCTGGCTGCCCTTATCCCAATTTTGAGCCTTAGAGGCCACTCCATAGGCTTCTTATCTTCAACACCAAAATGTAGATTATCATAAAGGGTACCATTTGGCATATAATCATAGACCAAAAGCCTTTCCTTACTAGCCATGCAGAAACCTAAAAGGGGAACCAAGTTAGGATGTTTCACACTCCCCAGAGTAGACATTTCAGAAACAAATTCTTTTCCAGAACGTTGTGAATCCTGCAATCTCTTAACCATCAGTGAAGTTCCATCCTCAAGCACAGCTTTATACATTGTCCCTGTTCTTCCAGATCCGATGATATTTTCTTTGTTGAAGCTGTTAGTGGCCTTCATAAGATCACCCAGTTTCATTTTAGAAACTGATTTCTCAAACATAGAAACCTGGAAACACAAAAATTTTTCAATCATCCAAGAAGATAAATATCTTTATGAAACAAAATTCAAATAAAACAAACAATTATATCCGCAAAATTTTAAAAGAGAGATCTTAGGATAACTTGCCTTAGTGGCCTTTATTCCCTTTAAACTTTTTGCCCACTTATTTCCATCTGGGTCATCATCCTTCTTCTTCTTTATCTTAGCAAACTTACGGTAATAGACAATAATACCAATACCCACAAGTATTGCTGCACCAGTCACCCCAGCAACAGCTGCCCCAGCAATAACCCCAGTGTTGGCTTTCTTTGAAACTCCAGTGCAATCATCCAAAGGCTGCCCACATAGTCCTGGGTTATTAGCATAGTTATCAGCTGAAATGGAGCCATTGCTGAAATGGGGCACTTGTCCAGTCAGGAGATTGTTAGCAACACTAAATTGTTTAATCCGGTTAAGTTGACCAAGCTGTAAAGGAATTTGACCTGTCAACCAGTTGTGGTCAAGCTTAAGAACATTCAGATAGGTGCAATTCGCAAGTTCTACTGGAATACTCCCTGAGAAATTGTTGGACGAGAGATCAAGAGTCGTAACAAACCCAATAATTTTAGATATATTATGCGGAATAGATCCAGAGAGCTCATTGTTTGAAAGATCTACACCAGTTATGCTTGTACAATTCTGAAGACCCATAGGGAACGTACCCTTGAGCCCCATATCTGAAAGCCGAAGATTCAAGACCTTGTTCTCATCAGGGTGCCAACAGTCAACCCCAGTAAATCTACAAATGTATCCTTCAGTATTGTTGTTGAAGTCCCACGAAGACTTTAAGTAATTAAAAGGATCTCCGAGTGAGGCCTTTATACTTTTCAAACAAGCAATATCAGTCTCAGTGCCATAGCTCAAACTACAGCTGAGCAATAACCAGAGATAATTACGAATCAAGAGCTTAACAACTTTTCTACCCAACATCATCCTCGCAAAGAAGCCCATCAAATTTTGCTAAAAGAAACCCCCCAAATTGCTATCTGTTGTACATTAGAGCCCGCAAATGAAAACATCAACTCAAAACCAGCTTCATAACCCAAAACCTGAAATAAATTCCAAAAATAACAAACAAAAAAAGCGAAATTCAGAATCTTAAGCAAGGATTTACCAAACCCACATAAATACTTCTATTTCATGTGCACCTATAAAGCTCCAAATATAGCAAAAATTGAAGAAATAAAGCTGCAAAATTCACATATGACAACAAGAACAGACAAAAAAAAAACCAAAATCGACCCAGTTGACTAGGTTGAACACTGATCAAAAGCAAATCATATGAAACATAAATAAAATCAAAAAAAAAGAAATTGCGAATACATAGAAGACCCACCAGACGTTTAAGAGAAAAAACCGAAGAGATCGAAGAAGGCTCTGGCAAAGGAGCGAACAAGCATCGCCCTTCTTGAAGAGAAATGGAAAAAAGAGAAGTCTCCCCAATGAGAAAAGAAAACAAGGTCGATGGTGTGGTTTGAATATTCAAAGCTATGAGTGAGTATTATTTAAAGCATAAACCAACCCATTAAAAAGAAACAGCGAAAAAAAAAGAAGAAACTATTTCAATTGGCAACGGGAAAAAAATAATAATAATAATAATAATAAGAGTAAAAATGAGAAGGTTTTGTTTTTCTTGTGTATTTTTGTGGCTAGGTCGTCGGGTCAAACAAGGAATGCAAAATTTTCCAATGCTGAGCGACGACTGGATGGTGAAGAGAAACAAGGAAAGATAGAAAGAGAGGGCAATAGCATTTCAGTGCTTTTCCTTGACTTTGCTTTAGTGTTCCCATTTGGTCGCCCTCAAATATTAATAAAACTAAGAAAAAAAGTTTAAACTAATTAAAGTAATAATTATAAAGTTTATGATTATTATTTCTAAAAAATATATGATAAAGTTTTTTTTATTATTAACATAATAAAGTTAGTCTGTCGCCTCCTTGCTTATATATATATATATATTTTGACTGATAATGCCAAAAGTCAATGAGTCGTCCCACTAATGACACCACAATTTTTTATTATATTTTTTACTTCATCCCTTTTTTTTTATCATTTATTTTTATTATTTTTATTATAATTAAGAAATAATAAATAGACTTAAATTTAGTATTAAACTACGTGATTAAAATTAAATTATCAAATCTGATTGATTATGACTTTATTGAAAAAAAATAAATTAAAAAAGTAAATTATATTATATTAAAAGTCTAAAAGTGACAGATAAATAAAATTTGAATTTTACTAAAAAATGATAGATAAAAAAGAACGACGAGAGTAATTGGGTACATGTTTACCCTCCAATAGACTTTTTAACTAAAATTATTTTTACTTTTCCGATACTAACTCAAATTTATGGTTAAAAATAATAACATTTTAAATAATTAAATGAAAAAAAATAATGAATTGCTTAAAATTATATAAATTTATTACATATTTACTATAAATTAATATATTTTTTAATTTACAAAAAATTATTATAATTTATAATAATAAACTTTTCAAAATAATCAAATTTCAGGTAAATAAATAGAAAATATCTAATAGTAAAAAAGTTTAAATTTTTTCTAGACTTAAAATAAGATATTAATCTATAATACATGTCACAAAATTATGCGACTTCAAACAATCTACCACGTGATTTCATTTATTTATTTACAATATCATTATTTTTTTATAATAAATTTAAACTAATTACGTAATAAATAGAGCAATTTTAGCCTAAAAATATATTTAAAAGTTAAATATAATTTTAAATATTTTAAAAATAAATTTAATTGAAAATATATTTAAATAATAAATTGTACTCCTTATTTTTAATATTTTAAAGACAAAATAAACCATTTTTCCTTGAATTTCTCCCCTTAGGAGATCTGAAATAGGGATGATGATAAAATTGATTACGTAATGACAGAGGTGGTAAAATTAATTTAAATTTAAAATTAAATTTAAATTCGTCTAAAAAAATATAAATATAATTTAATTCTAACAAATACCTATTGGATCAATTCAAAACTAATTTATTTTATTTTTCGACACAACCCAACACCCATTAGATTAATTCAAAATTAAATTATGTTATTTTTCAACCCATTAAATTTATATTCAGTCAATTTTTTCGAAAATTCCTCTAAGATTTATTATCTCATCTCATCAATGACTACAAAAAAAAAATAATTATTATTATTATTATTGTCCGGACGGCATGTATATAAAAGTGCGTACATGTTAGATATTGACTGATTTGTGTCTGGACAAGTTTTTTTTTTTTTCCTTTAAATAAACTAATAGGTCACTTTTTACCAAAATCTTGCCTTTTTTTTTTTTTTTTGTGATTATAGGGGTGGATTCCCATAAAGTAACAGAAAAATTTAATTCACTAAAGAATTTTTTAGAATGCACTTAAAATATGTCAAATTTTACAACTTACATTTAAAAAAATTCATCTTGAAAGTACTCACTCAAGCTTCTCTATGTTGCAATTGGTGCTGCAGTTTCCGCTTTTGTTGGTAGGTTTTTGAAGAACTAAGCTCAGGATTTTTATTCTTTTGCTAAAAGTATGAACACCAATGAAGGGAAACAAAGAACCTGAGTTATTTCCTATGGTTTGATATTCGCATAAGGAATGTGCTGGACAAGAACTGCTGAGAGACAGACTTCTCGAATGAGAATAGAGCATCTGAAATGTGTTCTGAGACAAGAAGCTGAGACAACTATCTATTTATTTATACATTTAATTTTAGTGTATTTGTTGGCTTAATTTCATTTTAGGCTTTTGATCTTTGGCTTGAACTTTTTTTTCTTCTATGATTTGTTTTTCAACTCTAAAATCATCAATCCTTCAGTTGATTTTAATATCGGATTTTATGAAAATGAAAAAACAAGAACGCAATTCAAATATTTGATAAAATGACACAAAAAAAATTTTATTAAACCTTTCTCTATTTATATATCAGTTTATTATTTATATTATGTTTTCAATTGAATATTATTATTATCAAATATATTAATTAATTAATAAAAAAAATTTATAATAATTTACATTAAACTCATAAATCGATCTAAATTTGTTCAATCCATTTAGATATTGATCCATTTATAATTTATATTTTTTATTAATTTATGATCCAATTCATTATTGATCCGTTCATTAATGATCTAACCCAAACCTGTCCAACCTACCCATTTACCACCTATACGTACTGAGTCTTTATTTTTTTTTTTCATAATACATAAGCCGTTTCTCACACTATCTAATTTGTATTAAACCTTTTTTGTTTTAGCATTCCTTATAAATTTTTTTTCATATACTTGAAGTTGATGTTCACATTTGCTACAGAGAAACAAGTGGAACAAAGTTTTACCTTTAAAGGGAAAAATAATTGAGTTTAAGGAGCTTTAAAAAGAAAAGCCTAATACAGGATTATAATTCAAATTCTCCCTATTTCATTTGTCGTGACAATTTTTAAATATCAATAATCATTAATTATATATTTTTCTATCTTATCCTTATATATGTAAAAAATAATAATTAATAAAATAAGATTACATAACTATATAATATTAATAAATTGATATTTTAGTAAATTATAATAAATATTTAATTTAAATTTAATGTTAATTAATATTTTTTTTAATTTGTATAAAGGATTAAAAATTATCGTATTGAGTGAAAAAAAAAAGGAATACATTAAATTAAGCCTTTCTTTTTTCATACAATAATATCTCCTAACAGTAAGGTGTAATTAGGGGGGAACTTCGGAAGTCAATAAAGGTCTCAACTGCTAAAGTAAAAAATTATGAAAGAAAATTATATTTCCAAAGCTATATTCAATTTGGCCATATGATGTTAATGATATTATATATATTTGGTATGATATAATCAATTGTAGTATAATAAATAATATAATATATTAAGAAATCTAATATAATAGAATAAAATTATAATTACATTATATTAGTATATTTGATTGCATTAGTAATGTATTGTTAATACTAATATATTCTTATATGTGATTGGATTTTATACATGTATCGTGATGTAATTATATTTATAATTAATAAGTAATTTTTATATAATTATTTTATTTTTTATAATTATTTTATATTCTTATATATTTATTATATTATAAAAATACAAAAGTCTGAACTTGATAAAATATAATATTTTTAAAAAATTGTATTAAAAATACAATTTTATATAAAAAGACAATTCTATTAAATTTGAGAAAATATGATTAATTTGAAAAAAGGAAAATGTAATGAAAAATACCACAAAATATTATGCATTAGGAAATATATCTATTGCTATACTGAGAATTACATGTGTATTTATAAGTATAATATATCGAAAAATTTAAATTGACAAACAAAGTAATCAATACATTACACATTATATTAAATTACAAATTTTTCATACCAAACATAACCTAAATGTACCAATTAATACTGCAGAAAATGTTGCATTTACTTTTTTATAAATATTTGTAGATGGATTATACGTTTATATTGAAAAAAGATGGTAAATATTTAAAATTTCAAAAATTTTACAACTTCCAAAATTTAATAAATCCTTTGGATTTACTCTGATTATAAAAAAAGCTTCTACTAATAAGAAGTAAGGTATATGTGGAAAGAAATTAGTATGTATATGACTCAAAAGTACTGCTAATAAGAAAATTATTTCTTAGTTAGTGATAACACTCATCATCCTAATCTAGTTACTTAGCCCCAAGACCTATGAAAAAACAAGGCCCAGATGATCATATCATCAGCTTGCCTGAAGACATCAATCTGATCGGAGACCTAACAATGATGCCTGCCCTGTCACATCTTTGACACACTTTCATTTACATGTCTATTCAATCACCATTGGCGTCGAACCTACCAAGATAGGCACTTGAATACCCCTCGCGCCTGTCAATCATCTCTGCTTATATATACTTCCACCTCAAAGGATACGGGTAATGTCACTCTGAGGTCTCATCCATCTCTACTTTATCTCTCTAAAATGTTTGCTGACTTAATCATCGGAGTGTTCACCCCGATCTAACCAGGCACTCTGTCTTTCTTGCAAGTCTCAAGTAGCCCATCCTTTACCCAATTAGCTTACCTCTTACTGTCTCTCATCCCATTTTTCTTTAGATGTTTTGAGTAATATCATTTGGTGCTTTCATTAAGAGTTATGGGAGACTTACAGAGACAATCCAAAAACACTAAATCCAAAGCTGATGATTGCCCTGACAATGGTGACAGTAGGCCTAAATCTGCCATAAAGGGGAACAATGCTGACAAAACTGATCATACGCGTAAGGAAACCTATTGAACGCCTTTAACAAAGAATTTATGGCCAACTGACACTACTCCCATTACCAGACATTATTATTGGAGGAGCAAACATGATAGAAACTCATGTTTCATTTTGTAGGGTTCTAACTATGCTTCCTCTCTTGCATCAAAAAATAAATAATTAAAATCCCAATCAAATACATATATGAAGGACTGATTTCAAAAGAAATTTCTCTAGAACCAGATAAACTAGCAAAGCTTCTGCCTCATAATTTCTTTTGGTTGCTAAAAAAAATATTGTTAAAACAACATGAAGGATTGGACTTCTCAAATTAGATAGTGTTTGGAGCTGTAACTAATAGTAAATCAACTAACTCAACACCAGAAAGTGGCATAAAGTCAATGAGAGATACAAAGAATTCTGAGTGTAGAGATTGTACTTGCACTCGTTATAAGATGTTAATTAGTGGCACATTGAAGGCGGTGAACAAATAGTGAAGCCTTGTTGCACCCTTTCTATAGCATATTTCAATCCTCCAACATAAAACATAAACTAACTATAATCAAAAGATGTAATCTTTACTTAACAACACTGTACAAAGATCTTATAGGAAAAATTAAAACCATAACATATAAAATTTACTACTATGACATAACTTCCATATGAGTCTCTTTAAACATTACAATATTTACAACTATTAACATCTTTACTTTAAAAAATTTTCAACACAAATTAAAAACTTTATAACCCAAATGAACCCAAAATAAAGACTATATACTTTCAAATCTTCTAAGACTTGTGTTGGCCGTCCTGCTGCAGATATTATCCTTGAGAAGAAGTCCTAACTTGGCAACCTATACAGATAAAAACTCGTGCTAAGTTATATAGCTTAATGAGGAACATAAAACATGTGGACGATCTCTTTTGAAAGTCCTCAAAATAATGCAAACACATAAAAGCATATCTTTAAGCATATAAATCAATCATTTAAAATAATAGGATCATGATCAACCTCCTGAATTATAAACACTTTCGAATTATTTCTATATCCAATGCCAAACACCCATTAACATTTCAAAATTAATTATCAATATATATCCCTAAAATAATCATATTCATCAAGTATACTTTTTGAATTCCTATAGTTTATTCTTAGTTAATCACATTGACTTACTCATCTTTTTTGAATACATGTTAATATCAATCAAGATTTGTAGGAAAACCCAATTATAAATCATAGAATTTTAAGTTAATAAACCGAGTCCCTTAGTATAGTTGAATACTAATAATTTACTCATCATATAAATATATGCACAAAGATCCTATGTATCCAATTTATGTATTAACTCTTTTAATTCTTCCTATCATTAACATGCCATTCCTTTTCATATTAAGATACAACTCCGATTTTCTTTTACATTGACATACTAATTTACTTCTATCTCATGCATATATTGCATACCCATGTTGTAAGTTCATGATTCATTTATGTTTACATGTAAGAAGTCACATATATCATTACACAATGTGAAGCAAGAACGTGTAGCTATAGGGAACACTTATTAACCAATACAACTATTGCAAGACATCACAATGCATAATACAACTACATATATCATGTATAGAAAAACTTTGAAATTACATCAATGATTTCATTCATAAAATAATAAAATGCTCTTTCACTGCATGTCATGCTTCCATATACTATACATTGATGCGTATTATGGTAATATATAAATAAAATCAAGGAGCATATGACCATAAAGAACGTGTATTCATCAATATAATTAATGATAAAGCATCAGTATTGAGCAAGTTCATATATATAACTTATAGGTTTAGGATGTTCATGAGATTTTAATATATATATATATCATGTGTTACATATGTAATAAGATTTCATATAACGATAAAGATAAATTAAAAACTATCATGCCTCTTTATCTTTTAGTGTTACATAATACTTTCATTATTCGGTATTAAGCCTGCACTTTTCTAAAAAAGTGGATAACGCGTTTAAACTGTAATGATAACACCCGAAGGTACAAATAAGATACCTGAAGGTAATAAATGGTAACTCCTTTCGGAAACGAAACTGTACGGTAGATCGATCAAGCAAACTCAAACGGAGTCAGCAAATGACACAAATGAGATCAAACTATACTATATAAAGACCTAAATGGGGTCGACAGTAGCCCCAAATAGGAATGACGGTAACAGCTGTGAAATTATCCTTATAGACATGCCTATCTATCCACAATCTAAACACAAATGCAGGCAATATAATCTTTGTATTTTATTTTTTTTATACTTTACTCTTATCCATCATATACACACATATACATATATACTCATGTATAACTATGAGGACAGTATCATATACGTGTTCATGTATAAACTTTTTACAAGCATGATATCATGCACACGTTTGAATATTAATATTATGTACTAGTAATCAGTTCAAAGGCAATGTAACTTATTTCACATGTGTATGATAATGATACTTAATATTATGCTATATTGAGTTTATTTAATTAAATAATATGTGTGTGCATGCCTGTAATTTATTTACCTTTGAAGTATACTATGCAATTAGAACCACTTAATAGTATATTTATATGATCATGAATGCACACACATACTTTACTATCATTCTTATATGATATTTTCATCATACTATAATTATATGAAAACATTACATATGCACATTATCATTTTACATTTACCCATCTATACACCCACGTGCGCGGCGTGCGTGTGTATACCTATTTACAGACATACAATCACATAATGTTACAATACTTGTAACCATGGTAATTTTGTAATATTACACAGCCGTAAGATAACATAATGGCTTAGGCATTCAAGCATTCTTATACTAGCTTATGTAAGCAATCAAGGTCATATATGTATATACCCATACAAGTCATATAAACATGTTATTTTTAGTTTTATGATTATCTTTACACTATAGGCCTAGCATCCTCTTCTAAATTTATAGAGCATCGTCGAACCAATTCCCTTTTGTTAAAACATTCAAAAGTCATTTGTTAAACCTTAAAATGTTTCACTTTACATGAGTCATATAGATTAAATTCTGTGTAACATAAGAGCATACATAAGCAAGAAGACCAGTTATTGTCGCAGGCGCAACATGAGTCATGAGTGCCACATGGGAAGGCAACCAATTTTGAAGTAAAAGAAGAAGGAAAAAATATCAGAGCAGCAGCAGGGTTTGTCGCGAGCGCAACCAGGACAATGATCACAACAGAGGTTGATCCTTCCCTCGAATGATTTCAACAGTTCAAAATCCAACATGCAAATTGCAACATTTCCAGAATTTATCTTGCTTGCCATATTCTACTTAAATAAATTAAATTTCCAGCAAAGTACCCTTAAGAATTACGTGATTTCCTTATTTACAAACACATTTAAATCTCAATTTTAACTTAATAAAAGATTTAAATCCAAAGTTACTGTAATTACAGAGTAACACACTCATATTGACAAACTATCAATTTTGGATATTAACTTCCTTTTTCCTCTTCTACTTATGAATGTGTTAACCTTAAATATCTTTTAACCCCAAAACATCTTGATGAATTCAAATAACTTTAAAAATGAAACATTCAGAGTTCTATACACTAATTACCTATTCTTTCAACACTACTATTTTAATTCCTCATAGAATCAAACACATGCAAGTTATTAAACGCAGATCTCATAACCATAACTCGTGCCTATATCCTTTTAATACATCCATTACACTTAATCATTTAAATCATTACACAACAAGCACATGCAAAAGGGATAACTCTCAGATCTCATATCTTTAAACCATAACTCCATCCTAATATTCAACCATTACTCTTATATCCACATCTTAACACAAAACAATTACATGAAGACAGAATAGAGTTCTCAAACCTGACATGTAACACCAAATCTTCTATCTAATCCTCTTTCTCTCAACTTTTTCCTCTTCCTTTGATCCTTGCTAGCTTATATCCTTGAAGACATCTTTAATCAAGCATTCCTCACATGCATGGAGATGGAAATGAAGGGATTTTCATTGGGTGAAGGGGTCAAATTTCTAATAGAGAAAGAGAGGAATGAGATTTATAGATTTTTAAGAGAGATAAGGTGGCAGATTTTTTTAGAGAGAGAGAAGATAGGGAAAGTGAAATGAGTTTTCTTTCTTTTTCCTTTCAAAATGTCGTCCCTCACCTTTCATATCCCTCTTGTACTAGATTTTGTAGGGTTTTTAAGTGAAAGATGACATCAGATATGACCCACAACAATTACTCTTAAAATCCTTTTTTCTTTCTTATTTACAAATGCACCCTAGCTATCTTTCTTTTACTTTAATTGACCCATTTACTAATACTTTTATTTCAATTATGCACATAGTAAAATATTAGCCTCCATCACTTAAAACATTTAATTCTCAAAGTCTTAACTTGTAACACATCCTTTAATTAAGCTTAATTAAACCTTATTATAATAATAATACCCACGAATTCTCTTAGGGCCTATTTTAGGTCCTCACAAGCCTTTCACGATGGATTGGCAGGGAAATGAAATGAGAAGAAGAGGCAAGAAAAAAAGTGAGATTCACTTGCTGCGTTTTGCTGGCCAATCCCTACCGGCATTTCAAAGAATCCAACGCTATCCACAAATTTCAGATCTTTGTTGGGGGAAAAAAGGCGGCCTAGGATTTTAGGAGAAAATGATGGATTATTGAAGAGATTGGGTAAAATTTTTTTTACCTTATGATACCATATAAAATGGTCTATTATTTAATGCATGTTTTCTTTATTTTAGGTAGCTAAATAGGTTAAATTACTTATATTTTATGTATTTTTGTCTAGTTTATGTGTTTATTTGTATTTCAAGTAAAATTGGATCTAAAAGGAAGAAGAAACAATTGAAGAAGCAAGCTAGAGCAGGAGTCGTGACATAGTCCAACTTGTAACGAAGATGAAGAGTAGGGACATGACTCACGATGACTATCCGAGTCGTTAAGAGAGCAAAGCAGCACAACTCGTGAAGTTTGTTCGAGTTGTGAAGGGAAGCAAATAGGAGGGACATGACTCGTGATGATTGTCCAAGTCGGGCCAGGCAACAATTCTGAAGCAATGCAATTTTTCATCCCACCTATTCTCAACCACCAAGTCTTTTCATCAAGCCTTTTCATGACAACTTTTCACCATCATACCTGTTTCGAAAAGGCATAATTAGGGGTGTCAATTTCTCTATAAATAGGGACCAAAAATACAGTTGTAAGGGAGATAGTTTTTCTTATAGATAGTTGTTATACGTAGTTGATATATAGAGATATTTACTTAGTTTACTTAAGTTTCGAGACCAGTCTATGAAATTGGTGCCATTCAATTTGTCCTTTTCAAGGACCGATCGCAATGAGAAATTGTTGTTTGAAGATGCCATTTTCAATCTATAATAAAATTTAGCAAGATTAAATGAGGTCTTATTTATGATCCCACAAACCGAATTAATATCCCCTTAAATAATTCGTGTTAGTAATTTTTAATGTGGGCCAAGATCCATTTTTCACAACATCTTATTAGTCAAGCTGAGCTTGTACACCTAATAAGTTAAGTTACTTAGGTAGGAAAACTCCAATCATGTCTTGTACATGACTCTTGGATCAAATGGGCTAACATCTTAAGATGTTATAGCACAACCCATTTATTAGTTGCCTAGGTCCGAGCATCCCTTTCCATGTTAAGCCCAACCTACATTCACAACCCATGCCTCACAAAGATAATCGGGCGTATCTAGGACTCCTAGTCTACATGACCGATGATCGATGCCTTGACATGTTTCGAATTAGGAAGGCAACTTTGTGACTTACTATTTTTAGGGATTCATTTTATTATGGCTTACATGGCATACACTTTGTCATCCATACATAGCATGCATATATATAATTGCATAAAGTAAAGTGTGACAAATATGGGCTCAAAAACCTACAACTAAGATTCTATACTATTACATAAGAATCTTCGAGTTGGGCTTATTCTAAGAAATAAATGAAACTTTTACAATAAAATATAATGGCAAGCAGGCCATATTTAATTACAAAAACCCAGGGCTCATGAATGCACCATGCATATCCATTCATCACACCAAACAAGCAAATAAATATACATAGCATTCATGGATCAAACAGAGTCCAATTTTAATTAATTTAGCCAAGCCCATTAATGAAAATTGTGTACTTGAACCTTTAAGAGATGACCCCGTGATGGGCCTGGGCCGAAGCCCAATGGACTAAATCCTCTTATTGAATAAGTTCTCTTAAAAGCCCAAAATACAAACTAGTTAGATTCGTGCCATAAATCAACTCTAGTATAATTTTCAATTTTGCCATTTTTAATTTTATGTCATACAGCCCATAAACATTAAAAATACATATAATATGTGCTAACATGAATTAAAAAAAATAAAATCATAAAGAACACATATATAGTACACGACATTCATGCAAAAACAAACAAACAACAAAAACTAGTTGTTTAATGAACTTTGGAATACCATAAAATGCACAAACATTTAAATCAATTTTATGAGTCATTTAATAATCTAAATACGTCCATAAATATTGATTTAATATTCTGTACCATTTTAATCTAAATGTGTTTTTACCATTTTAATCAAAACAAAACAAACAATGTTGATTAAACATGTAACAAACTAGTCATAATTTTAAGTGATTTTAAAATTAATCAATTAAATTGTCATGGATCAGAATTAAAACCAAATTTAAAACATGTCCAGACCTGATATTTAATTTTTAAAAATCACTTACAAACATTCAAAAAAACGTTTTTACATTTAATATTTAAAACTAGTTGTTAAACTTACAATTAACATGCCAAAATGCACCTAGTTTTAATATTAACATGTACCATCAGGTATTAGCAATTAAATCTGACCATTAATAGCTCCTAGAACATCTTAGGATAGTATATTAACATGTTATATTAATTATAATACCTATCTAATCAATTAAAATCATTTTTACACCAAAACAATGCAAAAAACTCAAAACAAAAAATTTCAGATTTGCATGTTTTCATAATGACGATTTTTAATTATTTTTTTCATGCATCTAAAGCACTAAAATAAGCATGTTTAGGCTCTGATACCACTGATGGAATATGACATGGTATGAACATGGAAATCATGCAGCGGAAAAACAACAAAAATGATCATACATGCCAAACAATTCCATGACAAGAATCGAAATATGCAATTTTAGGATTTTTTAAAACTTACAACTTTGGATGCCTTTTAAAACTTAAGTTTGGTGATGACCAGCAACCGAGATGACTTTATCCACCTTAGATCTTGATCACCAATGCCAAGGAACAACCTTTTATGCCACTCCCTCTATTCTCACACACACAATTGCACCGACGGCTTAAAATCGAGATTGCTGGCTCTCTTTTAAAATATTGTGTAATGGAAATGTGTTGAAGCTACAAAATTGATTTTGCACTTCTCTAAGGTTGTTATTACTACCCAAGATCACAAGAGAATGAGGAACTATCCCTTCTCCTTGTGAAAATTGGCTAAAAGAAATTCTTAAGAGAGAGAGAGAGTTTCACGCAAAAACCATAGAAAAATTAGGGTTTGTGTTTTTTCTCTCATTCAATATATATTTCTTTATTTTTTTAAGTGAAAAATCTAAAATCAAATACTTAAAGATAATTAATTTTAGCCTTTATCACTTCTTTAAAATAAGAGATATATATTGATTTAAATTCTTTTGAATTAATCCAAGATTAAAACATAAGACATATTAACCAAATAAATCACTTAATAAATTAAAAAGCATGTGCCGAAATTCCTTTGATTTTTCTCTAGGAATTTCGGCCACCAATATTCATAATTAAGAGATTTAATTTGATCATAAGTCTTTTAGGCTTTAATACTCAATTAATTAAATTAATACAAGACATTTAATTAATTGAAATTAAACCTTGTGGGCTGAATTTTTTTTCTCTCTCATGGGCCAAGGTCCAATAGCAATCTAAAACCCATCACACACATTAATTTGACTTTAATTAAAAGCCCAAATTAATGCCCAATACTTTAATTAAATATTTTAAGCCCAATGTTTTGTGTGCGATCTTATAGGTCCATTTAATGTTGGTAATGAATTAATGAATTAATTCAAAGGCTATATATATTCTCTAATAAGATATTATAGCATTCCAAATTAAATGAAAATGCATATTGCATTTAGTGACCTAATGCAATTTTGCATAGTCCCTTACCCATAAATATCAGAATTAATATAAGGCATGAAACTAATCATCCTTATATATATTAATTCCTTTCTTGATATTACAGTGACACTAAACTCTCAGATAAATAATGATTACTCATTATTTCATCTCGGTATGGCCATACACTTCTTAGTTCACTGATCAAGTGGCCGATGATATTTTTCTCTCTCGTCGGGAGGGGTAATTCCTTCACTTCTCTCATGCTCTCTAACATGAATCAATGCATACCCGTACTTGTCACTCTGTTACGAGCACGTTAGGTGTATGTCAAAGCACACATTAATTCATAAAGAGTTTCATAGAGATTTTAAGTCTAAGAACTCCGATACAAAACTTACATATGAGAAACACTTATGACTTGTACCATGTAGTGTACTCATGAGCGGATCGAATCCAGATACCATGTTCTAAACATGTATCTATGATCTCTGATTGACACTCTTGTCTTTATAATCCGTAAGACAGAACTCAACTTATCAGAGAGAGCATACTAGTCTTAATTCATATGTTATTCCCATAATAATGACTGACTAGGAATATTTAGAATGAAGTATTATTTGTTTCAAGGTCTTACAACCATGTGCCTCACACATGATAACTTAAACTGAAACAATATTCTTGGATGGTTTTATCAATTGATATGCACAGGAATACAATAGATAAAACAATTGCCTCATTTTATTAATTAAAGTGTTTTATTACAATGCATTGGGGTTAAGGCTTACACTAACATTTAGCATGTGTTTTCTATTTTTTGAGTTATCTCTTTTTACTCCTTTCAAAATTTCAGATTATTTAGTCTCTTTACTAACTATGCTTTAAGGTTAGGAATTGCTCATTTAGTTTAAGGTTTTGGGGTTTCTAGTTGCTTCATGGAAACTATAGCCATAATACTTACTCTTAAGCCTTTTCAATAATTGATGAGGACTCAAAAGAAGAAAAAGAAAAGCAATGCAAGATGTATATCCAAAATTACAATAAAGTATGGGATGGAGCGTAAAACGCACCCAATACTACATTCTCTTGCTATTTTAAATTCATGGGATAAAGTCTAAAAGTATACCCATGTTTTGAAAAAAATAAAAAAGTCAACAAATAAAGTATAAAAATACCATGAGATTTGATTAAGGATATGTGTGCTCACAATTATCATAAAAAGCAACTGAAAATTTTAGAACCTTAAAGTTTATGATCAATGTTCTCTCCTTAAGCATGTTTAGTTTTGAGACTTTATATTCTTTATTTTGGAATTAGTAAATTTAGGTGACTTGTTAAATTTAGAATACATGTTTTAAGAATTGATTCGCTGGTATTTTGAGTCTTCAAGGCATTTGATTACTTTTCAATTCTATTACATATGCATAATGAATAATGCTCTATAGTAAAGTTTACTTAGTTTTATTGGCATTGAATTCTTTCATTCTTTTCTCTTGCTTGAAGACAAGCAAGGTTTAAGTGTGGAGAAATATGATACCATATAAAATGATATATTATTTAATGCATGTTTTCTTTATTTTAGGTGGGTAAGTAGGTTAAATTACTTATAGTTTATGTGTTTTTGTCTAGTTTATATGTTTGTTTGTATTTCAGGTAAAATTGGATCTAAAAGGAAGAAGAAACAATTGAAGAAGTAAGGCAGAGCACGAGTCGTGACATATGTCCGACTTTTGATGAAGATAAAGAGCAGGGACACGACTCGTGATGACTGTCCGAGTAGTTACAGAGAGCAAAACATCACGACTCGTGAAGTTTGTCTGAGTCGTGAAGGGAAGCAAAGAGGAGGGACATGACTCGTGATGATTGTCCGAGTCGGGCCAGACAACAGTTTTAAAGCAATGCAATTTTTCATCTCACTTGTTCTTAATCACCAAGTCTTTTCATCAGGCCTTTTCATGGCAAATTTTCACCATCATACATGTTCTGAAGAGGCATAATTATTGTTACCAATTTCTCTATAATAGGGATAAAAAATACAGTTGTAAGGGAGATAGTTTTTCTTATAGATAGTTGTTATACATAATTGATAGATGGAGATATTTACTTAGTTTATGATGACAAAGGAACAAAGCCAAAGTAACAAGAGATATATCAGAAGGTTTAATTAGAAAGTACATTTCTGGGGAGTTTATTTTTCCCCTAATTCTCTTGTTTGACTTTAATTTAAGTATGTATTTTGGCTAGTTTCCTTTATACATTAGAAATGTGAAGTGGCATTTGTTTAAGATCAAGTTTATTCTTATTATAAATGAAGTATGATTTAAATTTATTTGTGTGATTTGTTTTGCTAGGCATGCTTGATCACCATATTTAGCATGCTCGTCAATTGATTTGCAATGAGAATTGGAATTTATTGATGAAAAGACAAATGAATTTACTTAAAGTATTGAATTCACTTAGAGGTAAAGAATTCTCTTTGAGGGATTAAAGAATTAGCATTGAACTTTATAATATTTGTTTATCTCTATAATGACATGAGAGTGCTTATAGACTTTAAACAAGAACATCTTTAGAGACAATGAGAATTGCTTTAAAGAATCTTTGGTTAAATTCTCCAATCACTTCAATTATACAATTACTTTTACTTGTACTTAAATGAATCATTCCTCCAATTTCTATGTAAATTTATACTATTTACTAAGTCATCTTTAGTCCAATTTGATTCAATCTATGTATATTAGTTTAGATATTAATTAAGCACTTAATCTTCATTATTCAATACCTAGCCATCTACTTCTTATAATTTCAATACAAGATCTACCTCGTTCCCTTTGGAACGATACCCTACTCATTCTATACTCAATCTAGGACTAAGGGTTAAAATAAATCCCGTATCACCCTAATATAAAAAGTCACGTGAGAGGCACATGAGGACCACGTGTCCCTCAAATGCCACACCATCATCCATATGTCACCAGTTAGAGTGCCATATGTCAATTAGTGTGCCACGTCAGTGGTCAATTGATGGCGATTGGTCAAACAAATGGCTCTATTAGGGTAGGGGTAACATTGCACCGATTTTCAAACTTCGGGCCCAAAATTGCACCAAACAAAACTTTAGATCCTACATTGCACTTTTTGCGAAACATTAGAGACCAAATTGCACCTTTAGCCATTTAGATATCATGTTATTTGTTGTTGTAGTTTTTGATCCTTATTGTAAAGTGGCATATGTTGATTTTCTAATTGATGCATTTTGTGATGATAAAGATGGTGCTAAAATATTAAAAGCAAAGGTGAAATCTGGGGATCAAAGTGGATTGGGTATTTTTGAGTACCCAACTTGACTGGATACTAATAAAACAAATTTGGGTAGTATTTAATTTACTTCATACCAAATGTTTTCGCAGATACCTTATGCATTGCCATTCATAGTGAAATCGTTCTTATCATTTGTATTTGATTTTTATTTTACTTCTCAAGTTACACCATTTATTATTCCTTTAAGTAGAAAGGATTTGGAGAAAAAAGTAAGCCAAGTGTCATTGAATAATGCATTATCCTTTTTTTGACTTTTTGTATAAGAAGCAAGGTGTCTCATGGTATTAAGAGTCAAAAACTGAATTAAACAATTACTTGAATGAGTTCTGTAAGGATACTAGTGAAAATTTTGATATATTGAGTTGGTGCAAAATAAACGCATCTAGATGTTGAGTGCTCGTTGTAATGGCTCAGGATGTATTGGCTATAGTGTTTAAAATTGCCTTTTAAATTTGTTTTCAACATTATAGATTGTATTCTTAAGGCCAAAGAAGCAATTCACCCCTTAAAATTTAACAAAAAAATTAATCTTCTAATATTTATTTTGATACAATATTTTTCTTAAGGTTTACAAATTGGGATAATATCACCCTAAAATTGACGAATCCGTTATTTTGACTATTTTTCATAAATTAACTGCCGACGTGGCCTCAAAATTGACATGTGGCAAGCCAGCTCATGATACGTCAAACTTTATGTGCCAAAAAGAGTGCCACGTGGCAATGAATGAAAGTGCAAAAAAACCCCTAAAGTATTCTAAAAATGGCAAGTTACCTCTTAAAGTTTGTAAATTAAAGTAATTTAATCCTGTTGACGTGTCATACTTATATCACATCAGCAGCCAACTAACGAAAAATAGTCAAAATAATGAATCTATTGGTTTTGAGGTGATATTGTCTCAATTTTGTTAACTTTAGGGGGGACATTGTATTAAAATAAATATTATGGATTAATTGCTCTTTTTGTCAAATTTCAAGAAATGAATTGCACTTTTAGCCTATTTTTTATTCATTTTGAAGTCTTTAACTTCTAGATTTGTTGAAACACTTAGTTATGGGCAGGATTTGTTAAAATCTTCAAAATAAAGTATCTATGTTGAACATATATCGCAAGAACTTAAAAGTGTGGAAATAGGTAAATTTATTGCATGTGTAAGTATCAATTTTTATTGCTCATGTTTAAATTATTTTCTTTTTTCAAAATCATCTAGTGTGACTAAAAACCACTCCCTTTTCAACATTGATAACTAAAAAAGATGTTAATTTTTATGATAAAGAATTAAGATACTATGTGTAAACACTTTTAATGGATATCTTGAAATTATATTTGGAGTAGAGGTGGCAAATGGGTGGGGTTGGATGGATTTGGATTAGATCATTAATAATTTGGGTCATAAATGAGTCAATATAAAAATAAATTGGACATATTTAATTCGATTCATGAATTTAATGTAAATTATTATAAAATTTTTATTAATTAATTAATGAATTTGATAATAATAATAATATTCAATTGAAAATATAATATAAATAATAAATTGATGTTTGTTAAATTGACGGTATATATATATATATATATATATATATATATATATATATATATATATATATATAGAATTAAACATTTCGTAAGAAGCGAAAAAAAAAAAAACGCCCACTAGTTATGTATATGATCCCGAGCACATCTTTTGCAGGCACATGGAGGAAAACGACCATTAATACATTTGCATGTCAATTATTGGGATTTTCACGTACCAATGCAGTTCTTTAATTAGGAATTAGCTAACTACTTCGTTTCTAGTGTGTTAATTATACTACTATAAAATTATCCCATAATTCAATTGGTTAGGATGTAAGCAAAATTTCTCACAGTAATTTCAACAAATGGTTAGATGACAAGAAAAATTATAATTTTTCAACACCACACCATATAATTGATTTTGTGAAAAATAGTAGAGCATTTAAATACCACAAACCTTAAATATAACCCATAATAATACTTGAGCTATAGAGGAGGGAGACGGGCAGTTTCGTTCAATCTTCCACCACTTACAACTCAGATCAACTTACAATGTGTTTCAAACAAACGAGAAAGGCTTTCCAACTTAGCTGGGACAACGAAATTAACCTCCTCAATACTCCTTTGAAGACGCTGTAATACTCTCGAGATTGACAATTCCCACTCTATGAGCCTTTAAAGCAGACTGCTTTGACACATCTGGCCTTTTCTCTCCATATTTCCTGTTTAACTTGTCATAATTTCTTCGTATTTCCCCTTTCGGCATTACAAAAAAGAGAGCAAAACAATGAAAAAAATTAAGTTTTCGAGAGGACTTCAAACGTAATATTATTGGGTATTATCAACATCATTGGACACTGCTGAAACAAACCATTGAGTATTATCAATATAATTGGAGATTTCGAAAGAAATTCATCGAGTATAAATTTAATGGATTAAATAATAAAATATATTAATTTTGTGTTAATTTAATGAGTATTGAATAAAAAAATAAAATTGGTCAGTTTTGAATTGATAAAGTGAATATTTATTTGAATTTAGGATATTGTTTTTGGATGGATATTGGAGGCAACACCACTCTCTTTTGCAGAAAGCCCGCACATAGCGCTTTCACAACTTTACTAACATTCCTCTTCTGAGGCAAGGGAATCCAAGGCCCCACTATTCATCTGTTCATAGCAAAAAACCGGAGTGCTCCACAAAAAGCAAAACAAAGAGGGCTGCGATATCACTCTTCCTTTTGCCTTCTCTTTACTTTTCCTCTCTCTCTCTCTTTCTCTGTGTGTGTGTGTCTATCTCTATCTCTAGGGATTGCAGAGTAGCAGCCGCACCCTTAATCCAATTCATTGGATTAGATCACTTTGCTGCTCAATTTCTACTCTTTTTTCTTTTAAATTACTCAGGTAATTTTGTCTCTCTGCTACTTTTTTACTCGTTTTGTTAGGTTTTTTTTTTTTTTTCTAGATCGGGTTTTTTTTGCGTTCAAAATTAGGCTCATTTTGCCTGAATTTCTTCAATTTTACTCTTGTTGCTCAGATGTAGTTGCTGAGTTGTTGTTTTCGGGAAACACTTTACTTGAACGCAATTTATTTCTTTATTTACCTTTTCTGGATTTTTGTGGTTTTGGATTAGTTGTTTTTGCAGTTACTTTGGCTTTATTTGTTTTCTTTTCCTCTTTAATTTTGCTTTTTATGACTGTTAGCTTCCTTGTTTCAGGGTTTAAGTCGTCTTGTTAGTCTAATCTGCGGATCTTAGTCGTGCATCCGTTTGGACCGTTTTGATAAATTGAAGCTAGCCAAGTCAGTAATAACTAGTAAGGTATTGTTTATAACTGCTAAAGTTTTGACTACCTCCTCGTGCATTTGTTTGTATGGTTTGGTTTCTGTGAGTTTGTATTTTTTTTTCTGTTATTTATTTATTTTTAAATTCTGTGGTGGTTCTCGCTGGCCTGTTTAAGTTTGCATTTTGCTTTTTCTTGTTTGTATGTCTTGAGTAGGCTGTATTAGTTAGGACATCATGTGTTGGACAATTGAGTTCAGGATAAATGAGGGCCAAATATAAGCCAATTTTCTGCTATTCTGCAATAAGGACAAATCACTGCATCAAATGTTGATGCGGCAAGGTACTGGTTTTCTTAGTTTACAGTAGTTTGGTAATTGGTGGTAAAACAGGCATCTGGTTGAGATTTTATCACTTTTGTTTTCTGTGTGAGAATTTTAAAGATGGATGAAGAGCTTCTTCTTATTATTATTTTTTTAGTGTGAAATTATATGGACTTACATCTCTACGTACTTGCTGCGTTGATGGCAACATATAATCCAGACTCACCATTGGATCTGTCTTGCACGCTTGATATAGATCCGAAGGAGCTATAGGAAGTTGAGTCCTAATTGTTGCAGTCTAGGATAGTCCCCCTCCCCTCTCACTCTCTCTCTCTTAAATACACTTGATGATAACATAAAGTGAGATTTAGAAGTGCTGTTATTAGTGTGCCAAACATGCATTATAGCTGGTGAAAAGTTATCCGCAAGAGTTTGTGGCTTGCTACCATGCACTTGCCGAAATTATGACTAGTTGTGGTAATTGTGATTGTTCAAATGCATTGCAGCTGTGGCAGGACCAGATAAATCTCCAGTTCAATAGTTTATTTTCTAATTTGTTTTATATGATTCTGAGGTCATGTTAGCTTTTTGTCAGTTTATAATTCATCTAATATTTGTCTCTTTCTAGTTTTTCTGCCATGGAAGCTACAGAATCAGTTGCAACACTCATAGATTCTGCAACCTCTAAAATTCAGCAACTTCAGAAGGCTTTTGCTGAACTTGAAAGCCACCGGGCTGTTACACTTAACTTGAAATGGAAAGAACTTGAAGAACATTTTCATGGGCTTGAAAGGTCTTTGAAGAGACGCTTCCATGAGCTGGAAGACCAGGAAAGGGAATATGAAACTAAAACAAGAAAAGCCCGAGAAATGTTAGAGAAGCGGGAAGCTGCTGTTACGGCCAAGGAACTAGCTTCATTGGAGAGGCTTCAAGAGAAAAGAGATGCTGCTTTCTTTGCCATTGCTAGTGCTCTAGAGAAGAATAGGAAGGTCTTGTCTGAGGAGCCTCCTGGTGTTAGCAGTGATGTCCAGTGTGAAATCCCAACCATTGAAGACCAACCACTTGATACTATAGCTGGTGAAAATAACTTGGGGGAGACTAATAATTCTGAAAACGGAAATATGGAGGAGATGTCTTATCCAGAGTTAGCCAAACTATGTGAAGCAATGGACTCAGAAGGGCTGCACAAATTCATCTCTGACAATCGAAAGAACCTTGCTGTGCTAAGGGAGGAAATTCCTGTTGCTTTAAAAGCCGCAGAAAACCCAGCCCAATTGGTGTTGAACTCTTTGGAGGATTTCTATCCCATAGAAGGGGCAAATGTCGATGGGAAGAAAGATTCAGTCCTGTTGGGTCTTCGTCGAACTTGTATCATGTTGATGGAGTGCCTTAGCATTTTGCTTATGTATACAGATCTAGTTTCTGTGTCTGATGTAATCTCAGAAGATATTAAGGAGCAGGCAAAGGCAATTGCTGAAGAATGGAAACCCAAGTTGGATACCCTAGATGTGGATGCTAGTAATGGGAACTCCTTGGAGGCGCATGCATTCTTGCAGCTTCTGGCCACCTTTGGCATTGCGTCTGACTTTGATGAGGAAGAATTATCAAGGCTAATTCCAATGGTTTCTCGTCGTCGCCAAGCAGCTGAACTCTGTCGTTTTCTTGGGTTGTCAGAAAAAATGCCAGGTTTGTCATTTTGTGTACTTTTATCCCAAGGCTTGCAACTTCTGTGTTATTCAATAATGCATGCTGAAAGTCGGCTCATTAGCAAATTAATGTTGAGTGTTCCAGATTAATTATTTTCGCACAACGCTAATATTGATCACTATTTCCTAAATAACTATGGATTGCAAAGTTAGACAAGCAAACTACTATGTTGGTTCTTATTGTGTTAATCCCAATTTATACTTAAATGCTTCAACTCCATTCTTCACATTAATTTGTTGGATTATGATTATATTGGTGAGCTAGCGTGAAGACAGGTCTTGCCTTTACTGTATTGCTCAAACTTTGAACTTGGACTGGGTAGAAACTTTTCTAAAGATGCTAGATTCTCTTAATGGTCATGACTTTTATCATGTTCGCTTAGCTAAATAAGCATTATGCAATTCCTCCTCAGTTGATGATCTGTATCCATTTACTTGATCTTTGGTCTGTATTTTAATTTGCCTCTTTTTAGCTTTTGCATGAGGTGATTGCCTATCTGTAATTTGCTTCTTTTTTAATTTGCCTCTTTTTAGATGTTTTAATCTGTCTTTTGTTTTGCATGTTCAGATTTTTCACAGCCGCTGCTGAATTGACTTAGTGAGGCTCATACAGCTTTCATGATTATTCTAGTAGAAAGAAAATTCAATTGTTTCCTTTTGTATTGCTAGTTTTCATTTTCTATTGCCAACTTTCATCATTTTTCATTTTCCACTTTGATTGTGAATTCTTCAGGAGTAATTGAGGTACTGGTAAATGGTGGAAGACAGATTGATGCAGTTAACTTGGCTTTTGCTTTCGAGTTAACAGAGCAATTCTCACCTGTACCTTTGCTGAAGTCATACTTGAAGGAAGCAAGAAAAACTTCTTCATCTGCAAAGCCTGGAAACGCATCACCCACTGCTGTGCGGGTATACTTTGTTTCACATTAGAATGAATTCTCATTTTTCTATAACTTGGATTTGGTTGCATTATGCAGGTTTTGCATCTTGCTCACGCTTAATGCAGTATAATTAGTTTTTTTCCCCTATATTATGTTTTTGTTTTGAATTAAATTTCAATTTTTCAAGTGGGATATTATTAAATAGATAATATGGTTGATGCTAGGCTTAGGCCTTGTCCAATGTGATTTCAGTGACCATTGGTGCTTATTATGCATTAGGGGAAGCATAATAATTGCGTATGGGAATGTTTTGGAACATTGTTTGCATATTTGTTTCTAAGTTTTGTGGAGAGACAATATCTGACCTTCCATGCTAATATGTAGCCTGCATGCTTCTTTGTTTTGCACAAACACTTAGCGTGCTTTTGATCCTCTTTGTTAAATTGGTAGCAATACATTGTCTCTTTGAGTTCCTGCCTTTATGGTCTTATATGCATTTAGATCAGAGGTAATCACATTTCATTTAACTTATGTTAAAGTTTACACAGTAAGTTCTTGCTGTATGGTCTCTTTTCTCCTATTTGAATGTTTTGCATTTGCTTCCTTTTGTGAAGATTATTTGTATAATATATGTATTAGAATGTTGGCATTAGATGATGCTCAATGAGGTTGCCTAATTAAGATATTATTCTTGCTGATTCTTTTTGCATATCTTTAATACATTTTCTTTTCAGAATGAGGTAAATGAACGAGAACTGACCGCCCTTAAAGCTGTAATAAAGTGCATTGAAGAGCATAAGCTCGAGGAGCAGTATCCTGTTGACCCCCTCCAAAAACGCCTCCTTCAGCTGGAGAAGGCCAAGGCAGACAAGAAAAGAGCTACTGAAGCCTCCAAGCCTCAACCCAAGAGACCACGTGCTAATGGTGTTGGATGTGGGCCCTGTGTCACTAACATGTCTGTTGACAAAACATTCTATCCGAGAGTCACCGATAGGTACCCGCAGTACATGTATGACAGACCCTATGTTTACCCCAGCCCCACTGACAACCATGTTCCGCTTATGGGTTCTGCTACTTATAACTTCTCCACGAATCATGGCAACTACTTTGGAAATGGCTACCAGTACCTGGCCCCGTATCTTCACTAGTTAGTAAAGATGGTGACAAGGTGACTTTGATCCTGATTTTAACTGCTAGCTTTAACCCTTCAGTCCTTTGATGTTGTATGAATGAATTTAGTTATATTAAAAAGAACCCCCCTCCCCAAAAAAAAAAGTCCTGTTAATTTTAATCTGCTGTACAAGAGATAATTTGATCCTCTAATATATGTACTCTGTTTTCTGTGTATGTTCAGCTTTCTAATCTCTTAAATTTCATAATCCATCATGACCTGTTCTCGGATGCAGTTTGTTGGGGCTGAGATTTATTTTATTTAATTGGGTTTGATTGACCCAAGCTGGCTGGCAGAATGATAGTTTCTTGTATATTTGTTCTGTTAGTTGAATATCATGTATGAAATTGAATACTCGCAGGTTTAGCAATATAAAAGTGGTGAGAGTATCTGCTGTCATTATGAAACAGCTTATGCTTCAGACTTGCTTCCTTTTGCTGGAAATGAGTGTATTTCAAACAATTTGTTTCCGTTTTTTACCATATTACATCGTTCCTTGAATGCTTCTACTTTGCTCGTTCGTGTATTTATGTAATAAAAGACATAATTTCGATCAAATAAATTGTGGCGTTTGTCCTAGGATAGGGCGTCTGTCCTTAATCTGAAGAGACTTCACAATTCTTGTAAGCAAATTTCCCATCAATCTTGGATTTATTGGGTGGGTGTTGACAGGCCTACAATCATCAATGGACCAGATATCGCCCTCCTGAATTTGTTAATAGTTTCCAAGTCCCATTTCAAAGACCTGAAATAAGCAGCAGAACTTTATATAAAACCAAATTTATTATGTTATGTCCAAAAAGACCAAGTTGTGAGATAATGATTTTAATTGTAAACGTTGGTGTATAGTTCTGTAAAAGGAGATAACGCAAAAACTGGTTTTTCTTATCAATGAGATTTTAATTTAAATTATAAGATCACATATTTTAATTTACTTGCATGCGTATCATGCCATGAATAAAAAAAGGTAAAAGAAAACTATTCAAAGCGAAGTTATTTAACAATTCTCATTCTTCTATTATTCTCTTGATTTTAGTTTTTTTGATTTTTCATCTGATTATGTACTTATATTATATATTAAATATATTGGCATTAAATTTTGTAAATTCCTTGCAATACCTTGTTACACGTCCATTATCTCATTCAAAGATTAGTCCTTCATTATGGAATTGGAAATGTTAATATAAAATTGTCATTTCAATAACACTAGATATGGTTGCTCCCTTTGAGTTAAAAATTAAGTGACATTTAGCAAGATTCCTATTTATTAATTCCATATGAATTTTCTTTTTCTTTTTCCATGGCATGCTGTTTTTATAAAATATGTAAATTATATTTACTTATAATTATGACTTAAAACTTTTGAATGTAAATAATTGTTATATTAATGTTGCAATTATAAACAAAAAAATAGTTTATATTTAAATCAATCGTAGTTATATTGATATTCTATATATTTTCCATATATATATATATATTCATGTGGTAAGATAGTAAAAAAATAACGCAATCCAAGAATAAGTAGAACTTACTATTAAATTGAATTTTATTTCAAATGAAAGAGGATTTGATTATAGCTCCGACATATTAGTTGGCAAACCATTTGAAAAAAGAAAATTTCCAGAAAAAGTTGTCCCGTTTCTTAAGTTGCGACATGTAAATGACATTAAAGCAATTATTAGTTTAAAGAAGTGAAATTAGTGAAGTTTGTCCAATTTCAAATACATGTTTCCTTTTTCAAACAACGGTCAAAAAATCAATTAATTGATCCTTACAGTACTAGGATTTCAGATTAATCCTCAGCTGTATTCGGATACGTAATTCAATTAATTGATCCTTATCGTAGTAGGATTTCAGATTAATGCTTGTTGTAGTAGGATTAGGAATTCGGACTCGTCCCTGTTGTATTAGAATTAGGATTAGCAATTCAATTAATTAAACCCAAGTTGAGGTTTCTATTCCGCAAATCATTATTGATTTGGTTGATTCAGTAGAATTTACAGCAATGGAGAAACGAGTATCCGAGTTAGTAGAAGTGGCCTGGAAATATGCCAAATATGGTTCCCAAGAGTTGACTTGTGTCAAAGCTCTTTCACAGATAAAGCATTTGGGTCTGAATTCTGAGTCTGTAATGTTGCTCTCCAATGAAATTAGAGTCTCTTTCAAAGCATCCCAGAGATGCCATCAAGAACACTTCTTCTGCCATTCTCACCCATTGGAAGCGGATACTCCACCATCAACACACCGTATCTCCTGTTGAACCCCTTCAAAAACCCAAACTTGGCAAACTTGTTATTAGAATTCCAACCAAAAATCAACCCAAAGTGGATTTTGTGCATCCCATGTGGAACAGGATACAGCAACAGGCTTTTGAGGCTCTTAATGAAGCTGAGAGTCCGCTCGATTGTTGCGATCCAATGCAAGTTGCTATGTCGGTGGGGAGAGAATTGTTTCAGAATTGGGGCGTTTGCGGTGATGGGTACCGCAACATGTACCGATCTTTGCTGTTCAATCTCAAGGATCCTAAGAACTTGGATTTCAGGAGGAAAATTCTAAGTGGGGAGATAAAGGCCGAAGAATTGCCGGAGCTGAGCGCGGGAGAGATGGCAAGCGATGGAAGGAAACGGGAGAACCAGATGATAAAAGCTAAAGCACTCAAGAAGTGCATTGTTTGAAGCCAAAGCTGAAGAATTAGTGATTGTTTGTTGACTAAGTTGATTTGAAAAGTGTTTCTATCTAATACAAATGTTGATATGTACAGTTGTGTAAAAACAGGTCTTTCTTATCAATGAAATTTAAAGATTGATTGCATTCATTAGTTCTTATGTTATACTGTTTATTGGTTTGACTGTGTAAACGTATATGATTGAATTGGGAACGATGTGATAGTTTCGTTTACTTTGAGAGGATGGCAACCAACCAACCTATTCTGATGAGTTTGCTATATGTCAGAGAAATTAACTTTTGACTTTAATGAAGTTAGAGGTTTTATGTTGATTTCATACCTTATTTGCATTTTAATTTTCATTTTTTAGTTGCTTGAACAATAAATTTTCCAAATTTGAGTCATCAATCTGATTAAATTAGGAGGTTTAATGTTGGTTCTTTCCGCCATTTTTCCCCTCTTCTTTCTTCCTCCTCTCTGGTAAAGTTCCAACGTTTTCAGAATTTGTTCTTTGCTTGGCATAGGATATTTGGCAAATGGGTTTTTATGTGATTCTCTGGAGTTTAATTTAAATCACTTCCCATTTCGGTTATTGTATTGTTCTCTTTTTAGAACAATTACAGTTGTAACTTAAAAACCGAAAGTGGGTGTTGGGTTTAGAATTGAATATTAGCTGGAGGCCAAAATATCAGTTTTTTTCTTCTTCTTCTTCTTCCCGCCCTTTTCTCTGTTTAATGATAAAAAATGAGGAATTTCGCCTATAATGCCGCAATGTAGTGGTTATAATTCATAACCCCATTTTTATTTCTTTTCAAACCACTGCCTTAAAGATTCACTTCTCGTTTTTCTTCTTTTTCGGTTTGTCCCTTTTTCTGCAAAAATATCAAACATTGACTTCCTGCAACCTTCTTTACTTTCTCGGAAATTTCCCTTTTCTTTGTTTTTTTTTTGCCAAAAAAGTCATCCTTTTCTGCATTTCTTTTTCAGTTAGACATTTGGGTATATATTATTTGGACCAGCACTGATGCCTTTGCTTGGTTATGGAATTTTTGTTGCATTTCTTGCTTAGAATTGCTCCATTATGGATACCCACAAGACCAGCGACGACCATCCACCCATTATTCGAATCCATTCCAATCTTGAGGTTTGCTCCCTCTTATCTGCCCAAATTTACATTTTAAAATTAAATGGGTTTGCTTGGGTATTGATGTTTGGGAAATGGGTTTTTTCTCTAGCAGATGAGTTCATTAGAGGATAAAGCTTCCTTTGAGACTGAGAATGAGACCGTAGCTATTAAAGATGCAGTTAGCAAGAAGCAGTCATTTGATAGTTCTGTGCAGAGATCCTTATCTAACAGCGATTTGAGCGACAATCTTCGCCGTCCTTCTGGCCCAAGTAATGGTGTGCTTATTAGCATAAAGATTATGGTATTCTCTACCAAAATCAACTTGCTTATTCCTTTTGGCCCCTTGGCTATCCTGGTTGATAAGTTTTTTGGTAATCATGTGAGTTTTCCATTTTTTTTATTTGGTTTATTGTGCCTCGTGTCTTTTATTGGATTTTCTAACAATTGCATGTTCTCTATGTTTAATTATCTGTTTGTGTTTCAGGGTCTTGTCTTTCTTTGCAGCTTGTTGGGCATTATACCTATGGCTGAGCGTCTTGGATTTACCACTGAGTAAGTTTTCATATTCTTTGAGTAATTTTTTTTTTTCAGACTTAGAACATGTTTCAAGCACAAGCCTGCACTTGCTTGCGAGAAACAAAAGGAAGTAGGCTTTGATACCATATGAATTTACCCAAAATAACCTCGTACATCTAAATATACATACATCCATACATGTGTATACATTCATCTCAAAGAAGTGGTAAAAAAGAGTAGCATATCATGTGTTGACCAAATTCCTATGCTTGTCGCTTGATACTCTGGGAAATGTATATTTCAGATGTTATAACTAGTATATGAAATAGAAAATTCCCCAATGAGTAGAATGATTTAACAATCTAGTTTGCTTTGGCAGTCTAAATTAATGATTATGAGGATAAAAAACAAACTATGGGAAAGCACCTTCGCTACATGCTTTGTGCTACTAAGATTTTTCTTTGTATATTGATGAGTGCCTAATTCAGCATTTGTTTACTCTCTTAATGTAGGCAGCTGGCTTTCTATACAGGACCTACAGGTACATTAGCAATTTATTTCATTAAAAAAGCACCTTCTTTGTTCATCACTTTCAATATTTTTTTTTTTAAATTTTGATTTACTATAGAAGTTCTGAAGAGAACAGTTTAAAAATTGACAGATTTGGCACCAGTCCATTTGTCAATTTGAATTCTTTTGTCTGCTGATTTTTAAAGTTTTTTCTTTTCCTTTTCTTTTTCCACCGTTAAACTGATTTTTTCCTCATTTGAACCCGGCAGTTGGAGGTCTTTTAAACGCAACTTTTGGTAATGCAACTGAATTGATAATATCAGTTTTTGCATTGAGAAGTGGCATGATACGTGTAGTTCAGCAGTCATTGCTTGGATCAATCTTGTCAAACATGTTGCTGGTACTTGGATGTGCATTCTTCAGTGGTGGTCTTGTGATTGCTGACAGGGAGCAAGTGTTTAACAAGGTATGTTTTCATTTAATAATTAATAAGGAAATGAAGCACTTAGTCTTTACCTCACTCTTCCCTTTTTTTTTTCCTAAATCTCTTGCATCTTTCATAACTTCACTGCTAATTTGAATCTCATTCTTAGGGAACTGCTACAGTGAATTCCCATTTGCTGTTGATGGCAGTAATGGGCTTGCTATTCCCTGCTGTCCTTCACTCTACTCGAACAGAATTGCATTTTGGGAAGTCTGAGTTGGCTCTATCACGGTTTAGTAGTTGCGTAATGCTTGTTGCCTATGCTGTGTTTCTCTATTTTCAGCTGAAGAGTCAGAAAAATATTTATTTCCCGGTAGATGAGGTTAGTCACTTTATTTTTCTGAAGAAAATGGTGAAATGGCTGTTTTCTCTGTCTTGTCGCAATTCATCTAGTATTCCAATATTGGATGGACTATCTCATACCTTTTCTACATGCGCATAAACAGAATTCAGCTTTTAAATAATGAAAAAAATGCAAACTTTGACCAAATCTTAATTTAATATTTAATAATTAATAACTAATGTAATCATCTCATCTCTCTTTGACTCAATTTGCCATCCACTTGGAATGAAGCATGAACTTTTTCACTCTTGTTACTAAATTTTCTTGGGTCCGATAAATCATTGTATTAAATAATGGCTTAAAATCAGCAGGACACTTCAACTTGTAATGCAGATGAGGATGAAGCTCCCGAGATCTCAAAATGGGAATCAATCATATGGTTATGTCTTATAACCCTATGGATTTCAGTCCTCTCGGAATGTCTAGTTGATGCTATAGAGGTATATTTATTCCATATATGCCTTTCTTTGTTAGTGATTGATTTTTCCTTTTTTGGCACATTTGTTACTTATGAATTTCATTTGATGTCTTGCCAAAACAATGACACAAGCAACTTTTGAAAGTCCACATGCTTTTGTTCCTGTTAAAGAATACCTCTTATTGTAATTTATTATTTTTTCTTTCACAACTCAAAGGATTTTTGTTGAAAAATAAAGCCTCTGTATATCTTACCAATGATTAAGATGTTTCATGGACAAAACTTCTGCACATAATTGTCATTTTTTTCTCATATATTTGAAGGAACAAAGATCTATTGTTAGGTTTTTCAAAGATTATGTATTGGAAGAATATCTTTTGCTTTGAATTTTTTTCTGCATATTCTCATATCAAATTATGTGCTTTCAGGGAGCAGCTAAAGAATGGAAAATACCAATTGCATTTATAAGTGTAATTGTGCTTCCGATTGTTGGAAATGCAGCAGAGCATGCAGGTGCTGTCATATTCGCCATGAAAGACAAGCTTGTAAGTGTTTCCTATTCTAGCAGGTTTTATGCAACTACTTATACATGACCAATAAGCTTTCACCAGAAACAGAAGGTATGAAGGAAAAAATTACGCTCCTAATCTGATTAATCTGGTACAGGATATCTCTTTGGGAGTGGCAATAGGCTCGTCGACACAGATATCTATGTTTGCGGTGAGTACCCAGCACTTGGATGGATTCTAGCCTGTGTATGACCATGTAATCACTATATGAATCAGCATAAACTTTTGTATATACTAATTGAATGAGCATGCTCATATTTAGGGAGTTTGAGAAATTCATACCAGTAGAGGTAAAATAACTTGCCTTCTGAAATAATCGCTCATAACTGATTTATCATAAATTGAAAGAAAGGGGATTGGAAAAACAAACACATGTAATAAAGAGAATGAGCTGAAACATGTTTTTCTTTTCTTTTCTTTTCTCTTTTTCTTTTTTTAATGCTATTCAAGATATTATATCATATGGTGGTTGTCTCCAGAACTGGTTTAGGAAATAAAAGAATACAGCATTATGTATTTACATGATGTGAAACCAGTGATTGCATTTTTCCCCGCAGACAGTATTTTGCTTTCTGGTGCAGTATCTCACCTTCAGTTACTACACTTATTTCCACCTTTTAGTATATGAATTGGGCAAAGTGTTTAGACATGTATTGAAAAGGAAACAATTGAAGGAATTTCCAAAGTGTTTTTCTTATTTTCTTTTTAATGTTTAGTATTCCCAACTAGGTGCTAGCATTCTTCATCTTCTTTCCTCATACTATATATTTTAGCTTCTCAGGCCATATCTTTTTGGCATGCTCTGCTTTGAGATGACCTCGTTACCTTCTAACTCATTTTTTAACGGATGGCTGCAGATACCCTTCCTTGTGGTTATTGGGTGGATCATTGGGCATCCTATGGACTTAATTTTCATCTATTTGAGACAGCAACGCTTTTTATGACTGTTCTGGTGGTAGCCTTTATGTTGCAGGTATGCAATAGGAAAATTATTCATTTCATTATTTTACCATGGATTTGGCACCAAGTGGTGACAAATATAAATGTAGTTCTACTGTTACTGTTATAGGTAGAAGTTTGATCATTATGATTTTGTAGCAGTAATGGATCGAACTATCTAATATCGCTTCAACATTTTCATATCCCAACTTGCTAGCACAAAAGATTATGCAACGCATCCCTTAGAAAGGCACAAAATGGCCTGCATGTCCCTATGATCTATTCTACCTTGTATTTTTCTGTTTCTTGTTCTTTATGCATTTATTCAACTGATCTTGCAGGAGGGAACCTCTAATTACTTTAAAGGACTAATGCTGATATTCTGCTACCTAATAGTTGCTGCAAGTTTCTTTGTACATGTGGACCCTACTTCAAAAGGTATGCCTTTCTATAGCAACCTCACGTACATGATTAAGCTCCCTATTTCTAGACCAGTTCCCCTTAGCATTTTCTTTAGTTATTATCTTTTCACGATTTTTCTATTCTGACTTCCGTACACTGTCAAGTTGAGTCAGGAAGTCTTCAAATTCATTAATCTTGACAATCTTTCTAAATTATTCTTATCAATTGACAGAAACTGAGTCAATTTATCTTTTATTGTATTATAGAATTTTAAAGGAAGTTGACTTATCAAAGTAACATAAATCAAATATCGAGGCATTCTTAAACTGAAATTTGTACATGTGATTGTGTAGCAGATGACCATAAACAGGGCAAAGATGGAAAATGAACTAATAAGGAGAGTATGCTTGAGCTTGAAGACATTGAAGCATCAAACGCATGGTATTCTTGGAGGAGATGTACAAAACTTTATAATGAAGGGCAAAAGATTTTATCAGGTATTTCTACGGAAGGTTGGGATGCATTGTCTGCAAATGGTTTCAATGTTGGAAATGCTATAGATTTGCTGTTTTCACTTTCTCACTGCATTGGATTAGCCAACTGGTAATGCGGTTTGTCTATCTCGATATTGTTGTGGGGAAGATGACTACATGTAGGTTTAGCTTGCATATGAGGTTGTAAAATTAGTTGCGAAAGTCAAACATGTGAAATCAAAGAACATATCAGAAAAGAGAAAAAGAAGAAGAATAGAGTTGAGTTCTAGTTACTAACATGTAATCCCCAGTGATTCTTTAGCTTAATACCTTCCATCGACTCTGGTACTATCTTGTAAGTGAACTAAGTAAATGCAATGATTAGCTTGCTCTCTAATATATGTGTGCATAACTTAAATTCAGAAGTTAGCATTTACTTATAGAGTTTTTTTTTTTTTTTAAGAGAGGAAAATTTGTCAAAATAATTAAATTTCACGTAAATAAATAAAAATTGTCGGATGTTAAGAATTTTTAATATTTTTTTGAAAGTTGAAATAGGTTAATAATTTATATCGTCTATGTGGCAAATTTACGTCACTTTAATCATGTGGCCAAAAAAAAAAAAAAGTTTAGAGGCAAATTTACCTTCATCCCATGCAAGTTAAGTCTAGGTCTCGAAATTACAACAGTACGCACTGTATTATAATTTTACCAAGTTTGGGGCCAAATCCCCCCAGTTCCCCTGTCTCAGCCCTCGGACCCAAAGAATGGGGGGCTTATGGTTTGACAATGCTTCCGACGTAATAACACATCAACAACGATTCGCTTCAAACAAACTCCCATCAACATATCCACCTTCCCTCTTCTCCCACACACTGGTTTTGCTAAGATCAAAATTAAATTCACAAAAATGGCTTCAAAGTTGCAATCTTGGCGAAGGTTCTCAACCCTTTTAAAACGTAACTCCTTTTATCCTCCTTTTTCTCCTTCTTGCTCTTCAAAATTTCACCTCATAAATTATACGCTTGTTGAAGCTTTAACTCCTCTACGTTACCCTCCATACAGTCCCAATTGTCATCGCCCTTTTGCTTCTCCTAGAAGCTTTTGCTCATCCCCTTCGAATCTCGATGCCCAATATCAAGGCCCTGCCGCCATCGATTATCGGTTTGTCTTGCATTACTTTTATTTTTGGTTATTGGGCTTTGTAATTTTTGATTTGTTTTTGCCTATTGGTTAATAAAATTTGTTGTGGATACAGTTCTCTGCTCAAGGAAGATGAATTTCACAAACTTGCTGATTCCACTATTCATGACCTTCAAGAGAAATTTGAGGTTTGAATAAATTCTTTAGAAGCTGTCTTTGGCAGAAAGATGTGTGCTTGTATAACTGAGGTTAACTGCTTTTTCTTTCTTTGCAGGAATACGGTGATACTGTTCAAATTGATGGGTTCGACATTGATTATGGGGTGAGATTGATTGATATGCTTACTAAATTTTTTTTTGGCAGTTTAAATTGTCCCTAATTTGAATTTTATTTTCTGGATTTTTGTAGAATGAGGTTTTGACTGTCAAACTCGGGGATTTGGGCACATATGTGCTGAACAAGCAAACTCCTAATCGACAACTTTGGTTATCTTCTCCCGTGAGGTATTGACTATTTCACTGTTTGTTGGTTTAGTAATCAAAGTTTGCGTGTTCATGTTAATATTGCATTGATATTACCTTTTCTTTTTTTGTAACGTGAGCTTTCTTTATGTTTAATGTATTTAGATCTACGTTTTTCTAGAACTTTTTGGCTCTTTTCGATCAAATTAGTGCAATTTCAGTAGCATATTACATTCATTTATCTCATCCTGAAAACTTACTTTATCTCGTGCATGTACAAGTTTAGATGTTTTCCATGATTCATCCTCGTAGTGCATTTGATATATTATGCAAAAGTTGTACTTAAGTTAGAAGTAGGGTCCATTTTAAATTGGGAAAACGAATTATGAGGTCCCTAAATTATTCCCTTTTTTGCTACTGAGCCTTTAAACTTTTATTTGTTCACATCGAGTCCTTAAACAGTTATTTAGATCTACATTAAGTTCAAAATTAACCCGGCAAATGAGAATGCAGTTCACCCATCGTTTAAGGTGTGTGATGTATCCAAATAACTGAATGCAAATAAAAGTTTAAGATCCGATAGCAAAAAGGAGCATGTCTGGGGACCCGATGATGCTTTTTCTTATTCAAATAGTGACACTGTTGGTGATCATATTATTGTTTTTTAAATCCGTTAACTCCGGTTTTAATGTGAATGAAAATAAAAGCTTAAGGAGCCAATTTGAGCGAATAAAAGTTTGAAGACTCAATAGCAAAAAAGGGAATAGTTCAAGGACTTGAGGATGTGTTTTGCCTTTTAAATTTTTATAACTATTTTACTACTGCAATTGGTCTGCATGATTTTAATTTCAGGATTTATCTTTTTGAAGCGAAATTCACATGCCACTAGACCCATGTGCATATGATGGACAGGTCATGCAGGTTATGATTTTAGCACTATGTTTGATATTATCCCTTGTAACGTTGGACTTGACATTTCTTCATTTTTGTGGAGGCGTCATGATCCCACATCCTCCTCTTTCCATGTGCACAATTAGATTTGATGATTATTTGATAAAAAATTTACTCATCTGAAATGTTGTTACACCACGAACAACCTGCCTATCTGTTTGTAGAGCAGTAGTTCTATTCATGATGCCGACTAGGATATGTATATGGGTCACAATACCTTTTTCCAGATTCTTATTAAATTGAACATTTGCGGTTTTCATGCAGTGGTCCATCTAGGTTTGATTGGGATCAGAATGCTCATGCTTGGATCTATAAGCGGACAAAAGCAAATTTGTTGAGAGTTTTTGAAAGTGAATTAGAGCAACTATGTGGTGAACCTATCAAACTTACTTAGTTGTGGCAAATTCTCTGATGTATTGCTGATTTTTTCTTTCAGAACTTAGTCTCTACTGTTTCTGTTAGATTTTTGCTAGACTAATTATTTTTAGAATTTCAGTATTTGGTTTGATGCATGTGACCAAAAACATAGATAATTTCACTTGGTTTAATACGCACATACCTTCTTGAACAAGAAGTTTGGTTTGGTTACAAATCAACCTAAACCTGGAATGAGAGGACTTGATGTTTCAGCTACATGAAAAAAGGCAAAAAGCAGTAGCCATCTTGAAAAGATCAATACTGTATATATTATTGGCTTATAAAAAACTTGAGTATTGGCTGTTATAATTTGAGATAAGTGATTACCTCGAATAGGATGATATGGTTTTGTTGGGGCAAGATTTTTATGGTCAGGAACAATGCACCATATTTGTTGCTGTGGGAAGTTTAAGTTGCAACAGGATGAATAGGCTCACCTGCAAGTGTTTGCCAAGATTTAAGCACCTGCTGCCATTTGCCAGGCAATTGGAATTGTTGACGAGAATATCACCAGTTCGAGCAAGGGTGTGATGGACTAAACTGTACCAGTTTGTTGAATCTGCGATGGGAAATCTGGAAGCAGAATATAATGACCCGAATGAAACTCAATGAGGGGAGATTTACCTGAATGAAACTCAATGCGGGGAGATTAAGTATATGCCAAGGATATTAATACCTAAAAGCTGAGAAGCATGACATTTATCTCATTAATAAGGCCTGATAGACTAGTTTGGTCGGATGATCATAAAAGCATGCAGTGCCTGAATGACAAAGGCAGAGAAGGACTTGGAGGTGACCAGCCCTTGCAGTAACCTTGCTTGTGGTAACTGAACAAATGGAGATGGATTTAAAGGTAGAAAATCTTCTCTTTTCTACTTCCAGTTCAGATTCTAGCACTTGTTAGGTGCGGCATTGGAGAATGGCTGAGAATCTGATTTGAAAGGTTTGCAAGTTTGACATACTAAATATTTACTTCCAATTTTGATGGTGAAATTTTTTAAGTTTGCAGCAGTAGTTTAACCGTCGAACTTGGAGATTTTTGGTGCTTCACTAGGAGCGGTCGTTGGATGTTTCCTGGATACAGGTTTACTAGAATACGTGTACATCCTGACATTGTTGTTCTTTGCTAATTTAACCAAAAACAAGATTTTTGTTGATCGCCTGATATCAATACACAGTAAAATACTTGAAAGCATCTTCAGTGGTTACCCCAAGTCAGTTGTGAGAAGGCTTATTGACGAGCACTTTTCTAGATTTTGAGCCGGTAAAATAGTAAAAATTAATTAAAATGGAGTATGATAACTTGAGCAAGTATTGAAGGACTGATTTGTGAGCTGTGGTTGTAGTCGAGTGTACATAGAGGTCTTAAGAAAATTATTAAGAGTTGCAAGCCAAAAGTAATTTTTTAGAATGATAAAGCACTTGCTCTGTATAAGTCCGTTCGCAAAGATACATTAGAGGAGTATGATAAAGCAGAAAAATTCATACAAAAAATTGGCACTTGATTGTAGGTGTTTGTGACCGTTCCTCCACCTCATCAAGAAAGCCAATTACTGAATGCAAACTCCACCGGCCACAAATCCATCAGTGTATTTAGCATTGGCATGAAAGCTCACCCTACTCTTTCCAACTAAACGTAAATCATGAGATTCCTGGTTCCCCTTCCGCCTCATTCATCCTCTTCATCGTCCCTTGTTAAAATATCAACCGAATCGTCCTCCATAGTAAGAATGAAAACGATGGAAAATAGAAATAAAAACATATCAAAGAGAGAGATTATTAGGGGGGCTGTTTGGATTTAATTTTGAGATTGTTGTCAGCTGTTTCAATTCTATTATATATTATTTGCTGAAGTTAAAAAAAAATAAAAATCAAATTAGAATTAATTGAGCTTGTGGGGGTGAACACGGTTTGATTTTTATACCGAACTAATTCGATTATTTAAACAATCGGTCTGGTTTTTATTAGTAAAATTTGTGAATTTTAATTATTGTAAAAAAAATTAAATCAATATGTTTTAATCTAGTAAAATTTTCTAAATTGTTAACCGATTCGGTTTCAATATTTGATATAAAAGAATTTCGCCTAACAATTTAGTTAGTATTAAATTTGGTTGAATTTTGATTTATAATTTTTATCAAATTTCGATTATTGATTTATTCAAATTTTTTTTATTATAATTGAAAATAACATGCTTTTTAAGTTCAGAAAATAAAAATAAGTTCTCAAAGTTTGCATTAACGGTAACAAAAAAGTACTCCATCCCATATAAATACACTTTTTCTACTTTAATATGAATAAAAAAAAAAACTTAATGCTTTTAGGATAATTAGTTTGCGGTGCACGTGATTAATTATTTTAATAATTAACTAATTTAGTAAATTTTAAACAAAAAATATAAAATTAATTAATCTTAATTTCATAATAATAAATATATGTTATTAATAACACATAATTTAATTTAATTGTAAACACATAATAAATATGTGTTATTAAAAACACGGGTGGATTTGCTTGTTTTAATTAGAAGGCGGACGATTGTCCTCCTTATTTTTTATATTTCCACCTCCCATTTATTTTAAAATTTCCACCTTAATATAACATTTTGTCAAAAAATCAAACTTTTCCTCCCCTTAATAATTACATATCATTTATTAATTTTAATGCAACATAAGTTACAATTTTACATTAGTTTTAATAATAATATATCATTTATTTTTTTAGCTCACTAATTATTCAATCGTATGCATGTATCAGCATAACTATTTAATTTTGAAGAATTTACACCAAATACCCTTTTTAACCCTAATTTTAAATGCATCCATTCAATTAAAAAGTTTAAAATTACCTTTTTTTTTTAATTTTTTGTTTTTAAACATACCCCTATTTGTTTTAAACCCTAATTACCGTTACCCATCTCCATCTATTACTTTATCGTGACCCATCTTCCTCTAGCTCTGAGTCTTTTTCTGAAAATTTCTCTCTTGCATCGGTTTGACCCATCTTCCTCGAGCTTTGAGTCGTTTTCTGCAAATTTCTCTCTTGCATTGGCGCCCCAACTTGGAATTTATCGATTACCCGTATTTGCCATAGCCGTATCCCAGCAATTCTAACTTTGCTATTTCCATCAATCATTCACTTAAGGTCTTATTTTATTTTCTCATCTCTTTTTTTATTTCGTATTTATTCATCTTTTGCTATTTCTGTCGCTTGATGGATTTGTTATGTAATGGGTTTGTATTTTCAATTTCTTGAATTTCTAGTGATGGGTTTGTTGATGGTTTTTTGTATTTTGCATTTTTGCAAGTACACAAAGCAATATGTAGCATTTGATATGATGAAGGGTCGAATTTGAAATTTTAGGAGAAAATGGGGTTCATCTTTCTGGTTTCAACTTTGAATCAGAATTCAATTACTCTATCCATTATGTAGTGTTTACCAGAAAAGGATTTAAAAAAATGGAAAATCTGATTTGTGTTACTGCATGAATGACAGCGTTTTGACTTTCTGTTGAAATTATGTTTAAATGGAGGATAGTGGTGGGGATGTTGGGTTTCTATTAATATCAGCAGATTGGTATAAAGTTTTCTACATTTTGTTTCTCAAAATAAATAGATAAAAGAGAGCGAGAGAAGTAAATGGAAAGAAAAGAAAAAAGAAGGGGCGAGATTGAAGATAATAAAATATTTTGGGCACAGAGTTTGGGTTTGTGACAAAGAAATAGTGTCGGTGGTGCAATGGAGAAGAAAGAGAGTGAGAAACTGATATTTACTCTGCTCCCACTGAACTGAATAGCACCTTTCTTCTTCTTCTTTTTTGCTATTATCCAAAATTCACACTCACCCATTTCTTGCTTCTTTGTCTTTGTCCTTTCTTTCTGTCCAATTGCATAATGCTTTAAATTTCTTCTCTTTTTCACAACCAACCTTTATTTTTCTTGCCTTTTTTTTTTCTCTTAATTTTCTTTTTATTCCGATTTTAGAGAGAAATGGGGGTTGATTTAAGACAAGTAGTTGCTGGAATTCTCACTGTTACCATTTTTGTCATGCTTAGGAATATGATCAAAAGACAACATTTTGATTCTGTTGAAGTAATTTTTTTCTTAGCGATCTCAATTGCATTATTCTCTTTTCATTTCAACTCTGTTTGGGTTATTCACATTTTACTTCTTAGATTTTTGAATCCCTTCAATTTCTGCCCTTATTTTTTCGAATTTCATTGTTAAAATGTAAGATCTAGCATGCTATTATTTCAAATTACTGGTCCAGAAAATAATTTTACTATGTCTACTTCTTGCAATGTATCTAATTTCAGTTCCTTTATTTTCCTTTTTCTAGCAGTGATGCTATTATGTCAGAGAAACAATAGAAAAACTATGTCATCACCAATGGAGATTGCAACAACAATGAGTTATTGAGTGAACTAGAATCATTAAAATAAATAAATTGATGGAAAATGAATTGAGGGAAATGCAAGAAAGATATTCAGAAATAAGTCTAAAGTTTGCAGAGGTAGAAGGTGAATGACAACAGTTTGTGATGATAGTAAGAAACCTAAAGAATTCTAAGAAGATCTAATCATTTATTTTCCAGACCATGTATAGTTCAAGTGGTCAAATGCACACGCTCAAATATTCGGGATTAGACAGTTTCATCAGAGTGAATAATTAAATTTATACAAAATCAATACAAAATTACTAGCATTTTTAATGTAGGTAAAGTTTTTGTAATTCATGTTATTTTTGTAATTTTTTCATAGCTTTTTATCATATATGTGATGATTTTCAAGTAATGTATTTCTTAGCACAAGTTTTCTTTGTTAAAGCATTTCAAAGTATTGTAACAAGTATTTTGGGGACTGTACAATCATAAAATGTTCTGAAAAATCAATTTAAGTACATGTTTGTCCATTTAGCAAGTGATACAAATATCTACTTATGGGCTCTTATAATTATTTATAACTTCTATCAATTGCAAATTTGATATACTGAACAGTATACTAAATTTCAGAATAAAAATCATATTCTGAAATTTAGTATACTGGACGGTATACCGAGTATACCAACCAATATACCAAATTCCTAAATGCAAGTAATGTATTGAAATTTGGTATATTAGACTGTATATAGGGATGCTCACGGGGCGGGAAATCCCCGACCCCAACAGGGATCCATCCCGAACGGGGCGGGGATTCCCCGATTTTTCCCCCCACGGGAGCGGGGACGGGGATTCCCTGATTTTTCCCCCCCGGTGTGTTATTACTATCATATCCCTAGTTTTCTATTTATTTACCTTTGTACCATTAACTATAAATATCTCCTAATAAACCCTAACCTCTTCTCCTACCTTTCTTCTCCTTCCGCAGCCGCTCCTCTCCTCTTCTCTCTCTCTCCTCCGATCTTTTCCTGCTTAAATACTGCTTTGCTTCGGTAGGTCGTCATAAGCTCTTCTTCTCAAAGATCAGTGTTCATGGCTTTTCTTTTTCTTTTTTAGGGTTCTGATGTATCTCTGTTTCTCTTATGTGTTCTTACTTCGGTAATATCGTTGTTTTAGGTGATGCCTGAGAGCAATTGGAGGTTGCTTTATGATATTTTCTTCAACATCATCATATCAATTTGGCCTAAAACAGAGGAGAACGAAGCTGATTCACTTTATCATTTTCTTCTTTCCCTTTTCTGTTAGACCTGGCAAACTAGGTCATTTTCATTTTCATGGAATTGGGTACAAAACATATGAAAGGAACAAGATTTGTTTAAGGGTTTTGGTTTGGGTCTTTGCTCAGTGCTAGGCTTGATGGTGGGTCTCCTTCTTATCATCATCTTACCCTTGACTCCATAATCAATCAGGTAATCATTTTTAATCATTCTCTCTCTCTGGTGTTTGCTTTTGGTGCCTTTTTTTAGGATTTTTTTTATAATGAATGTCTGACATCCATTTCTTCCCTGCTAATTTAAGTTTCCATTACATATTTATAATGGCCGATTAAAGTTTGGAAGTTGGACGTTCTCTGGTTCCCTTCAATTATTTCATTCTTTATTATAACATTGATTTTCTTTTTCTTTTATTCTCATTGCCAGATCTTGATAATTTTTAAATTTGTGAATTTTACCCTTTTTCCTGGAGTAAAAACATCATCCAATTTGAATGTTTCCTTGTTCCTTATTATGGGTTTCGTTCTTTTCTATAGGTACATAAGCTAATGAATTGAAATTGTTTTGATCATCATTAGTGTGTCCTGGTTTTTGAAATTTGTCCCTTTTATTTAGCTCTTTTAACATTTCTTCTTTTTTGATCATCAGGGTAAACTTGTTGGGACATGGATGGATGCAGATGGAGGATTGCCAGTAAGTTCTTAAGCAATTATATTAAATGGATGGCCTTTGTAAGCTTACATTTTGATTTGCCTATTAGTTTAACGAAATTTTCCAACAATATATGTCTCTTGTGGGTAATTTTGATGGGGGTCGGGGATCTCAGTGGGGGGCGGGGATTCTTGCGGGGGCAGGAACGGAGGAAATTCCCTCATTGATATTAGGGACGGGGGTGGGAAATCCCCGCCACTGGCGAAGCAGTGAGTGGGGGGGTGCAATCCTTGATCCCGTCCCGCCTCTTGATCACCCCTAACTGTATAACAAGTATATCAGCCAGTATATCGAATTTCAAAATGCAAATTTTGTTCTGAAATTTGATATATTGGACGATATACTATACTAAATTGCAAAATGCAAATTATATTCTAAAATTTGATATATCGAATGGTATATCAAATTTTAGAATGCAAATTATGTTATAAATTTTGATATAGCGGATCCGATATATCAAATTTGAGAATGCAAATCATGTTCTTTTTTTGTTTTAGATTTTTTTATTGAAATGTATAAGTCATATATTTAATTAAATATGTTGTTTTTAACATTTCTCAATCAGTGTAATACATAAAGGGTATGCTGTGAGATCTGAATATATTCTCGTATCAAAAAGTTCATGTTGGTGTTTTGTCAAACACTTTGTATGCAACAATTAAAACACTAAATTTTAACAAATAAAATCACATATTTTAACCAAGTGCTCAAAGTTCAGTAAACTAGATGAAAATTTTAAACAAGTAGCCATACAAATTAGATGTGGCAAATGAATGGATTGGATGGGTTTGGATTGGGTCATTAATAAGTGGATTATTAATGGATAAAAAAATATGAGTCGTAAATGAGTCAATATTTAAATGAATTTAATAAATTTGGATCGATTCATGTGTTTAATATAAATTATTATAAAAATTTTTATTAATTAATTAATGGATCTTTTAATACCCTTACTAAATAACTTTTCAATTTAGTCTTTTAATTTTTATTTATTTTCAAAATTGTCCTTTTTACTTAATATTTACAAAATTGCCATTGTTCTCAATTTTTTCATTTCTAACCTATAACTTTGCATATAAATTATCAATCAGTCCTCATTTTAGACTTTTTATGCAAAATTATATTTTAGTCCCTGTACTATACAAGTACCCAAATTTTGATTGTTCGGTCATTAAATTACCATTTTACCCTTTTATAATCATTTCTCAATTATTTTTACATATTAAAGGCTAGTTTTGAAAAAATTATTATTTTATCTCTAAACTTTTTATATTTTTTCAATTAGGTCTTTTTTTACCTTTAACTCCATTTTTAGCTTTCTTTTCACAATTTTAACTAATGAGCCTAATCTAATTAATCAAGCCCATTAATTGCTCAATAAATGATTTTAATTAATTTCTCTTACTTTTTAACTTTAAATCACTTCAATTTTAATTTCATCACTTTTATCACACTAAAAATAGATTGTACGCAAAATTTTAGCCCAATCAGAGTCTTTTACCGATCTGATTTAATCAAATTGGTCTTATTCGATAATTATTAGTGTCACCGAAAAATTTAATTTTTATTACCAAAATAATCTACAATAAATTTTAGTAATATCTGCAAATTTTGATAATTTTAAGGGTTCGTTTTCTATTTTTAAAAATTCAATCAAATTCAGTTCAACCTTTTTATTATCAAAATTGATTCACTATTTTTTTTTACATTTTTTATTTTTTGAAGTCTATTTGATCTCAGTTTTACTTCAAATTTCAATTTCGGACTTACCACGATCAATATTCTCCAACGGTCAATTAAAATATTTTTCACTTTCGGGTGTATTTTTTAGTCCGAAAATACTATTCATCATCGAAAATTACTATTTTCGGCTGATTCGGTGTTATTAACCGCCACTGCGGCGCCGATAGTGAAGAGATTGAAATTGTAGTGAAAATGTTAGGGTTTTAGAAATAGAAAAAAATAAAGAAGAAAAAATGATTTTGTAAGAAATCTATTGGGTTGAAGAATGAAATTGGTCAGTTTTGAGTTGACTCAGTAGATATTGGATCGGGTTGAAAAATAAAATTGATCAGTTTTGGATTAACCCAATGAATATTTGATTGGATTAAATTAGGTTTTGGTCAATTTTTTTTAAATGGGTTTGAATCGATCAATGGATTTGGTCAATTTTACCAGGTCTAATATCATAATTAATAATAGAAATTCAAAAAATAAAATTAAACAAAAAAATCAGTTGAAAAGAGAGCAATGTGAGAGTTTATGTAGAGAGATATTGAGGATGAGGAGAGAACAGGTATCCGATTAAATAAAGTAAATATAATTTTTTATTAAACATGATTTATATTTTAGAAGATTTTACTTGATTAAATTTGAAAAAAAAAACCTATGGGTGAGGTTTATAATAACCTCTGGTCTGCAGCCATGTTGTTTCAAATTGGATTTTCAGTATTTGGATGACAATTAGCAATCATGATTAGAGAATGATTCTTTTGCTAGACAATGAAAGATGAGCTTCAAAATCATTCCCACATCAAAAATAAGTATTTGATAATGTTCATATAGGATTACATAAAATAGAACTATCTAATTATCTTAGAGTTAGAGCTGTATTATCAAATTTGGAAAAGACTAAAGAAAGTAGAGTGGACCAAGAATGATTAACTAATTCAGAGAAATGTAATAATAGATTTGCAGGGAACCCATATAAATGACCAAAGTAGAAACTCATGCCTCCACTGACAGGGGATAAATATTTCCAAATTTAAGTTAAACAGGCTTCAAGAGATAAAATGTACGTAATTATAATTGAATATTCGTACAAGCTATATCTATAGTTAGGGTAAGTATGAATCGGTTAATCGATCTATTAATAAATTTATTAAATCAGATCATTAATTTCGGTTAACCGCTTTATTAATTTCGATTTTTAACTGAATTTTTTTAATCGATTTATTGGTTAACCACTAAAAATTTTAATATATAAATTTAATAAATTATACAATTTTTAATATTATTTTTAATAGTTAAAAATGCTTTAAAAATGAAAAAAATACAAATTTTATAAAATATTTATCAAAAGAATAAAAATAAAAATAAAATTTTCATAATTAATTTTAAAATTAAATATATTTAATATGAAACTAATAACAGAGTGTTAATTATACATATAATAATAATAACAATAATAATAATAATAATAATAATAATAATAATAATAAGATAATTTTAATATTTATTTGTTAAAAATATATTAATTAATAATATTTTAGAAAGTTATATAACATAATATTTATAAATTACTTAAATATTAAAAAATATAAGTATAAAATTTAAAATATAATTTATAAAATATATATAAATTGATTAACGGTTCGATTTAATTAATTGTCTATTTTTTAAAATAAAAATTATAAATTTAAATTTTTTGTTAACCTAAATTTTGATTTTTTTCCCTACCCTTGTCTGTAGCGGCATGACTAGATATGCTAATATGATAAAACCGTTTACTAATGGTTAACCGATATATATATATATATATATATATATATATATATATATATATATATATATATATATATATATATATATATATATATATATTTTACAATTAAATTTTTAAATATTTGTAATTTATAAATATTATAATATATAACTTTTAAAAATATTATTATAATACATATTTTTAGTAAATAAAATATTGAAATTATATTTTTATTATTATTATTTATTCATTATATATGCATAATTAACATTTTGTTGTTGGTTTCATATTGAATGTATTTAATTTTTATAATTAATTATAAAAATTATGCTTTTATTTAAATTTTTTTATGTATATTATATTTAATTTGTATTTTTTTATTTTTAAAGTATTTTTAACTATTAAAAATAATATTACAAATTATATAATTCATTAAATTTATATATTAAACTTTTTTAGTAGTTAATGAATAAACCTATTTGAAAAATTGATTAAAAGTCAAAATCGATATAACAGTTAATCAAAATTAATGAACTGGTTAATAAAATTATTAATAAATCGGTTAATCAGTTCATATCTATCCCTATTAGAAACAATCACTATGTATTTTATGAAGTAATGGGTAAAACATTATTTTTTATAAAATGATCAATATTGATTGTAATAATTTTTTTTTAAGTATTTTATTTGTTCCGTACAGTTTGAACACAAACATTTTCAAAGAAAATTTTATAACATTATATATATAATGTATGTGTTAAGTAAAAATAATTCATTACTTGTAATGCACACATAAGCTAGTTAAATTATTAGTATAAATTAGACATATTAAATGTATTAGACCGTACATATTCAAGTCAGATTAGTTTCGAGTCATTATGTTTGGTTTGTTCTTAGTTCAAATAATTTTTTATATAAGTGATCACTTCGGATTTGTATCAAGCCAAATTCTCAAGACATATCCACATATTTTATATAGCATTAAATTGATTGACTGATTTTTTAATTATCAAATCAAAATTTAACTTTATATTATTTTTTCCTTAAATATCAATAGATTTTAGCCATTTTTAAATTTTAATAGGAATGTATAAAAATTATGCACATATATATTCAAAACAATATCATTTTATAAAATTTGATCAACTCAAAAAAGATAAAAATGGATAATTTATAGCAGCAAAATTTCCTTATACATTAATAATATAACAGAACATAAATAGAATTCATTTTTTTTAATTTTAAAAAAATGAATTGCTAAAAATTGTTAAAAATAAAATTTATAAAAAAATTGGATTATCCAAATCAGCTCGTGACAGGACACATTTGAATCAATTTTGAGTTGGATTTGACCCTTTTTTTGTGTTGGATCGAAACATGTGTCTTTTTTCAAATTGAGTTAAAATTGAATTTTTTTTTTGAATGGAATCAAACCGAATCCCCAAATTTGAATCAAAATTGACAAATTTAGTATAAATGCAAAATATATTTTGTAAAAGCGGTAGGAGATTTGACATTTTTTATAAAATAAATGAAAAAGGAAACAAAATCTTAAAACAGTTTTGGCATCAAATTTTCCAAATAATTACTAACATAAAAAATGACTTCCTTGGAATTATTATTATTTTTTATTTATACTTAAAAATTGATCAAAAGTTTTCTTTCTAGCCTCTAAAAAAAAATTCTAACATCTTTTCTTTTTGAATTCAAAGCCTTTTATTTTTTTATTTTTATCTATTTTTGGGATTACCATCTTTATATGTGACAGCTCCTCTCATTTTTTATCTTGTTTATTCATTAAATATTTATCTATATTTTTCAATTTTCTGTATTTTTTTCATTTTTTCAAATCTCTCGTATCGATATATATATGAAGTTTTAATTGTATTCTTTTTTTTTGTATTTAATTTTTTTTTGTATTTTGATTTCAATAAACTCATATTTAAAATTTTTTATTTTAAATTTAATTTTCGTTTTTGTACAAATTTTATTTGTGCTTTTATAAATCTAGTTCATTTGGCTAATGTTGAATGCAATTTAAATTTTTTTATCATGTAAGTTTGTTTTTCATATTTAAAGGTTATTGTCTTTCTTTATATAACTTTTCGTTGTTCTGGAATGAATTTTTCTGTGGGTAGCAGATAAACTGAGTTTTTCGCTAAAATTCAGATTGCCCGAAGCATATTTTCATTATTCATTGTTTTCATTGAAAAAGTTCGGAGATATACTCCGGCAATTTTATTAGTTTTGTATATTTTATATACTTTTAAATTTTATAAATTTATTTGTATTTTTTAAATATATTTTTATATTATTAATGAATATTTAATTTATATTCAATATATATATATATATCCAAAATGATGCAGTTTTATAAATTTTGGTCAATCTGTAAATAAAATTTATGTAAAAATTGGATATTTTAATCAACTCATGAGACGATACATCTAGATTAATTTTGACTTGAATCTGATAAAATTTTAATCTTTTTAGATTGGATTAAATCATGCGTCTCTTTTAGATTAAATTGGAATTGAATTTTTTCAAACCAATTCGAATCAAATTCTTGAATCTAAATCAAAATTGATAGATTTAATATAAATGCAAAATGTATTTTCAAAAAGATGTAGAACAATTTATATTTTTATTAAATAAATGAAAATGTAAACAAAATCTTAAAGAATTTTGACATCAAAGTTTCCAAATAATTAGTTAGTGACATAAAAAAAAATCTTCGTTGAAGGTATTATTATTATTTATTTATACTTAAAAACTTATTAAGTATTCCAATTTGAATATACTTTAACAAACTTTCCGCATCTTTGATGTAAAATTTACGAGGGAATGTTATTTTGTGAATACAAAAATATAGGATTATTGTTGTTCATAAATGTTTTTACTGGGACTTTTTTAAAAATGGTGTTTTTTAAAAATTTATTTTAAGAGATGGTGTGTGGGTAAAAATATTTGGGAAAATGGAGTGAGGATGTTTAATCCCACAATAGGACATTGCGGGAATAGAAGTGGGACTCGGTCAATTACGGTGAATGAGGAGGACCAAAAATGTTGAATAAATAGTGGGATCCATTGTCTAATACTACAATCATTGGTTGCGGAAATAAATAATTTTTTATTATTTTTTTTATACAAATTTGGTTGGCTTGATTCCATTAATATTACTGGTTCAAAATTATTTAAACCCAAATTATGACACACACAATATAAATATACAGAATAAAGTTCAAAATTTTAATATGAAAATTTGTAAAAATTTAAAATCAACAGTGAATATATTTTATTCATATAATGCGTCATAACAATTCAAATATAAATATTAATATTTTTTGAAAAATTAGGTATTATTTTGTATTAAAATATAAAAAATTAATAAAAAAATTTAAATAATAAACTCTTATCAATTGGCTGTAATAAGACAGTATAACACGTTATTTAAAATTTTTTGACCCATAAATACACAATAAATGCTTACCATTTTCAATAACTTAATAATAAATTTATCAAAAATATATTTAAACAATGCGTATGCTTACCATTTTCAGAATTTGATGACAGATATTATAAGTGGAATAATGCGTATGGATTCAACAATATCAAGCTAGGGTAATAACTTATTAATTACCCATAAATTACAGGATTTTATCTTGTTAGCTTAGTACTAGTTTAAGTGAGATTATTAGAAGTTAGGGCTAGGATTAAATGCTACCAATACTTATAATGTTGGTGAGGATTTTTTTTTTGCCAAGGTGTTGGCAAAGTTTTGATTTAATTTATTTGGTTGATTTAGTTATTGTTATGAAAAAAAATTAAGTGTATTCAACTATTTTTATTTCTTTAAATTTAAAAATTGATAGACCGAATGAATAAAAATTTATATAATTATTTATAATTATAATTACGATTATAAAATATTAAGTATATAAATTTTGATTTTATTTAATATTAACCATTTTAAAATTAAATAGATCAAACTGGACCAATAAAAATTATACAAATTGTTGTTGTTGTTGTTATTATTATTATTATTATTATTATTATTATTATTATTATTATTATTATTATTATTATTATTATTATTATTATCATATTGGAAAATGCAGTAGCAATTAGCAAATTAGAGCAAAACATTAGAAATAGGGGTGTTTATGGTATTATACAAGCAGAGCCATTAATTTCAGGTTCCTTAGCCAACGAGAGAGAGAGAGTAGGGCCCAACTCTATTCCCGCAGCGACTGGTTGCGAGAATGGAAAAACACACCATTTTTTCAAATAAGTTGAAACACACACAATCCCTCAAAATATTTTTTTAAAATACACAAATATTAAAAAAGTCCCGTTTTTACTCACATTCTCACTTATATATATATATATATATATATATATATATATATATATATATATATATATATTATATTTATTAAAATTATACGTAAAGATTCTAAAATAATATTTAATATTTATTGATAAAAATTAACATTAAAAATAAAATAAAAATTTAATAATTATTATAGTAGCAAAAAAGGGGACAATTTTCTTAATAATGTTATTTTAATAAGTATTTACCAAAGTGGTGTGGGTCAGAAACTAAATACGGAAGTGGTGTTTTTGTTTGAAACCGCCGACAGGTGACGTAGTTTCATCAACGTGTCGGGGCTAGAAGGGTAAATTCTGATGAAACCGCTGGAGGGGACAACGATTTCAGACCTGAAATCGCTATTGTTGCCAGCGATTTCAGGTCTAAAATTGCTGTCCCCTCCAGCGATTTTAATGAGACAGATCTGCCCTCCCTTCCCTCAGAATGCTTCAAAATTTTTTTTCTTCCCTCTCTATATAAATGTTGTCCGATCATTTTCGTTTTCTTTACAATAAAAAATTATAAACTCTTGTGCTTCAATTTTTCTTTATGTATTTGCAATTGTTTAAGTAAACAATATATTTATCTCAGATCAAGAATAATTTCTACAGTATTATCGTACAAGGTTAATAAATATTTATTAATTTTTTATTTATAATTATATATGTTTAATTTTATATTAAATGTATAATAATTTTTATTTTATTTAATAAAATGCAGAAGTTAATCTAAATGCGCAACCAACAAGCTTGAAAGATCATAATTGTATAGCTAATAAAAAGGTGATTTATTAATTCTATTGTATTAATTTTTTTTGTTGTATACTGTAGATTTAGACAATCATTAGAAAAATAAAATGAATTATTATTATTATTATTATTATTATTATTATTATTATTATTATGAATAGTGTAATTGTGTTATAATATTTAAACAATATTATTAGTAGTTTATTATTTTTTTGTTATTATCAATATTATTGTTGTTTCTGTTATCGTCGTTGTCATTGCTGCTTATGTTATTATCAATAATTTTATTATTATTATTATTATTATTATTATTATTATGGTTGCTGATGTTATTACAACTATTATTGTTATTGTTATTATTTTTGTAATCATAATTGTGGCTATTTTAATTATTATTATTTAATTATAATAAAAATTATCATTATTATTATTAAATATAATAAAAAATTAATAATTATTATTAAAAAATTAAATTATATAAATTATTTAACGAAATATTTTAATATTTTTTCACATATAAGTAATTGAAAGATGTCGATATATATTGACTTTTATTTACACACCGAAGGAGAAATAAGTGTTAGAGCATCAAATTTTTAGTATAATGTATCTGGTTCAAATGCCGTTACAAAGAGAATGAGAGTTAAAAATAAGCTGACTCTTCATGATTTGGTCCATAAAATTCACGTGAAATTGGGATTAGGTATGAACGATATGATTTCTAGAATAATTTACAAAAGTTTAATGTACAATCGCGGATCGTTATATTGGACGTCCGTGGATTTGGCAGATGATGAAGACATAAATGCAATTTATGATAATTTGATGAGATATGATGATTATAACTTGGTGGAATTAATTATTAAAGTAGGTGAGGGGGTGCGGGAGCTAGTCAACCCACTTATGGATAGGGATATCAGTATACAAGTGAAGCATTGGAAAGAGAAACTATCGAGGTAGGTCATCAACAAATGTTTAATGAAATCGGTCCTAGTCAGCCTACACAGTCATATAGTCTTCAAGATATTGAAATGTTCTCTCAATATAATTTTGGCAGAGATGCATTACAAAATTTAGACGAAAGTACCTAGCCATGATCTTATAGCCACCAAAGAGATGATGTTTCCAGTCAGCCAAGATAGTATTTAACTCAATGGGATGGTGAATTACTTGGAACCTAGGTTAGTGTCATTTTAGGACAAGCTCAAGTGTGCCGATCAATTAGCTAGGTGCCTAATGCAATGGTGAGTCAACCCAAACGATCAATTAGTCGAAGGGTTGGTGATTTTTTTAGTAAATCACTTTTTGGAAATAGATCGAGAAGTCATTTTAGTGAGAAAAATTTTGTTGGGGGAGTAGTTGCAGAGCCAAGTCATGTTATAGAAGCCGATAGTCAGCGATGTTCGATTTCTCGTATTCTAAATACCAGTCGATGGCGTTCTATTTTTCATGTACCTGATGATAGTCAACGACGATCTATTTCTCATGTTCCACTTGATAGTTAATGCCATTCTATTTTTCTACATTCTTGATATCAATCAACAACTTTATGTTCAACAGGTTACAGATATAGTGTTTAGTCAGCATGAGCAATCTTTTAATAGAAGAGATGTTGATTTACTTTGTGATAACATTTCTGACAACACTGAAAATATGGATGCAAGCGAGGAAACTGGCCATAATGCCAACACTGCAGATTATGGAAATGAATCATCAATGGCTTTGGGAGAGGATGATGATTTTGAAGATGTTCCAATGTACAATGATTATGTATCGTCTAATGATGATGTAGAGGCTGAAACAGTTAACATGATTGTAGATAATGATGGCGAGGATTCTGATGACACTGAATATGGCAATCATTAGCACCGATGCATCCAATAAAGGAGACAGGTGAGGCAAACTTTGTGTTCCCATTGGAGCATTACTCAGAAATAGATTTTGATGCAGCCCAAGTTAATATTTCTGAAGATGTTCACTTTACAACTTGGGATGGTGTGTCCGAGTTATCGACATGCTTGGTTTTTCACAGTAAGGATGAAGTAAAGTATTGCATGAAAAAGTATTCAATAATAAGCAATGTGGATTTCAGAGTTGTTGAATCTAAGCCAAATTATTGGGTTGTGCGGTGCGCAATGGCTGATGATGGATGCAAATAGAGGTTAAGAGCAATCAGAAAAAAAAAGCAATCCTTTTTGGACTATGACAAGATTCAGAGGACCACATTCATATCTTGCTAGTAATGTATCAATGGATCATCGACAACTGGGCTTTCAAATTATTCATAATTGCATTATGAGCATGGTAAGTAAACAACCAACCCTACCTGTTGATGTTATTATTGAGGCTGTCAAGCAACAATTTAATTTTAAAATATTGTACCGCAAGGCTTGGTACGCGAAGATGAGAGCAATAGAGTGTATATTTGGTGATTATGTTGAGTCCTATCAAAGGTTATCGAGATTCTTGATTGCCTTACACACATACAATTCCGAAATTATTTATGAGTTTGTGGTTCAACAAACGGAGGACCCAACAGTGAAGCAATTTCGGTGGATTTTTTGGAGTTTTAAACCTGCCATAGATGGATTGGCTCATTGTAAGCCGGTTCTATCGATAGATGGTACGTTCTTGATTGAAAAATTTTAACAAACACTACTTATTGCAAGCTCAGTTGATGGTAACATCATGCTATTTCTATTTGCCTTTTACTGTTGTTGAGTTTGAAAATAAATCCAATTGAACTTGGTTTATGTCAATGCTTAGAAAGCATGTCACTCAACGTGTCGGGCTTATAGTAATATCGGATCGACATGCTGGTATAATGGCTGTATTTCGGGATGAAAGGGGTGGGTGGAAGGAACCTCTATCCTTTCACAGGTTTTATTTGCGGCATTTCATCAGCAACTATAACACACACCATAGGAATGCAAAAATCAAAAATCTGCTTTACAAGGCTGGTAAGACAAAAAAATTGTTAATTTTTTTAATCAATTCTACTACATCAATGTAAACATATTTCTTACTTGCGTAGGTGCACAATTTCAAAGGCGCAAGTTTAAACAACTTATGGATAATATCAAAGAGCTCAACGAAGATTCATATAATTGGACAATAAGGATATCACTAGATCGTTGGATATTGTCCGAGAATGGTGGTTATCGATATGAGCACTTGACAATGAATATTGTTGAGAGTGTTAATAGTGCTCTAAAATGTGTTCGCATTATGCCAATTACTTCAATCATTGAACATATTTTAGCTCATTTGGTAAAATTTTACAATCAGCGGAGGGATATGTACATGGCCAAAATTGCACAAGACTTGCGATTCATACCTCGATGTGTCGAAATAATGACCTAGCGTGCTAACAAGGCTTGAGGAAACATAGTGATAGAATACGATAATTGATACAAAGTGTTTAAGGTATTATCATGCAAAGCACCTGATATAAATGTTGAGCTCGAAACATATATAGTGAGTCTTCAGAAATCTGAATGCGAGTGCAGTAACTTTCAAGGTACAAAAATGCTTTGTTCACATGCAATTGCATGTTACATGTATATGAATCTTGACATGTACTATTTTGTAGATAACTGTTATACTATTGTGGAGGCATTCAAATATTATGATGGGCAATTCAACCCAATGGGAAACAAAACATATTGGCTTGAGTATAAAGGGCCTAAATTGGTACCTGATATGGAGTTACAGAGAAAGAAAGGTCGCCCAAAAATAACCCGCATTCGAAATGAGATGGATATAGGAGAAAAAGGGATATGTCAATTATTGCAGCAAGTGTGATAAACCAATGTCGTAGTGCTTGATTTATTCGGCATAATCAGCCTACATGCAAATAAATAAACTTTTTAATAAATATCAATTTTATTATTTAAATAATTAAATAATTAGATTAAATCATACCGATGCACCAATGGAGGCTCCAATTTGGGTCATCCACCATCTTGTGCGTGATGCAAACCATTGCATATACCGTGACCTTGGATGTAAATGTGCATGAAGAGGAGGACCCATAAAAATGCAATTATGCCGAATATTCCACTCGTGAATAAAAAGCACAAAAATTTACCTTCTCAATTCTAATTCGTATGCCCTCTTAAATCGAACGAATGTACTACATCATCATACTGTAGGGGCTGTGAAATTGATTGATCAATTCCAAATTATCTCAAACATCGATCATGGTGGTGCCACTCGATAATATGAAAATATACTAGTGGCACAACCGATGTCCAAATCGCATTTCCATTAGTACAAAACTGTGGTAGCAAATGCAACACATTCTTGTAGGGCTCCCAAACCATTAGCAAATAAAAATAAAAATTTCATTGTCATATGCTAAGAAAATATTATGAAAAATTCTATCAAATACTAAAATATTATGAAAAATTCTAATTAAATCTAGTCATCACGCTGTAAGTCCAAATCAAGTCGGTATTGAAAAACATCTTTACTGTTACTTTTGCTTAGATCCAATTGGGATTGCCACATGATAAATATCAAGAATTCGCTGTTGGTCATTATATTTAAATGAACAATTATATATATATATATATATATATATATATATATATATATATGGATAAATTTTACCTATATCCATAAGGCATAGACTGATGGAGAATATATGGGTGGACAAATTCAAGCTGAATATGAGGTAGTCTTTCTCATGGCCATATTTATAACAATTGTAGGTAACCACCAAGTGAATTGGCCGTATCTTTGGTTGCACGACATAACTCTCTGTACAACCATGTGAGAACAGCAGATCCCCAACTGTACTCCCTTGCAACCTGTAAATTCTCTAGCAGTGGCAGCCACATCAAATATATGTAATTATTTGATTGTCTTGGACATAATAAGTCACTAATACACCTAAGAATCCATGCCCGTGCACAACATTGTATCTGGTATTCATTTGCATTGTTTGGCAAGATATTAAAATTTCTCCCCAACCATGATATTTTTACACTGTGTCCCCTGAATTCATTTTCTTGAGGAACCTAACCCAAAAGAAAGTCAAACCATATACGCCAATCGTGGTATAGATATCCTGTCATAGGATGTCCACCGATGGGCAATCCGGTGAGTACAATAATATCTTGCAATGATATCATCGCGTCGCCAGCGAAAATGTGAAAAGTGTGCATCTCTGGTCGCCATAACACCTATTTGTGATACTCCATAAAGTCCTGCTAGTCTTAAATATGAAATTATTCGATCATCAATGTTTCTATAATGACTACTCACGGAGGCTTTGCGTGCTGCCAACACATTATGTTCAGCTTGTGACAAAATTTTATATAGTATGATTATTATATACATAATTATATACCTACATTTAAGATATTTTAAGTGAGAAAATTTAATTACCTGTCCGTTCCAAATAGCATATGCTCTATGTTTGCCTCCAAGCGCTAGTAGATCATTTATGATGGGTCTAGGATTAATGTATTCTTGATTTCTAAATTGATCCATCTTTTATTACCATATATGTGAATTCGATAATAAATATTATCTGTGCATTGTTAATATCTTGGTCATAAATAATTATTGGTATGTCTATATCAAGCAGTATTCCATATAATAATGCTTCAAAAATTCACATAAATTAAAAACGAAATAAAAATATCACATGATTATCTATATAAATGTGATTCACAATTTTAAATAAATGATAAAAACTAACACAAGTAATTTTTTACTATAATCGAAATGCATTTCTCTTATAAAATAACTGAAAAAATAAATAACCGAACCTACACATCTTCCAACAATAGATAATGCATGCAATACATTATTATTTTATAATTGCAAATCAATTTAAAAATTATAACAATATTGATAATTAAATAAATATTTTATTTTATCTATATACATAAAAAATTTAATAAATTATTTTCAATATTTAAATTTATTACACATCTGACTTTTTTTTGCAGCACAATATTAATTAACAAATTATAGCTACAAATTATATTTTAAAACAACTGCATACATAAAATTATCATGACTAATACAATTAATTTTTTTTAACTTTATTGATATTTCAATATAAATTAATAATTAATCACCAAAGTATATAATTACTTGCCTTTTTTCGCAAAATCCCGGATTTGCCAATATTTACATAAATATTTATAATATATTCAAATTTTATATGCAATACAGATATGATCTTATTACTTTATGCGTTGCGATTTAATTAATTAAATACAACTGCAAATTAAATATTACCACAGTTAAAAATCGTGTTAAATTAATATTATAAAATGCAACTCGGAAATTTTTTTAACACATCTAATGCAATTAATTTTTATTAATACAATGAATTTCTGTATTAATCAGATAATTACACCATATATATATTTTAAAATTATTGCATAACTTGCTTTTTACAGATATCAATAAATTAACATATATATAACACAGGTCGATAATAAAATAACAACATTACAATTAAATTTTAATTTTAATCATACAACTAATTATTAAAATTAAAAATCACTTTATATGCCTTCATTTTTAACCTTCAATATAAAATTAACAACATAATGTAATTATAATAACATATTATAAAAAATATTCGTATTAAATATTTTTTAATTACAAATAATAACCAAATAAATATAATTACCCTACTTAATCTTTATTATTGAGATTTTTAAATTTAACTCCAATATAAACTAATTTTACTTACAATTATCTAACAATTAATTATTAAAATAAACAAAAACTACATTTCTCGGTTTAACTTATTAATTTAAAATTTTAGCAACTTTTAATACATAATCATTTTTTACAACAACATTATAATTCTAAACTATAACAACATATAATTTACAAAAAAAAAAAAGAAAGAACAAAATAAACTTACTTAGAATCATAGAACAAGAGGGTTGGGAGAGCACCAAAATATTGATATTCAAAGATCGTCAAATGTGGGTTTTAAAGGGCAATTGCCCTTATAAAAGGCTTGAAATTTTTGTATTTCTCCGGGATGAACGTGATATGATCAAACACAGGTGACTTTTCAGGACTTTACAGCGTCACGTGGACTAAAGGGGGACAAAGTTTGTATATCTGAAATCGCAATTGATTGCAGCGATTTTAGTGCTAAAATTATTACAGTTTGCAGTAATTTCAGACGTTGTAAATTTTCTCTCTTTTATGCTGGCTGATTGAATACGATGAAAACGCGCTGCCTGTCAACGATTTTGAAAAAAACACCATTTTTATATTTAGTTTATGACCCATGCGACTTTGATAAATAGTTATTAAAATAAAACAACATTATTAAGAAAATTGTCAGGCAAAAAAGAAATATATTTTAAAAGCAATGAAAAAGGTAGTTGTGTGCCACGTCAGTCATCTTGACAATTACGAGCTTACGCAGCCGCCAATGTAATTAGAGCACAATGCCAATTCTAAAACCCTAAAATTAAAATTGCAAAATCTGATAAATGTTCTTCCGTTTCCAACCACTTCCACTTCCAAAATCTTATCTCTCCTTCTCTTTCGCTCTTTCACTGCCATTGCGTAACTTATCGCTCCCCAAATCCCACTACACCGGCAACCGCCGCCATGGTCAGTTTTCTTCTCTTCTTACCCTCCAAATGTCAAGCTCAACTCTTTTCTTTTCTTACCCACTCTTTGTCTCTATATGAGTTTTAGGCTAATCGAGGAGGAGGTAGCAGAGACCGATTGCGAAGAGATTTTGGTCCTTCTCGATTCGAAGATAGTACTAGTATGAGTAGTAATAAGCGAGGTAGTAGTAATTCACCGTCAAGGCATCTTTGGGTGGGAAATTTGTCTCACAGCATACTCGAAAGCGATTTGACCGATCAGTTTTTGCAGTTCGGGGATTTGGAAAGCGTAGCTTTTCAACCGGGGCGTAGCTATGCCTTTATAAATTTTAAAAAAGATGATGACGCAATTGCCGCCTTCAAGGCCCTCCAGGGTTTTCCACTCGCTGGCAACCCGCTTAGGATTGAGTTTGCTAAGGCGGTTAGTTTTGCCTCTTTTTACTCTTCTTCCACTTTGTTTTTTCTTGTATATCTGTCTTTCACTATGTATTTGCTCCTTGAGTTTAATTTAATTAATTGTTTCTTAGCTATAGTTGCAGCTTCATACCATCATGGCAGCACTAGAGAACTTGAGCTTAAATATTTATTAATTAAAACAGAACACATGGATCTATATGTTTAATTCTAAATAAAGAAAAAAATCATTCATTTCCAGTAAGCAATCCGTTATAAGATTCAATTTAATAAATCATATTTGAGCATTTATACTTGAAATTCCTCTTCAGATAATATATGGCCAAAACTTAAGAGTTGATGGATATCACCCAAAAGAAGTTCAATAATGCAGGGCTATTAATTATTCCCGCTAGCGGTCAATTTTCAATCTAACGCCAGTACTGGTGCATTTATCCACAGCATTCTATTCCATTGCTACAGCATTGTATTCATTATGGGGTAATCACTAGTAATATAAACTACTTGACTGGTATTTTTAATTTCCTTGCTAAGGCCTAAAGTGGTATATGGTATTATGCCCTTAAATAAGTGGAGTTTAATGAAGAAAAAGCTTGCAAGTCCACAGGATTGCCACTTGTGTCCTGGATTCGTTTTTAGAAACTCAGACAATCCAATTGAATAATAAAGAAATGGAAAAAATCATGTAAATTGATGCAAACTGTCTATTGCTGGAAAATGGAATACACATATGAATTATCTTGTTTAACAAAAATAGAAAAAAATCATAACTCTGTCATAGTTCTTAAACTTTCCAGAGATTATGGCTAACTAATAAAACAAGATATTGGCAGACAAACATTTGGGTTGAAGTGAAGTATTTTTACTTTCTATAGATTCATTTATCTTTTTACTTCAAAAATTAGCGTACTAAAAATTAATTCACTTAAGGAATATTAAAAATGAACGCAATTTGTTTGTTGAAATGTTAATTGTTTTCCAAGTTTCCTTGGAGTGTTGCAGATCTCTAATATCCATGTGTCTAATTTTTTAGCATCTGTGTAGAGCCTTTGGCTGTAGTGAATTCAATCACTTCACTTCAAGCAATTAAGTTGATGATCAATGTTTGACTTAGTAACTATTGCATTTCATACATATTGTGCAATTATTCTTTTATTTATAAAAAAGAATGGAGAAAAGAAAAACTGCCAACCATTTGTCTTGCGGGTTAAAGATTATTCACAGCACTCATTTTACTCCATTGTCGAAGCCTCACATTTGACGCAAAGGAGGTATTGCAGATAAATATGATCAATCCAATTAGCATTACATAAAGTTTTATTATTTTCTGACTGGTATCCAACTATAAACATCTGCCCTTTCATTAGGCCAAATAAACAGCCACAGCAGTAGGGTTCTTGCGATGCAGGTAAATGAGAATAGTATTTTCCAGAACACTTAAATGCTTACATAATGAGAAAGATTATGAAGCTAGATTTTTGATGTAGCAGGACGTGGTGGAGCATGTGAATAGTACATGCCCAGAAAATAGTTTGCAAGGCTTTGTTGTGTCTTCAAATCCATCGTTTCCTCCAGATGTGTTCCCCAACTACTTTAATGACAGTGCTCAAGAAAATAGAAATATACTCTAGGAAATAAGATGATGAGGGGAGCAAATTCTCTTGACATGAGAACCAGGTCTTGTGTGAATCACTGTCATATCCAATTACATGTGAACTTTTTTAACTTGACAATCTTCATGTGCGTTTGGCATATTGAGACAGCTGTACTAACAAGATAATAACAAAAATCGTAGTCCATTTATCCTCATCGAATTGAAGTCTTTAACACATTAATGACTGCAGTGCAAATTATTGATAGCCATGCCTTGTATAACTGAATGCTAATGTGAATTTTTCTGGTCGGCATTAGCTAAAGTTTAAGAATTGCAAAGGTTATGTACTTCATGATGTTAATTTTTGTGTATCATCCTTAAAGTAGGCCATTAATGTAGATTCAGATTTCCAAAATACTCAACTTGGATTTCGAAGGGGTAAAACTACTCTTGAGTTACTTGTATGTAATATTCAACTTTTATTGAACAGGATTAATTAACCTTTATCTTGAGTAGCTAAAGTAAAGGCTAGCCAAGTTTGAGTATAACAGTGTTCAATTTGTGTTGCTTCTGAGCTTAATTGAGTGTTCAATTTTTATATATTTTAAAATTACTTTCATTATATATCATATATAAAATAAAAAACTGATTTTGAGTTTGAATTTGAGTGAGCTCGAGTGCACTGGAGCTTTAATTGAAATTAGTTTAAGTTTAATATACAATCAAACTTATTCAAGAGTGCTTTGCTGTTTCAAGTCAAATTTGCATATGAAAAGACCAAGTTTAAGTTGTGTTGAACTATTTTTTAAAATTTTTTTTTATGAACAAAGCCAAGAGTTCAATAGTCATTATATTGACTTGTCTTGGCTCAAGTTCAGCCATACACATAAGACACGACTATTTTGCATTCTTATTGGAGAGTATAGAAAAGACAAATGTGAGTTGAAGTTGCAAATGGTCCTTTTCTTTTCTGTTTTGAAGAACCTTAGACAATTCTTGTCATTAAAAAGCATATTGGGCGTAAAAATGTATTTTGCCATGGTTTGAAGATATTCTTTTTTCTCAAACATATAGGTTCCCACAGTTTCTTGACTAATCCGCCATCAGTCAACTGTTCATCAAAAGCAATAGAAACTTCAGCAATTTTATTCTTTATATTAGTGCCAAGCATTGTAAGATCCTTCTCAAAAATGCTACATTTACAAGACTTTTGTCAGGGTTCACTTGCCAGTGGGAAGGAAACTCTACTGAGATCTTGAAACATAGGGATTAATATCTATGCAGGAAGGTAAATGCTATGAGTCAACGAAAGGTCGTTGCTGCACAGAGGAGTTTTGCTTGTGCCTTCAGCTAATATGGAAAAAATAATGCCCTCATTTTCCATAGTCTCCATTATTGGCGGAGGAATGCAATTTCTGTGCATATATTTATGTAAAGCCATGCTTTTGCACGTGTGATATGAAATTAGGAACTCTTGGTTCATGGTCTGTTTGACATATGGTTTTTCTTTTAGTCGTCAAATAATTTTGGTGATTTGTCTTTTTTTACCATGGAGAGACAGGGCTGGACCAGGGATGTTTTGAGGCTTACTCCTGACTTATGGTGTTCAGTCAAATGGACCTTTTATTAGGTCACATGCTAGTTGGATGCATTGCTAATCAGAGATTGTAATGGTCTTTATTTAGTTTCCATTTTTCTGAGATGCTTGTGCACACCAATTAAAAAAGTTTCCTATTTGGCACTCAAAAAAGAAATGTGATTTTGCTTTGCTTCCCTAATTGTATGTTCGTAATCCAGTTCAAGTGATGACATTCTCTAAATAAAATTCTTTATTTTGCGTAAAAGTTCATTAGGTGTAAAAGTGATTGACTAGCTTGATGAACGATTCTGATAAGATGAAGCTTTCGCATTATGCATTTGCTTTATATCATTTTTAATTGGAAATTTAAATAAGTAATTAAAATGAGAATTGGTCTTCTCTCATCTAGTTGAGATTCTTAATCACAGGATAAGTCAACAGTACAATTGCGCAATGAAGATTACTTGCAAAGGCGAGATGAGCCACGCTCTGCATTAAGAGGATCCCCTTACTCACAAAGGGACTCCAGAGCACATAATGCTAGTCCTGACCCCTTCTATGGCGACAAATCCAAGATAAATGATAGAAGTGCAGAACCTAGTGAAGTGTTATGGATAGGTTTTCCAGCTTTACTGAAGGTTGATGAAATGATATTAAGAAAGGCATTTTCACCATTTGGTGAGATAGAAAAGATAACTGTATTTCCTGGTCGTAGTTATGCTTTTGTTCGGTTTAGGAATATAATGTCAGCTTGCAGGGCAAAAGAAACCCTTCAGGGAAAATTATTTGGAAATCCTCGGGTGCATATTTGTTTTGCCAGGAGTGAAGGTGGCTCATCATCAAATAGTGGAAGGACCCCTCTGTCCCCACATTTGAGATCAAATGGTCAATTAGGAGCTTCTGAGAACTTTCGGCAGGATAGAAATTTTGGAAGCCTAAACACAGAACCCAGCATCAGATCTCCTTGTTTCATGTCAAATTTTGATTCAGATTCAGATGTTTATGTCTTTAAGAGGAAGGGTACATTGTATCCTGGTGGAAGCAATACATTTGATAGCCGGAGATTTGGAGAAGAACTAGGACCACCTCCAGATTTCTATGAACGCCATGGCAGTCCTCTAAGAGAGAGGGATCCTCATTTTGATGAGTTTTCACAGAAACTTCCTCAAAAGGCTTCATTATTTGAAGAACCATGGGACTTGCCAGAGGATTCTTATCTCTTCCATGGAGCCAAGAAATTGAAAACTGGCTCCTTTCCTATTGACAAAGAGCTTCCAGAATATACTTTATCTGACTTAGATCAGGAGAAACGTGCTTTTCCTCGAGCATTTTCTGATTTTCCACAACCTGAGGTCTTTGAGAAGAAATATGGATATAAACATCCTGACCATCAAAACTCTTTATCTCTTCCTCATGTGGAAAGAAGTGACAACTGGAAAGCATCTTATGATAATTTACAGAGTGTCCCTGGTTCTATGCTTTTGAATTCTGTTGAGAGGAAAAGATTCACTCCTGATGAACTATGGAAATGGGAAGGAACTATAGCAAAAGGCGGAACTCCTGTCTGTAATGCTCATGCTTTTCCTGTAGGAAAAGCTTTAGATATTATGCTGTAAGTAGTGAATATTCCTTCTGGCTTTCAGTTGGTCTGCATTAATATCTGAAAGAGATATGTTCCCTCTTTATTACTGCCCATCTTTGTTCATGATGTTATTCCAAGACACTTCCCTTTTTCTTTACTTGAATGCATTATTTTCTAATTATTTTGTTCTTCTTGCATGTCTTTTAGCCCATGAAAAGGTCCTATAAGGTGATTGGGGTATGAAGGCAATCTAATGCTCCCATTTGTTCTCATTACCATGGCATTTGACATAACATGTCTGATGAGTTGAACTGAAGCGCATTATGCATTTAGTTAAAATATTTGTCTGCCCTGCAGTAATGTTTGGCTTTTGATCTACGAGGACATGGTTGAATAATTATAGCATTGTCTGTAACTTGACCAAATTTGATTTAAGCCCTGAACTGTCTAATTTTTTATTGATCAATAAAATTCTTAATTGGGATGTTTTTGCTTGATTCCTTTCATGGGATTTGCCAACTTTGAGATTGAAGTTTCCCTGATAAAAGTTTTTCAGTCAAACATTCTGGTTCAAAGCATAAACCTTCTCAGATCCCTGTCAAACTTGAAGATTTGTAAATTCAGAAGTTCATTTTAAGATCATATGCAAGGATGAGATTCCTCTAGACAGTTTATGGAAAAACCTACATAGATCTTTGTGAGGTGATCTTAGGTTTCATGACTATTAGTAATGACACAGAGCGTGACATGTACTCTGCTGCATTTATTTCCCCTCTTGTTGCTGGACTTGCATTCTGAATCATGGTTTAACTCTGATATTTATGCTCCAGGCCTGAACTCTCTGGATTGCACTGCAAGGACTGGTGTCTAGACATGCTTGCAAAGCATTATTATCAAGCAGCTTCAGCTTGGGTTGTTTTCTTTGCTCCTGCTAGTGATGCTGACATTGGATATTACAATGAATTCATGCATTATCTTGAGGAGAAGCAGCGTGCTGCAGTTGCTAAATTGGATGATAAGACAACGTTATTTCTTGTACCCCCTTCTGATTTCTCAGAGAAGGTACTGAGAGTACCTGGGAAACTTTGTATTTCTGGTGTTATTTTAAGGTTAGAACTCCCTGGTGCAAATTTGGGGCCTCTTCACCATTCAAATGAAAAGCCAGATACAAATTTGTTATCCTTCCATGGAGATGCACCATACACAAAGCCATCCACACCTTCAGTTCATTTTTCTTCAATGGAATCTTTTACAAATTTGGTAGAACAGGAGGTAATCCATCCTTATTGGAGAGATGTGGCTACTTCAGGTCCACCTGCAGCATATTCAGCTTCAGCCCATGGTGTTGGGAGAACATCTGATTCCTTACAATGAGAATAAGGCATGATTATCCACTCCAGCAGCGGAATCCCATGCCTGGGCCCAATTTGTCTCTCGCCATTTACAGAGTTCTATTTCTGGTATCAGAAGTGTATCATCGCAAGCACTGAATGCCTTGGTTGATCACTCGGTCATGCCAAGG